>VZSZ01007146.1:567595-662796 GCA_013398815.1 Ibidorhyncha struthersii
AAATATTGAGAAGATATAGCCAATTAAACAAGAATGGCTGAAAACTGTATTTGCACTTAAGAACCAGGCAAAGCCTGGTTCAGATACACTTATCTCTAAGCTTAAGAAAGAGGTGTATACACAAAGAAGATAAGAAAAAAAAGTGAGAAAAGCTAGAAAACGTGAAAAGTAATATCCGCAGTTATTTTACAGGACACCCGTCACAGTGAAACCACAATTCTTATGTATTATCTGTATTCTGTGCACTATTGCCAAAGCTTCTGCAAACTGATACTTATGTAGCAGAAAAGATGTCTCTGGAAGGACCTTTCTGGGTTTACGCTTGTTGAAGGCAACCTTCATAGTGCTATACAATCAAGAAATTGCATTCTTACATTCTATGAAGTGAAAATACTAAAGTATTCTACGAAGTTATTGAAAGGCTGTACCTTATGAGATTGTTGCACAAATTCAAGACAAGCGATAATATAGAAGAGATTTTTGTTTTCTATAGCGATGATTTAAGAATACATTTAGTGATAGTGAAAAGCACATCTTTGGGAAAAGGCTCTTATTTTTTTAGATTTTTTTAAAGATTTTTTTTTTAAATTTGTGATAGAAACAATTTCAAAATACTGTTGCATTCATGCTCTATGAAACCTTTGCGAGTGATCCACATTACTAAGAGTGGATCCATGTTCCCTGAGAAATCTTGGGAACTGAGTTTTCTGTTCAAAAGTGTTAGGAAGTGCAGATCACAGACAGCGATGCTGCGACCCTCCATGCTGTGACTAATTAATATACTTTAGCTTTTTTTATGGCAGAGTTGTCATGTTTCTTCCAGGTGGTTTTTGGTTTTGGCCAGTGATCCAGTCAACATGAGAAGCCACCAGATTGACTCCTGCTACGTGCCATACATTCAGACCATCTTTTCGTGTCCCGTCCTGCTAGCCATCCAGGATATCCAATCCAGGATAATAAGTTCCCTGTCACAGAAATTCAGAGCTAATGCCACTGGGGAAGGTCAAGTCTGAACTGGAGTTTCTGTGCAAAACCGAGGTACTACGCACAGGATTTAGGGTAAGCTACTGTTACCCCTTTACTGAAGAAGAATCTAAGACAGGGAGATTAGAGACTGTGCAAGCCAGTATCAAGCTTGGGGTTAGGTCTGGGCTGTCCAGTTCACTTTTTGTGTTATACCTATATGCTCTTGGCCAGGCTTGCTAAAGACAGTAGCTTAATTATGGTACCAATTCACGATTCAGTAAGCCTTAGAACACCTGCAGTCCTGAGATCAGGGCGCATATTCTACAAATGGAGAGTTTTTTATTTCTAACTTTGCATGGGTTGAAGTAAATTTGAAAACAGAGGATTGTCCACGACAAGGATACGGTGTTTGGAGTCTCTTAAATTGTGCATGTCCTTGCAATGTTCCTAGGGTGCACTTACAGGCCTGGGTCTTTGCAGACAAAATCCCATTTTAATTCTCATGTTTGAACTATGCTTACCGATACGGAGTTCAAAGTTGTTAAATGAATGTTTGTTGATCTCCTGTATGCTTTCATTCAGAGCTATGGAGAAGTCAGCCAGAGCACACAAATGCCCCCATTTGTCTTCACATTGCTGAGGAATAAGTTATAAACCAATATGTTAGACAAGTTTTGCATTTGCCCAGCTCCCACCCATCCCTACCAAGTGCCAAGTATCTGAATTTGGAATTTGTAAGAACAGTCTCCACATACTAGGTTCAGAGATGTAAGGTATTATTGATGGTAGTGCTTTCCATTTATATTACAACACCTGTATACCTGGATACAGAGAAGTTTAGTGTGAAGTACCAAAGAAAGTAATTTCCTGTCAATAATATGAGAGGCAATCATGGGAATTAATAAGGCATGTGAAATTTATCTAAGGCTGAGAAAGAAAGTATAAAGATGACTGAGATAGCTCAGGTGCAAGGGACAAAAACTAGTGAGAACCAGGGATGACCCACATAAGCAAAAAGTAGAGCAAAAGAAGAGAAAGATGTAATTCTCCTTTGCTGAAACTGTCACCCAGGAAAAGCACCAATTCCAATGCTCTCAGGGATGGAATAGCGACAGGACCAAAAGGGCAAGCCAGGCAACCTGGGATCAGTTAAGTGGGAGAGAAAAAAGCTATTCTGTAGCTCATTAATCGCCTCTGCTTAAAGCAGTCAAGTCAATCCCAGCTCCTTTCCTTCCATTTCTATTCCTACAGGGCAGTCGATATACAGATGGGGACCAGGAGTGGGCTTTAGTCTTCCCAGAACACAAACAGAGCAGATCACAGGACAAGGACTCTCAGAGGAGGACAGGGAAATCCTTAATTGTTTCTCTGAGTAGACAGTGGAGCGGTTTTGTCCCAATAGTGGTATGATGTCATCTCATCTATTCTGAGGCCAGGTAATTCTTTCATCATATTTCCAGTCCATAGGAATGAAGCATTGCAAGCCCCAACCTGGGTCACACAGTCCAGCCATTTGCAACTTTCATCATCCTCAGTGTTTAATACTGAAAATAACCATCTCCCCGGCATCACCCCGTTCTGTTCACACCGTGCTTGGTCCTTGTCCTCAACCTCATTCTGTTCACAGCATGCCAACCTCCGTCAGCAGCCCTCACCTCCTAGATGCTGACAAGGTGATAGACATGTAGGTATGAATATAAGTATATTTAAAACATACATAACAATTCCATTAGGCTATTACAGTTCTAGAAAAAAAGATGAGTTAATTAGTCTTGGAAATGCAGCAAAGATTTTCTCCCTTTGAATTTTTATGCAGATCAAGAGTCAAAAGAAGTGGTTAGGAGCTGTGTAGCTATAACCAGCTACTTCCCTGATGTTCAGTCCTCCTTTGCTCATCTCCACACAGAAGCATTTTGAGTCAGAACAAAAAAATATCTCATGCATGTCTAGTTTTGTGGATTTCTAGCTGTCAACATCACTTGTTACTCTGTAGGTGGGAGATGCTCAGCTAGTTATACTCCACATGTTTTATAATGTATTCTAAACAAACAATGGGAATTTTCTAGTCTATAAAGTTTATGCTAATCTGGTTTCTGTTTTTCTGGCAGTTACAATCAATGTGGGCAGATCTGATTCCTACTCTGTGGTTGATCTGGGGCAGCACACTCTTTTTTATGGTGCTCTTCCTTGGGGAGAGGCACCAGTTGCCAAGCAAGACAGATTTCAGCAACAGCCGACTTCTCGCTGGATGGTATTTTAGAGCCTCATTTTATTCCTTTGGAGACTCTGTTTCCAGGCATATTCTTGGGTGTAATTATGAACGGATTTCTCTCATCTGACTTATCTGAGGTTTATAGCTGTGACTGTGCAAGTGTCCTCTGTGGCTGATTTTTCCCTCAGCTTGGTTTGCATTCTGCAAGTGATGTTAACATGCAGACTTCTGGCTTTGTAATGTTCTTCAGAGGGGGGTCAGCAAAACTACTACCTATTTAGGAGTCTGGTTGACAGAGTCCCTTGGGAGGCAGTCCTGAAGGGCAAAGGAGTCCGGGAAGGCCGGACTTTCTTCAAGAATGAAATCTGAAAGGAGCAGGAGCGGGCCATCCCTATGTGCCGAAAGGTGAGCTGGCAGGGAAGAAGACCAGCCTGGCTGAACAGAGAGCTTTGGCTGGAACTCAGTGGAAAAAAAGAGTTTATGAACTGTGGAAGAAGGGGCAGGCAACTCAGGAGGACTACAAGGATGTTGTGAGGTTATGCAGGGAGAAAATTAGAAGGGCCAAAGCCTAACTAGAACTTAATCTGGCTACTGCTGTAAAAGACGATCAAAAATGTTTCTATAAATACATTAGCAATAAAAGGAGGGTTAAGGAGAGTTTCCATCCTTTATTGGGTGCGAGGGGAAACATAGTGGCCAAGTATGAGGAAAAGGCTCAGGTACTTAATGCCTTCTGTGGGAAAATAACGGAAGATTGGCGAGGAGGATTGTAAACACGCGCAAGTGACTCGCACCTGGGGTGCTGGATAACACATACATCACACTAATTGTTCAGCCTTGCGTGCTTGCAGGTAGAACATCCGCACTTAGATAACATAAGCCTGGGATGGACTCAGGGACACCTTATCTAGCATACATGAGATCACTGCCTTGTTGTTGAAGAAGATGAAAGCACAGTGGAAAACTATGCCTGCTTGAACGCTTTAAAAGCAGGTGAGAACAGCAAGTTGGAACTCACACGCTCCTGCTAACAAGGACTTTCTCCCACTCTGTGGTGCCTGCATGCCCTGCTCGTGTCCCTCTGCCCGGATGTTGGCTCGGAGATTCCCCGATTTGTAAGGTATTGAGATTAAATTTGTTCTTTGTCTTTCATCTGTGGTTTTGTGATTCTTCCTGCATCCTGCCTAAGTCAGTTCACACACGTTCTTTGCCTCGGTTTTTAAGAGTAAGGCCAGTTGTTCTCTGGGTACCCAGCCCCCTGAGCTGGGTGACAGCAGCAGGGAACAGAATGAAGCCCCCATAATCCAAGAGGAAATGGTGAGTGACCTGTTACAGCAGTTAGACACACACAGGTCTATGGGGCCAGATGGGATCCATCCAAGGTACTGAGGGAGCTGGCAGAAGTGCTCACCAAGCCACTTTCCATCATTTATCAGCAGTCCTGGCTAACTGGAGTGCTCCCAGTTGACTGGAGGTTAGCAAATATGATGCCCGTCTATAAGAAGGTCTGCAAGGAGGATCTGGGGAACTACAGGCCAGTCAGTCTGACCTTGGTGCTGGGAAAGGTTATGGAGCAGACCATCCTCAGTGCCATCATACAGAACAAACGGGACAAACCAGGTGATCAGGCCCAGTCAGCATGTGTTCATGAAAGGCAGGTCTTATTTGACTAACCTGATCTACTGTTATGACAACGTGACCCACTTAGTCAATAAGGAAAAAGCTGTGGATGTTGTCTACCTAGACTGTAGTAAAGCTTTTGATACTATTTCCCACAGCATTCTCCTCGGGAAATGGGCTGCTCATGGCTTGGATGTGCATTTGCTTCACTGGTTAAAAAACTGTCTGGAGGTCCAGGCCCAAAGAGTGGTGGTGAATGGAGTTATATCCAGCTGGCAGGCAGTCATAAGTAATGTTCCCCAGGGCTCAGTATTGGGGCTGGTTCTCTTTAATATCTTTATCAATGATCTAGATGAGGGGATCAAGTGCACCCTCAGTAAGTTTGCAGATGACACCAAGTTGGGCAGGAGTGTTGATCTGCTTAAGGGTAGGATGGCCCTACAGAGGGATCTGGACAGGCTGGATCTGTGGGCTGAGGCCAATGGTATGAGGTTCAAGGCCAAGTGCCGGGTGCTGCACTTGGGTCACAACAACCCCATGCAGCGCTACAGGCTTGGGGCGGAATGGCTGGAAAGCTGCCCAGGAGAGAAGGCCCTGGGGGTGTTGGTGGACAGCCAGCTGAATACGAGCCAGCTGTGTGCTCAGGTGGCCAAGAAGGCCAACAGCATCCTGGCCAGGAATAGTGTGGTGAGCCGGACTTGGGAAGTGATCATCCCCCTGTACTCGGCACTGGTGAGACCCCACCTCGAGTACTGTGTTCAGTTTTGGGCCCCTCACTACAAGAAAGACATTGAGGTTCTGGAGTGTGTCCAGAGAAGGGCAGAAGAGTGAGGGGTCTGGAGAACAAGTCTTATGAGGAGTGGCTGAGGCAACTGGGGTTGTTTAGCCTGGAGAAAACAAGGCTGAAGGGAGACTTGATCACTCTACAACTACCTGAAAGGAGGTTGTAGTGAGGTGGAGTCAGTCTCTTCTCCCAAGTAACAAGTGATAGGACAAGAGGAAATTGCGTCAAGCTTCTCCAGGGGAGGTTTAGATTGACTATTAAAAAAGTTTCTTCACTGAAATGGCTGTCAAGCTACAGCTACATCATCACAAAAACATATAAATGCAACCTTACGCTTGCATAAGTATGCTGTCAATTAATAGATCCTCTCTGTAGATTATTGGAGGCTGTCAGCCAGATTCCAGTCTGAGTTACAGTGGTAACTTTAAAGTATGTCCGAAGATATAGATAGACCTGCTCTAGATTTACATCAGTGTGATTGAAAGATTTTTTTTTTCTCTCCTATAAACCTAAATTTGAGGAAAGAATCCATATGGTTCTTGTTCCGAGCACAAGATGGCATTTCAATTCATCAAGAAGTGCAACTGTTCTCTGCCAGAAGCCCCAAATGTCTATTGTCTTTTTAGCAAACACAACTCTATGTACATCATAAAGATAACACTAATATTCTCTAATATGACTGGTTGGACACACCAAAAGCTTTGCTTCTTAAAGAAAACTATTCTCTTACCTGTTTTTCAGGTGATAATCCTGACACAGCCATGTATGTGCTGCCAATCGTTTTAATTTTTTCAATATCTTGAAATCTCTCTTCACCTAGTAACTAATACATATGTAAAAAACCACACTGTTACTTCCATAATTCTTAATGCAAAATGCTTCTACAGATATTGAAATGAAACATTACACTTATGGTGTCTTCCAGTTGGTCACAGCGTACTGTTTATTCTGGGTTCTGGGGCACACTGAGCTGGGACTTTTGCAACATCATTCATTCACAGAGTGCATTCAAGCTAAATTCTGCTGTGCTCTGTAAAGCTGTTTGGTAAGTCACATAATGGATAATATAAGACATGCATATTCCAGCCTGACTTAAATGCAGATGAGTCCTGCGCTTCCTGAGGTATAATCACTGAAAATTAGTGAAGGCAAACTCTCTGTGTATGTATGTGTGACTATAAGAAGACTTGATCACTTTTAAGAGTTCTTAAATCTCTTTTGGAGGAACTCAGTTTGCAAATTAAGTGCTGCTACAGTAACAATTCAGGTGATGAGATCGGTGTTAAAGGGAACTCAGTCCACTTAAAATAACTACTTTAAACACCTTACACAGTCAACGGATGGAGGTAGATGCCTCCAAAGAACTATGAGAAATCAGATCCTCCTGTATTCCATGCTTCCCTCTATTTACTGTCAGACCTAACACTGGTGTGTCCATTGGGTCATTCAGTCTGCACTTTTGTTACGGATTTTCCTCTTCTACAAAAAATACAGGGAATAAATGGGAAGTGATAAACATTGGTATCTATTTCGGGGTAGCTATAGGTGCTAAATAGCCATAAAGAACTTGTCAGATTAAGAATCTGCAAGAGGAAGAATAAATTTAGTCTAGTGACTAACGCACTGAGTGGAGTGGGAGTGACAATTTGGTCCCCATTCCAAGTCCATATTCACAGTTTGACTTCAGACTTCCCATGAAGTAGAAGCCAGAGCCTTACATTCCTTGAGAGATCTAGGCGGAGTTCAGGTTGTGAACTCTATCAATGGCAATAGAGCTTTATGTGGGATATGGGCAAGTATCACCTTGTCACAGGCTTTATAAGTGTGTATTGTTGATGTTGATATCAAAATACCTCGGGAAACTTCATGTTAAGCAGTATGGTATCTAATAAATTTAGGTATCAATATGTTTAGGTAGTCCTGGAAGAAAAAAAAGAAGGCAGTTCACAGAGAAAAGGGATTTCAAACTTTCAGTTCTAAAGGCTCAACTTAGTTGGGATTTCAATGCAAAAAGTTCTTGCTGTGGTCAGGCAAAAATTTAATGAAGCATTTCCTGCTTTTTTTATACACTGTTGTGCATTCTTTTTCCATCCTGTGGGCTTGAGTTTCCTGTCAATTAAAAACTAATGGGTTTATTTCATTCAAAGGGAGAAACATTCCAAAGGCATAACATGAAATATCCCCTGCCATTGAACTAACCACAGAGTACGTCAGCCGGAGCGCTGGGCTCTTGGAAGCTTTGCTGTTCGTGTACAGATATCGCACCATCTGTCTCTAATGGGAGGCTGCACAGCATCGCACGCAGGGAATACAAAGCCATATGGTTAATGGCTCCCTTCCAAGTCAGGAAAGTCCAAAAACTTGACCTGCTTCTCATTTTTCTTCAGACTAGCAGAGAAGCCCATTATCTACATTTCCCTCCTACAAGGGCAGCTCTTCCAACTGCTCTTTTAAAGAAAAAGATCATCTCTTGTAGCTCTGCTTTTGTGAGCAGTCTGAGAGCACCAGGTGTGTGGGCAAGGGGAGGAAACGGTCTTGGTTAAAAACAGCCTATATTTTCATTTGCAGATGGTTGCTGGAAGCAACAGCAAACAGCATGGAAATTTTAAATGTATGATAAATATCTAAAATGACTCTTTTTAAGAAAGAAAGAACCTATTTGCCATGAGACAATTTAGAAGAAATAATCTCAAGTTATCTTTTTTGTCTCATTCATTATCGTGTCCAAATCTCTCTTTTTTTTTCCCTGCTTTATCCTGTCTGTTACATAGCTACTTTCCTTCTTCAAATAATGGTTTATTTACCAATTAATTCTTCACAGTATGACAGGATGGTAGATTTTTATATTGGGGGAAGATATTCCAACTCAGTTCGAAATCAGCTGCTAGTTGTTATGACATTTTAAATAGCCTTCTTAATTTGCCAAGATAGTCCAAGGAACATTTTCAAACACTAGAATGTGGTTGGTATCTGAAAAACAACTAATGGCTTGATGCCGCAATTCATGTACAGCCAAGGTTATATGGAGGTCGGACCCTGGGATATACACACGCAATGAAACATATACAAAGCAGTAAAAAAGAGAATGTTCCAGGACATGGCACACAATTGCAAAGTAATCAGCAAAGCCTGAAAGCAGGATCATGTGTTCTGTCAAAACCTCTATTTGTGGCAACATAACATATTAAAATCTGTTGTGATAAACACAGTGTAAATCACTGCTGGATAAAGAAAATGGGCGGGGGGGAAGAGCCCAAGAACTAGAAAGCTCTTATTAAAGCAAAAATCCCAACTGTTAACATCACTAAAATACATAAATGATAGTTTTAGAAGGCTAGGAAGAATATTGCATTAAAAAAATTCCTTCAAGACTCCTGATCTTCAGGAGAAAGTTTTTTTTGTGTAACATCTCTAAGAATGGGAATTTAGCCCTGTATCTGTCTTAAGACTACAGACATAAAACAAATGGGTAATTATAAAAGTAGATTTGTTTGTTTTTTGATGTATGAACTGTTCCTGTCAGCACTGCTGTGCTTGGGTACAAAATAGAAAATGATATAGAACTGTATTCTATAATGATGCTATATGTCAAATTAAAAAAACTATCTCTTTTATTCAGTCCAGAAACCAACATCTCCCATTCTGTCTCAGTCAACAGGAAGCCAGGATAATTTGGAAATGAACAGATTTGTGAACCATCAGGGAAAAAAAAAAACCCTGAGCAAAGGCTGTGCTTTGAAAAGACTCAATCACATACTCCCCAAGACTGACTTTTGGACCAGGCTCCCTAAGAAAGAACCAGTCACAACCTCTGTGGGCTCCTACTGCATGCAGTTGTTGGTGCCAGGTTCTGTTCCACCATTCACTTTTTTTTTTAACTGCCTTTGATTCTCTAACACAGATCCATTACCTGGAAAACAAAATAACAGGTCTGGATTGTAAGCTTTCTGTTTTGTAGCAACAAGGAAACTCCTCTAAAAAGAAGAAAGAAATAACCCAGATCTCCTTCTTGTGCACCTATCACACTTTCCAAACTGCGTCAATTTGTATTTTTACCACTGCTTTCATTAAGAAACATCTTCCTGGTCCTATGGACGCAGCATCCCCACAACATAAGGACAGTTACATAGGGGCTGTTTAGCCTGGAGAAGAGGAGGCTGACGGAGACCTTATCACTCTCTACAAGTACCTGAAAGGAGGTTGTAGAGAGATGGGGACTGACCTCTTCTCCCTAGTGACAAGTGAGAGGACGAGAGGAAATGGGTTAAAGTTGAGCCAGGCGAGGTTTAGATTGGATATTAGGAAATTTTTTTTTCACTGAAAGGGTTATAAACATTGGAATAGGCTGCCCAGGGAGGTGGTGGAGTCGCCATCCCTGGAGGTGTTTAAAAAAAGGGTAGACGTGGTACTTGGGGATATGGTTTAGAAGTGTTTTTGTCAGGTTAGGTTAATGGTTGGACTTGATGATCTTAAAGGTCCCTTCCAATGGGAGGGATCCAATCAGCAATTCTATGATTCTATGGCAGGATAGTGTAGAATCTGATCTGAGATTAGGAACTCAATTCAGTTGTCTAAACATAGTTGCGTAGTGTCATGCTTCCCTGAAATACCTCCAATGACTTGCTCCAGAACAGCATGAGTTTTCTGACAGTGCGGTATGGGACCTGATGATCCCATGTGGGTGTCCAAATCACCTAGGATATCTCAAATAGCACCAGGTACCAATGTCTTACACTCCTGTGCTAAGGCTTCTACATTTGGGTGTCTCTACAGAGATCTTCACATGACACCGAGGAACAAAGTTTTCCCATGGCTAACAGGTTTGCTCTGCTTTCAAGCTGCGCATCTGCGTTTTGCTTCCAGGGCTGTATTGAGGCAGCAGGCAATCTTGGCAAGAAACATCACAAAAAACAAGGAATAGTGACATCATGTAGTGCCAGTCAATAGTTACATGGAAACATCACTGGCCCTGAAACATCGTACCTGAAATGACTTCCGGTTCCTTTTCCATGGGTAGGATTACTCATTTCAGTTGTTCTGTCTGGCATATCACCTTTCACATTGCTTAGACAGACTAAACTAATGGCATGGCCATAATGGGAGTAGGTTAGCAGTCAGCAGGGGATCAGATAATTTCATTTACTACCCGTACCAAGAACATACCTATTATTCAACTAAACATGTCTGGGACATAATACAGTCCCTAATTAGGTCCTTTATTAATTACAGAGCAGGTGTTAGGGACCTGAATGTAATATTGTGTTAGGGCTTTTGATGAAAACCTTGTCTTTGGTAATCACCACAGCAGCAATGGAATTTTGTCGTGAAGATTATATAAGCATGCATGACAAAATATCTTAAATTAATTCATAGCAATAGGCTTTGCATTAAGTTTGAGCCATAATAATTTTAATCAGATCTGGAAAGAAAAACAAAACTATTAATCAAGAAGCATGCTGACAGCTGTGCAAGATCTCAGAGATAAGAAGCAGGTATTTATACCTATAGGGAAAGCAGTGCAGGAGCTTAGCAAGTTACAGAGCTCATCTCATAGAAGAGTAGTTTTGTTTTTTACTAAAATGCACAGGGATGCGTCCCCTGTGAACTCTTCTGTTTCCCATAGTAATTTTAGTATCTGACCAATTATATGAATAAACTAACATTTTCATTGCCTTTCAGAGTTTGGCAATCTTAACCTTGGTCCAGTTTTTATGAGCTACCACCCTATGAACATTCCCCATGCAGATGCCCAGGATGGGGAAGGATGAAGGTGCAGTTAATACCCTGATCTGGGTTCATATTTATGTTCTAGCTTCTGGCATGGGAACAGGTAGCTTAGTTTTCAAAAGAACTTAGGAAAGTCAGTTATCCTTTTGTGCCTTTGCTTTCCACTTATGAAATGATGATAACATAGCTTCCACGAGAGGAGCAAATTGAAAACAAACCCTTCAAAACTTTTGAGAGGCCTTAGGTACTTGCTGCTTAGGACAGAATAAAAAAAAAAAAAAAATAATTTTTTTTTTCCTAATCTTTTTTTCTCAGTCGTGTGCCTTCCACTTTCATCCTTTTCTCCAGTACCTTCCTCTAAAGCCCTTGGAGATACTTGCTCTTTAAAGCAAAAAAACCAAACCAAACCAAAAACTCTAGGCTAGATCCTCAAAGAGGGATAGGTGTTTAAAAAAGGACTGAGGTAGAACTAAATAAATTCAAAAAAATGGAGACTCTGATTCTCAGATCTTCAGTCAGCTGGATCCTAAACCCTGGAGAGGTCTGAACTCTGCCAATGCTTTAGTTTTCTCAAAAAAAGTTTCTCTGCATGCTTAATCTATGGGAAGAATCCTGGTCCAGATGCAAAGACCAAGTATGCCCTCTTGTCTTCTCTAAAAAACTCTTTTTGCACTCTGATAAAGCTTTTGAGTTTAGAGCCAAAGTAGTAAAAGATGTTATATTTTTTTCAAACCATAACCTAAGTGGAGTTTTTTCCTTCTCTGTTTTAGACAATTGCTCCATGGTTACATAGCTCATGTGGGATGCAAGATCCAGATCCTTTTGAGGGAACAAATTCTGTTTTCTTGAACTGCATCTTAATTTTAAGATGACAAGACACTTATCACTTTTGCAGTTGATAATCTACCACAATAGAGAAATTAATTAAAAAAATCATTGGGTTAAACAAAGATTAAACAGAACATGAGTTTCTCGACTGTTTCTCAACGATTTCTTGCTATCCATGTGCCCTCTCTCCCCTGCTGTCCAGTTTAGCACTAATTTTGTCTTGCTCAGCAGAATTCTGAAAAGGAATTTTTTTTTCCCACTGCCTCTTTAAATAGATTCTCAAAAAACAGAGTCACAGGCCGATGATATCACCACCATTTCCCCCTTCCCCTCCCCTTTTCCATCCGCACCATTCCGGCCTGGCACACAGATCTGATCTGCCTTGTAAATATAGGGATGGGTCAGATTCTGCTTCTCCTACTTGGGAAGCTCAGGAGGGCTACACGTTCCTGAAAACTGCTTGCAGCGTACAGGTTAGAATCCCCCATGACAGGTCATTTTGGCCTTACTTTTGCACCCTTCCTAGTTTTAAATGTTTTTCAAAGCTCTTTGTTGGTGTATCCTTTGTTCCCTTTCTTAATTCCTCTTGGGGTCATTGGAGGACATGATACGATGTGTCTAACCACCTTTACTGGTTCGTTGGCAGAGTATGCAATACCAAATATGCAACTTGCTCCCAATTTCCTCATGACTTTCTAATTTTTCCTTGCTTCCACCTTGCAATAGCTACAATGGGGATCTGAATTTTCTTCTCCTGTTTATCTTATCACCTCCTCATCTCCATTTCTGAAATGAACTGCACAGGATACCCAAACAAATTCTTTTTCCTTTCTTCGTCCTTTCCATTTTATTTTTTTTTAATTTCCCTTCACCTCTGAATTCCTCAGTAAATCAAGCAGCTTTACTTCATTTACCTCTCTATATCATACCTGATCAGACAAGTCTCCTCAGTTAATAAGTCACCACCTTTCATTCTCTGTCCAACATTTACTTCTGAGCTGTGTGCTTCACATTTAACTTGACACTGGTTTACCTTAAACATTCATTGAGTCCATTCAACCAATGTCTTCAAAACAATACCTTCATCTGTTTGCATTTAGACCACTACTTTCCAGAACTGCTGCAAATATCTTCATCTTTCTTTTTTTTCTACAGAATTAAGGCATATTCTACTTCTATATACGCTGGAGCATATTGGGCTTTTATTTATACATGTTTATACTCAAGTAACTATTGATTTCAGTCTCTATCTCACCAGGTCAGTCAGACCAAAGTTTGGCAAGACTAAGTGCAAAAAAGTAAAATAGACAATTGTAATTCTAATAAAAAAATCAGACAATTGTTTGAAGCAGAATAGTTACTAAATTTGATAATTTAAGATGACATATTTGGCATTTGGGAACTCATCATTTAAAGCACTATAGGATTTTCTCTAGTAGCTGGTATTACCTCATCAAAATCTGCAATGATTTCATTCAACAAGCGCAGACATTCTACTCCTTGGTTATTCATCTCAGTCTGGGAATAAAAGTCAGCAAATCCAGGAATAGAAGCAAACATCACTCCAACAGCATCATAAGACTGAGAGTATAATTCCTAAAAGAACAATGCAGAAAAATGAGTTGAAGTGGTAATTTAGGGAAGAGAATGTAATTGGCAACAATTAGAATAGGTTTCTTATTTCTTCCATGTACAATAGCTTAATATCTGAGGTTAGCATTAGTATATTAAGTGTTAGCCAAGTTCAACAGGAGGGGGCTGAGAGCTTTCACATTTTTATCATGGTTTATGTGCAGGGTTTGCCTTTTCTTTGAAAACCTGTTCATTCTGCTTGTGAGATCAGGGGTCTGCACCAGCAAGAATGAAGTAGAATTTTTCATTTTGATTTATATGGGGAATCACTTGAAGAAATGAAGGATTCATTTGCAGGTAGGAATACCAGAGAATCAAGCACTGTTAGGCAAGTAAAAAGAACCTAATGTTTATTATTTATTATTGTTTAAGTCTCTCATAAATGTTTGCAGTTGACAATATATTTCTAAATTTTTTGGTTAACAGGGATCAGATGGGACCATTTAAAATGTCTAATATGACCTCTTTGTAAAGAGTCCTCTCAGTTATATTTGCTGGTGGATAATTTATACTTCGCACTACTGCAGCTCTTTACAAGTTTGTTTATTAACAGGTTTTCAGAGAGCTTTTACTCTGTGGTAAACTGTTGCTCTCCTAAGGTGACTACAGAGCCATTTGGTTGCCTGGGTCTGGGACACATTCCTGCTATTAGGGTTTGAAAGGAGGGAGAAACAGAAGTGAGGGTGATAATGGAGTTACTGGGGACAGAAAGCAGCTTATGAGGGATCAGACACAGGAGGCTCTTAGGATAAAGTATGCCCTGGGATAAGCTTCCACTTATGTTATCCATATAATTCGTTCTGGTACTGAATGACAGATTTATTTATGGATGGGTTCTGGTCATAATATATATGTGAAAATGTTGTCAGTTCTCTGAACACAAACAAAATTTTGGGAACAAAACTAATTTCAACATTAAAAATGCCAAGGGCAGAGCCCCCCACAACCCCTGATATGCTTTTCTAGTGGCTAATATACCACAACCCTATGTATTGTCTTTTGTTTAATTTTTCTTTATACTTTCATTTCTGTTCCGGGACTTCTCTTATGACATTCTGACCTGGAGTAGTTTCTTCTGAATGTTCTTGTTCATGTGTGTTAGGAAGTTTCATTACTTTGGTCTCATGATAAAAGGACTTACTGCTGGATGCCATACACCTGATGTGAACACCTCGGGTCCTCTTCTTCCTTCATCCTGCTTTGCCCTAGAAAAGCATCCTGAACCCCTGCCCTGCACTTAGCTATGCTGCTAATGCTGCTACTTACCTAGACTCTTTAACAATGTGTCTTACAGTAAAAGTAGGAAAATTTTGCCAGTTTCCAAGGACACTGCAAAGCTTTGATTGAGAAAAAACATGCTTCCTGCTCTTACACTTTCTTTCACTGAGGAACATCTGCAGGGTCATGGAAGCCATACTCTAAGGACACTCTTATTCCCTTTCATAGATATAGAAAAAAGTAATACACACGTTAGTATGTGGATGCTTATGGAAGACTAGACAATTTGTGCTAGGAGAGGCATATATACACTCAGGCATACTCTTTCCTCAGATCATGAAGACAGAAAACAACTGTCTGAGCCTTCAGCTGCTCCGTTATTCTATTTTTGGTAAGGAGCATCAAGACAGAAATAACACATCCACGAGAAAACGCTTATAGTACACATTTGGGAATTCATTTTTTGAGAGCAGAGAAATTAACTTAATGGTCAGACATGAACTGCAGGATTGATTGTACTGAAATCTGGTAGATGTTACAGTCAGCCGGCTCATGCATAAATCATCCCCAAGCACAGTCACTCTGGAAATTGCCTTACAAAAAGCAGGGGTGGTGGAATTGAATTCAGTGGCAAATTATTGAAGCACCAGCAGTGATCCATGGGGCATATGTTTGCTTTAGAAGATTATTATGCGTGTAAGTGTATGTGAATGAATGTGTAAGAGAAGACTTGTATTCCCTGAAAATCCATAATGCAGATATGCCAGAACACACTCATGGGTGGTATCGGGGTCCGCTCCATTTGCAATGAAGCATTTTAACTTGGTTGATTTCACACACACATTTCTCACGTGCAAAGCAGTGTTTTTATGGGAGTTTAATACTCGCTGAGTGTAAAATTCCTCAAAAGACTTATTTCTAAAGTGCCTTTCCTTGTAGTTTCTTACTACGTTGCCCTTCCCTAGGTGATATTTGAAATCACGTCTTCAGAACGCAATGATTCCTCATTGTGCAGTCTAGTTTGTCTGGCTACATCTATTTCCAAATGTGCAATCAGAAAAGAGTAGTGTTGATTCCTTTTTGCTGCACAATGAATAGATATGTCAGTCCTGGCAAGACCTGAATCTTGCAACACTTGTAAACTCTTAATTATTAAAGATAATTCCAATATTGCATGAGAAAACTGCAGTTTCATCATACAATAGCCTCTATTCACAGATAATATAATACGCATTTGCCTTATTTCAGATAAGGAGTAATCGACTTACTGCTGTTTTCGGAAACACATTCTGGACTTGACTATCCCTTCAGCAACCTCTCTTCAAACTCTGTCTTAGGAATATCCAGAGACTCCATTATCAAGCTTTTCTTTGTGTACTACAAACACTCTTTAGGAACATAGTCACCAGCTATGTTTCTGAAATGGGTGTTCCATTAACTGCCCCAAAAAGGCACCTCAGGGGCAATATGAAATGGCAAAAATGGTCTCTTGGGTCTGAAGATGAAAGAGGCTCAGGTCTGTTGCAGTCTGTTGCACAGATTCCTTTCATAATAATTGGCAGTGCTGTAATAATACTTCTGCAACACTGGCCTATCTTGAGGTTGCACAGGCATTCTGTTAAATTAATTTATCTTTTTTAGGAATATTAGATTTTCACAGACTCAGAGATTGGAAGGGACCTCTGAAGGTCATCCAATACAGTTCCCACTCAAAGCAGGGCCAATTAGGTCAAGTTTCTCATGGCTTGGTTCAGTTGAGGGTTGCGTATCTCCAAAACTGGAGGTTTCACAACCTCTCTAACCCCAATACAATGACTACTTTCCCAGGATTTTTTTTTTTGTCTTGTATGTAACTGAGATTTTTCTGCCTGCAACTTGTGTCATTGCCTTTCGTCCTTTGACTTGCATGTTGGAGAAGAGTTTGGCACTGTCTTCTCCATAAACACCCATTAGGTAGTTTAAGACAATGATGAGATCCTTTTTCAACATTTTCTTCCTGAGGCTGAATGAACCCAGCTCTCTCAGCCTCTCCTCATATGTTATGTGCCCCAATCCCCTAATCATCTTGGTGGCCCTCTGCTAGACTTGCCCTAGTAGGTTCAGGTGTCTCCTACTGGTGAGGCTGAACCTAGAAACACCACTCCAGATGTGGTCCTAGAAGTGCAGAACCCTTTACTTTGAAACATGTTGTTTTTTTTTTTAATGTGGATCAGATACCAAATATTGGCAGTATTTGTGTAATGAATTCCATCGAGAACTAAGTTCTAACAGTTTCCTAACAGACCTGCTTTTCTTTTGCCAATTAGACAAAAATGTCAGAAATAGAACCGATACATACTTCATTATCCCGATCCTTCTCCAGGAAGTGACGGGCAACGTGACTGGGCAAAATATTCCGTAGCATATTTTCATTGTGCTCCCTTAACTCCTTCATTTCATTGATTTCTTCTTTTGCTTGAACACGCCACAGAAAATCCAGCCTTGCTGTGTATTCCAGCTATATTTCCAGAGAGAAAAAAAAGGCAAAAATGAAACCTGACAAGATAAGAGTAGAGATTGTATTGTCATCCTGGCAGGCTGCTCCTGCCATGTAACTGCTTTCAAGGCTGCTGAAGATCTTTGACTCTGAAAGAATGTGATTTCACTGCCAGAAAAAGAGATTATTTCTTTACCTTGTGTATGGTGAATGTCTCAGAGGAATCTTGGGCAAAATAATATTTGTCATATTACAGTGGGTAGAAAATGTCACAAAATTATTTTCCTTTTAAACACCTCTTTATTAGTTAAATAATGGAGTCAGACAGGAGATAAGGTATTGGAAGATATTGGTACAAAATGAATTTGTTCTTTTTATATATGTTTTCAAATGAAAAGGGGTTTCATGAGAAAATAGCACAAGGGTCATTCTAAACACTTTGCAGAGACAGGTAATTTACTTCGCAAGGATGAGCATCTTTCAGCAAAACTATATCTAACAGCCCAACACACTCCCAAAGAGGACTTTGAAATATGTGGCACCAAAATGAGGTATTTCTACTGTTGGGACATGCAGTTATTTGTGATTTTATTTTAAAAAATAATGAAAGAAATGCTATTAGAAACCCCTGGAATACTCTGTCCCTGATGTATTGTGGATCTAGAGTCTGCAGTCACAATTTAGTCTGTGCACAGTGGCAGTGCCTGATACCGTCAGCTGCAAACTGAAGTTAAATGGTTTTCAGTACTGTAAGTGTACAGAACAAAAGGAAGATTCCTGCACAGCACAGCTTATGTATGCATATATATATGCATTGTGTATTTTTATACATATATAAAAAAGAATATTCACATATATATAAATGAATATTCACATATATATAAATGGCAACTGTCTGCTAGCTGAAGCGAGGAACATGTCAAAAAATGATGTTGTTCGCCTGAGAGGCACATGTGTCAGCACATGGACAAGACCAGCACTGCCAGAACTTTTGTGTGCATTACACTGATGGAGAATTTTAATTAGATTTTAAGGCAGGTGATACTGTAGCTTGTACAAGGGGTGACTTATTAAGTTACAGCCTTATTGAAAATGATGGAAAAATATCTGTGTGCAGTAAACTCAAAGAGAAAATATATTTATGAGGCTTAAGATGCTCTCACCAGAGATGATAATAAAACGCACTGCAGAGAAGCGTATTATACCAACAAATAAATGCATCAAATGGTTTGCCAAAAGGTGCTGGGATTAAGGAAGTAGTTGGGATATAGTTCACGTAACAAGCTGAAGTAAAGGGCAAGCCTGCAGTGGGTGGGAGTGACTAAAAGGGTGTTCAGGCATTGTTTAGTGACTCATTTTGTCCACATTTCTCCTCAGCAGCGGTGACCAATGGTAAACCACTCAGAAGAAAATGCAAAGCACCTTGCAAGGGGCCTTATAGGTTGACTGTACTCCAGAGAGCTTTCCTTCCTAAAAGCTGAAAGTGACCCTGGCTTCATATAAACTTCTAAAGCTTGTACGCATTTTAGCAGTGATTTTCTTGCCCTCTGGATGCTGTTGCCACCTTTATATACAATTAATTTATTTTCTAGTTCTAATATTTTGATCTTCCATCTTGTGACTATTAAATCCCTAAATTAACTACACCAAAAAACATGTCAGGATAAGGTATCTTTAAATCATTTTTAAGACCATTTTCTGTTTCCTTCCCCCTTCCTTTTGTGCCAGAAGACAGAGCCCATACCAGATCATAACTGACTTTTATCTCTCCCAGCTGACTGCGAAGGCAATATTGATGATAATTTTGCAAGAAGTTCTAAAGGTATTTTACAGATTGGCTTGGAACAGGAGCTGCTGGTGGATTCTGAGTTCTTTGATGCTTCAGATATTTAATGCCACTACAATAAGGGCTTTGCAAAAACCTGCAGTATGGTTTCTCACAGCTGATTTTTTATGCTGCTGTACAGGAAAATTTCACATCTCTAAACCTAACTCAGAACAGCAGCTGCTAATCTTTACATTTCAGATAACACCATTCTGGTTATTTATAATCACATTGTAACATGAAATATTTTTCTTGCATCATCCATGGACAACTGAGATGAAACTGTCAGTTCAGACATAAAAGGCTGTGCTACATATGAGGTCTGAAAATAGAAAATTTGAAGATGATGCTTTGCTAAGTTCTGATATTTGTTAAAACTAACAAAATTATAAGGTTGAGTTTTAGGTTTATTTTTTGATTGTGTAAAGAAATGTTCCTGGGCACAGTGGTGCTGATAAATATGACTGGCTGCAACATAAATCTTGAAATGTCCAGGTTTTCTTGTCCTAATATATAGCTCTACAAAACGCCCCTAATTCCAATAGTGAGTGAAGAAAATAGGGAAGATATATTACACAGAAAGCCTAACAATACCTATGTCCTCTAAATGCTGTACAACCCAGCCTCTCGGAAGACAATTGCTACATGCAAGGAAAGCACAAGGTAAGGATTCGCATTTGAGGGGCAGAATATTCTTCCTTAGAGAACGAGAAAAGAGGATTTACATCCCAAAGGGACACTTTCAACCACTGAAAATAGTCTAACTCCAGACAAAACAAGGAAATATCCTTTCTTCACTACACTAAAATCTGAATATAAGAAGGATAACAAAGAGACCTGAAGCATAATACCAGAATTAGGTATGTCTCTTCCTTTCTTTTTATCTTTCCATAGGAAAAATCCCCTCTTCACATTTCCTCATTCCTCCCTTTTATCCCAAGCATGAAGAAAGGTCATATTTGTTGCAGATAAGTTGCCGCGTAGGGATGTCAGCCCTTCCTTCCTCTCCACAAGGCTCTGTAGAGCTAAGCTGCCAAAGTTAAAGTCTTCCTTTGTACCAAAGAGCCCCAGAAGCAGAGGAGCAAACCAGTCAGTCAACACTTGCTGACACTACAACACTCATCTGGTGTAGGCAATACCTACACTCAGATCTACTGTCTAAAAGAAACCAGATAGGATTTTGCCTTCTGTTTTATAAGGTCTCTTTTTAGGTCTAATTGGGGTGGAGGGAGAGGAGGTGCTGAGTCTGCTGTGGGCAGTTTTATTCCCTCTTTGCAATTGGTAAAACCTTCCCTTTTAAAGCCATGGCAGAAAGCTTCACTCAGGGTTAGTAAGTTATTTATATTGTGTGTTTTCATTAGAGATGTATTTCTAGTAGAGAGGGCTATATATGGTATTGTGTTTTGATAAGACTTCAAGGGATAATTTATTCAATTTAACTCATTAAAAAGATAAAGCCATAAATGAACACATTTTACAACAGCAGAAGTCTAGTCTCAAAATTATGCTCAAGACTTCTTTCATGTTTGCAGAAACACTGCTGTAAAATACGCATTACTTGTGTTAAAAAGATGTGCTTCTAGATGAAATAGAAATTCTGATAGGGAATTAGTCTATTTAGCCTGATGTCATGTAACAGTAGCACAACTACTTTTAATTATCGGTTTAGCACAAGAGACCCACAAGACTGAAGTACAGGTAAGATTTTAAGAAAGCTCTAAGCCTAATTAGACAGTCTCAGACAACTTTTTCTTGAATCTAACTTAAAATTCTGGGTGCAAAAGCGGGGATTAACTTTAAATCACAATGGATAAGGATAGTAGTTAGCTGTTCAGAAATTAAAGGTCCATAAATTTAATCTTACAAAAGTAATCTTTTTTTGTAAATCCACCTAGAATGAGGCAAGCTATTCTACTTCAGAATACTTTTGCAGTTTGTGAGAAGCAAAGCTGTGCTGGAGGACAGCTTTATTGGACTTACTGTGCTCCTCATCAATTCAGACTATTGCAGACTTTTTTCTAATGTGCTCTGGATGATTTTTTTAATATATTTATAAGTTGGCATTTGTACAGAGACCTTTAGGTTAACTCTATAATGAGAAATTAAAGAATAGAAGGAAATGTTCCTGGGCACTGCTGTTGGATATTGTTAAATTGACAGAGTGGCCCTATGAATCGTTTGGGAGAACATGCAGGAGTTAGCACATCTCAGGGACCATTTCCGAGGGCAGTTTGAGTGCAGCCACCCTGTTTTATGGAACAAGGAAGATTAATAGGATGGATAAAGACTGTGCTGTTCTAACAGGCCTCTGAGCTGGAAAACGTTTTCAAACACCCCAGATCAGGCTTTTGTAGAAAACAAACATATACACTCAGATTTATGATCCTGAAGAGCATTGCCGAGCATCCTTATTCTACCTAAACTCCTTTAGTGTTTTCTTTCTTAATACTTACTCTCACTTTAGACCATTTTAACCCTTAGGTATCTATCTTTGCATATGTTAATAATCATTTGGAATATTACAAGGCTTATGACAATTTTGGGATGTTTAGTTTTTATTTGTTGCATATTTTTCTTAAATGAGATTTATGTCTTGATAAAGATATATCAAAGTATGTTGTTTCCCGTCAAACTTAGATCTAGGCACAAAGCGCATTTCATCTTTTGCTTCCTCTATTCACTCATTCCTCATTTCCTCAAAAAGAAGGTAAAATGGAAGAAAACTACCACAATATTTTGGTCTTGCCTTCTTTTTGCTCTCCTATGGAAGGAATGGAACCTGTAAGTACCTGCATAACTTATAAAGTTATGGTAATATTGTAATAAAGTGTATAATATTGTGTTATTCATCACAGCAACATTCCTCTCATTACCTCATTCCAATTAGGATTGAGAAATGCTGGTATTAATCAGCCTAATGCTCTTTAAGGGAAACACTTTAAGGAACTTGAACATGCAGGACAATGTCTAAAGGTGATTATGTTTGCTGCTTCCTTTAACATAGAGGTCCCGTTTGCCTTTATGGCAACAGACACTGCCTGAAGTCAGCGTGTTTGACATGAGGCAGCCTAGAGGCTGCCAGCCAGAGCTGTGGAGAAAACAGCCTGTGTCAGGTCGCTTTAACTCAATGAATTTGTTGTTTTAAATCTTAATTTGTCATGCTTCACTCTCCCTGTGCGCTGTGTATGGATTCTTGAAATACCCGGTTTCTCAGTTCCAAAGCTCTGAAACCCCTAAATCCTGGGTATGATCTAGGTCCACACGAAGGAATTCTTGCAAGTGGTCCATGACACAAAGAAGTTAGTGTTGATGCTTAATTTTCATCATTTTCTCAAACCTGATGGTTTTCCTCTATGAACATACTAAGCTATTTCATGGGAGATTTATTATTTGCTGTTTATTATTCCCTTTCTTCATTTTGGTTTTATGCCTGCTCAAGTGCACTGAAGCAGTCAGATGCCACTGGAATGGTAAATGTACCTAAGATAAATGAGTTCCCGTTTGCTCCTTCAATTTCTACTAGAAAACGCAATATAACTTGTGTATTGCTGAATATAATATTGCACGTGTTCTTTAAGGATGCTAGGCAGTGTCAGATGTGGGCTTTCTTTAATCAGATTCTGCATATGGTTTATTAAATTGTTAAAGGTCATATGCTCAAGTGGATAAAAAGGCAGTTGGTATTTTGAAAGTAATTATTGTCACATCATGCAATTGCAAGTGATACCGGGAATGGTTGAAGCAAATGTTTGCATTACCTGTTGCCCATGATAAAATACAGCTAAAAGGAACATTGCCATCAGTAGTAAAGATGCCTCCTTTGTACCCAGGAAGTCTGTGCTGGAAAAAAATCCAAAGTAAAATACAGTTATTGATTTGTCAGTGTTATAATTATTCAGAAGTTTCATTTCACAATGTACTGTGGTACTTTTTGTTGTTCTTTAAAAAATCCCCTGTGTTTGAAAATTTAACTTAGCAATAATTCATTCAAGAGAACAGGAATGTAATAAAAGTGTTCACTGTTTGGAGAAAAATGTATTAAATAACTAAATGGTAGCCTACAGTAGGTACACAGAAAGTGATGATCTTTCTCTTTCAAATGAGATATGCAAGCTGTGTGTCAGTCTCTTTTCCTGGGAGCTTGGTCAACAACCATGAACACTGCAGCCCCTGGGGAGTACAGGAGTTGGGATATGGATGGGAAAAGGTTGAGGGTGGAACTGGGAAAGGGAAACTTCCACATTGTGAAAGCTTTAATTGTGATCCTGAAGAACGTTGCTGAGATTCTGCCTAATCCTTGCTCTACCTAAGATCCTTTAGTGTTTTCTCTCCTTTAGTGTTTTTACTACCCAGTGAATGGGCTTATTGGTAAAAGATGGACCCCAAGGCAGGTGCTGAAAGTTAAACATCCCCAAACTGTGAGAAAGGTTTTGGAGAAAATGACAGGTGAGTTAAGAAAGGAGGGGTGGCTCAAAAGGGAATCAAAAAAATGGCAAACAGTAATTAGGACTGGTTTCAGTGAGCCACAAAGAGGAGAGCAGAGAAGAAGTGTCTGCCTATGACAGGGAAAGTAAAGGAAAATCTTACAGACAGTAGGAAAGCAAAGAAAATGCGCCAAGAAGATACTGGTTGTATGAAATCTGCTGTATGAAGTCGCTGAGATGCTGTGTGTGGAGCATGAAGAAAGTGTGAGAAAATAAAGTGAAAGGGGTCCAAAACAGCTAAAGGGGGCTTCAAATCCAAGAATAAATTACAGTTATGTGAAAAAATGACAAAACTGATGAAAGTGATTATGTCTGTGATATCAGTTTTTTTTAGAAAGGCAAGTTTTCCAGGTGAAAAGACATAAATGAAGAGGGTTGGGGAACTGGTAGGGCCAATCATAGTAAACAAAAGGGTGAAAGAACTAAATTTGGAAGTGAATCGAACATGGATGCTTGGCAATTATTTTGTTGAAGGGAGATGAAGAAAGGTGAGGAAAAGATTAAGAAGTACTTAAAGCCCAAAGTTGTGAAAAAAGTCAATAAAGGAGTAAACAAAGAGCAGAAGTTGGAAGATATTTTGGGACACTCTTTTGTCTATTTTGAGATCTAAGAATAAAGCAAAGTCCAGACCCGAAATCCAGTTTCCATAGTAATTTTGAAAAAAAAAAAAAAAGGTGATATTTGTCAGAGGAGGACTTCTATAACAGAGAAATTAGAGACAGAGAGAGCAGAGCTTGATAGATACTAAACCAAAAGGAAACTTTTTTGTGGAAGAGCTAACTGAACTGAGTCTATGGGACTAATGAAGAGTTTTCTGTGAGGAAATGTGCCACTATGGGATGAGTCATCAGTATAGAGCAAAAGATAGACAGGAAACATCTTTGTCATCTGCAAATATTCTGGAATTCAGATGTTTCCCCTTTTGAAGTTGTCTGAAATACAATCTTCCAAAGATTTCATTCCAGAAGGACCCCTTGTACATTGGCTAAGGGAAACAGCCTCAAAGGTTTTAGTTATGAACTCATCTTCTGTTGCATACTGTGGTAATGTAGCTACAGCCACAAATATATGAGCTAGATGAGTTTTGTAGGGAGTTGCAAAACCTTTTGTTCAACTAATTAGTATATAGCTAAGAGAACAGATATGTTTCTGGGCACACAGCCTTGAACCTCATGCTTCCTAATGTCAGAGCTGAAGTTTGGGTCCTTGTCCTGAGTGTGGAGCATCTCAGCTGAGTTCCCTATGTCCTGAGCTGTTGGCTACTCTAGAGGGTATTCCTGGCTCTTTCTTACTCTTCTGTCATAAAAGTCGCTGGAGAGTTTCATTGACATAGGGAATAGAAACTACTCTGAATTCTCTAAGATTTTCACACAAGGGAAAACCTTTCTTTGCCGTGCTTGATTAGTGACAAAAGTTAAAGACAATGATCATGATTTCTACTTCTAGTTACTTAGCCAAAGTATTGCTTACTTCCATTTGTCATATTTGCTGGGCTCTGCTGTGAATATGCTATATATCATAACATTAGTTTGTAGCAGCATAACTAGCATTAGAAAAAGGAATTTCATCCAGAATCTTTAGTACCTTGCTACTGTAGGAATCTAAGAAGGAAAGATATACATGCAGAGCCTTACTATATGTAAAGATGTGGCTGTTGTGAGAACTAATTGTACTGCAAATCCATGCTTTTCTGTCATTCTGAGGATCTTCATCCGGCATGCACTTACAAGCACAAGCAACTGCAATACTAAATTGGTTAAGTATGACTGAAGTGTTTTTCTGAATGAGCTAAATCACTTCTGTTCTAGATTCAGTTATTGCAACACTTCATGCACCTTTGACTCTGCAAATTACTGTGGCTCTTCTGTCCTCCTCTTCAACTCCTCTTGCTGGAAAGAAAGTCTGGGAGGAGGAGTCTGTCCTTCAAATGCCCTCATACAAAATGGGATCCTCCCTGTATTCCTTATATATTTCACAATTACATGTTATAGTTTGAAATCTATACAGTTAAAACCCTGCCCCTAAAAATCAATTGTTTGCTCCTGTTTTCTTAAATTGAGGTAAGAATTTCAATCAGTATCCTGAGTTTTCAAGAACAGAAGCAACCAATGTATATATGCACTATAATGCATATTTTTAGCAACATGGTTAGACTATGGGAGACATAGAAGACAAACCTTGCTCAATATTTAAATGTCCTAATGAAATGAAGATTTAAATAAAAAGGCCTGAGAAGGAATCATGTTATAAATATTTTTGGATTCATTATTGCCTCTTGCAACCATCACTCCATACTCAACTATGATGCTATTCGATACGTGTATACTCTGGCAAGACTTGACCCATTACCTTATTAGAAAGCGGTTCCTAAAGGAGGCTGTGAACACTTACTCTCCATTGTGGTTAAAGTTGTCATATTGCAGAAAAAGGGAAGCATAAATGGTCTCAGTCAGCAGAGAATAGATCGCAATCATGATGAGAAGTACTGCCAGCTTCAGGACAGAGTTGAGACGAAGAAAAACTGCACAAGTCACCATTGCCAGCACACCAGTGAAGACAAAATACTGAATAGAAAACAGCAGTGGTTACTTTCGGTGATCAGTGACTACATATTCACTCCATAAATATCTACATAAATGATCAAGTGATCAGAAGTACAAAAAAATTGCTCTGGATTTCAGTGCTCAACTAAGTTTTCTTAGGGTACAGGGCACTTCAAAAATAAGGGGTTTGTTATAAACAGAATGTGAAATTGCAAATTCTTTATTTTGCATGACACCTCCACATTAGCAGAAATCCTTTTCTGAGCCTTTATGGCATTTTCATTGTATTAGAAAGGAAAGGGCATCCTGTACAGTGAAAAAAAGAAGGGGAGAGATGTAGTAATTTGCTAATCAAAGGCAACTGAGAGAAAATAATTTATATTCCTTTGGATTCTGAACTTCCACAAGACCCACATTAATCAGGATGGGAGAATTGTATTCCTGCTGTGACCCTTTTCCCATGCTACTTGAAGAGAGCATAAAACCACAGGTTTGTGTGGGGTTTTTTATTTTCAATTTTTTTATATTTTTTTTTTTTTTATTTTTAAAATTGCAGGTCTTGCTTAGTTACATTACTCTCTTAAAATGTGATGTGTGGAAGTTTTATTCATATCTCATTTTCTAATCTCTTCATTGTCTCGTTTTTCTCAATGATTAGTCATCCGTCAAATGCAATCCATGCAGCTGATACTGGATATAGAGAGACAATCATGGCCATGAGCTGTTCACATTTAAAATAGCAACATCAACACCCACAGTCCAAATGTAGCTTAAATTAACTCCTATCATACAGCTTTAGGAGAGATAGCATTCATTTTTCTGAGTACCATTTTTCTTTAGTACAGTTCCTCTGTAGGAAAGTCTGCATCCCTGCAATTTGCGGCATACTGCTGGCAGTATCATGACACTGACATATGACTTTTTGAGCAACATACTTCTTTTATCTACACGTGACCAACCCATTTTCATCACAGAGAGGATGTTTTTTTCTCCAAATGCAACTTTGAAATAACTACAGCAGAATGACTGCTGGTTTTGCTATGTAAGAAGTATTAGTCTGCATTAGCTTCATATGAATATAGTAGCGTGTTTTCTTGCACTAGGTTCATTGAATTGTTACTGGATGTATTTCCAGCGTAAAGGTTCCGTATGAAGTTCAAAGGTTGAAACTTGGTTGTAATGCCCCATTAGACTATAAGATTAATTTCTTTCTGTAACCCGCCTCCGCTTTTTCTATCAGCATATGGACAGATGCAAGCGTTCAGCTTCACAGTGTTGTTGAAGCACCTGACTCCACCACCAGTACACAGCTCATTGATTCCACTTGGTGGTGGTCATGTAACCTTTGTGAATCCATGCCTCAGATTCAAAAGCACCCTCAGAAATACCTCAGGATAGGAACAGATGTCCGTAAAAGATGCAGATGAATTGAACGTCTGGTTCTTCAGAGCTACTGGTTTGTCAAAATCACACCATAGCTGTGAAGAAAGAAAACAAAATCAGGGCTATATTGTCTGCACTGGTGATTAAGTGCTTGTGTGCCTGGCTGGCTGGGTTCAGGGATGGAACCGGCTGACCTGCTGCTCTCTGTGCCAGCTCCCTAACTGGCACCAAGGACTAAATAGATAGTATGAAGACATACTGTGGAGATGAAATGGAAAGGGAGGAGCTATTCATGCTACAGACATTTAGCATGTGAGTAGCCTCCCTATGGTCTCTTGTTGCCAAAGGGGAAAGATGAGCTTCTCCAGAACTGATGTTGGACTCTTAAGAATTATCCTTTCAAAATCTTTATACTTAGCTATAAACTATAGAGAAAATAATTAAATTGAAAGCATAAAATCAGCTTGTATATATGCACTTGTTTACAAGCAGTTTTTTTCTGCTATGTTGCTGTGGACAGTGTTATCCTTCTAGGTGTGGGACAAAATCCCATGGCATCATGCAAAATTGGCTTGTGTCAAAACATAATGTGGTCCCAAAACTACAACTGTGATGCTTAGAATGGAAGGGAATGAAAATTCATTCATGGTACAATGGTTCTGAGAATGTAATACTGGCTTTTGCTGTTATGAGCTGCATTCATTTTAATGGTATTTCAAACCAATTGTATTAAATATAAACAAAACAGCAGTGTTGAGCTGCAATATATAATGGTCTAAGAGCACAGGAAAAAAAATCATTAATGGTTTCATATTTTGACAGTTAAAGCAGATGGAGTCTCCTGTTACATACATTAATCCAATCTGGATGTTTATACTGGGTCATTTCATCAACCTGGTATGTACAAGCAAGTTCCCCTGTCTTTCTTTCCAACAGAGTTAGAGGGTTTGTTTAATGAGGCCCAATTTCTTATAATTAAATTCTAATGAATTTTGAACTTGGAACTCTCTTGTTTGTTCTTTCAGCAATTCAGTCATCTCTGCAATGCAGCAACACTATCTAGGTTGTCTGTGCGGTCCTCCGTGACAACAGAGAGTTAGTGGTACCTTCTGAAAGCCTGTGAGGTGTACAGCACCTCTCTGCATGGCAGAGTGCCATGAGAACTGCTCTGGGTGTCTTTTTAAAAGACCTTCAGGATCAGAAACTTTATGCTAATTTTATAACAATAAGAGTGCACTTGATGTAAAGAACCACAGGACTCATTTGCCCCCCTGGTGAAACCAAAGCCTTGTGGCTCTTATTAGAAAGCATCTGAGTCTTAGTCCCCTGCAACTGGGAGTGTCTGAACTCAGCGGATGCATATAGCTGCAAGGCTGCGCTGCATTACCTGTTCTTAAAAGCATGCAGGTCCCTCCTGAGCAAACTATTATTGTGGCAGAATTTTGACATATGAAATAATGAGGTTATATGAATGTTGTGATTTCCTGCAGAGGTCAGGACTAGGTGACTCAAGTAATTGCATTTCTAAATATATGACAATAAATATAACTGTTTACTGCTTATTAGAAACCCACTGGTACGACAGTAAAAAGAATTACATTTCTTTTGACTTCTTTAGGATTAGTCATCCCACAAGATTACGATGGACACAATCTGAAAAAATAATCCACTATGTCAGGGGAAAATCTCATTATCATCATAACCATAGCAAATTGGGTATGGATAGCCCATTAAAGATCATCTTGTTTCAAAAGTCAGATTAATTCTAACAAGTTCTTTCCTGACAGCTATTTGTCAAACATGATTTAAAAAACTAACTTCTACAACACTCCTTAGTGATATATACTGTAATGTACCACTGTGCTTATCTTCAGGAAGTTTTCAGCCCTATTAAACTTCCTGTCATTTGCTGTATTTATATTTTCTCTGTCAGGATAGCAATCAGTGGTTACATTCTTCTTTCTCTGACTAACTCTCCTATCAGTAATTGACTGGTATCACATGTTGGCAACATGAATTCAGTCATGAAAGAATGACAGCAATAGAGCGTAATAAAAGTCTCATATCTGTTAGCAAAAACCGAGACAAATCCTTGAAGTATCAGACTTCAGCATACTTACTCCAATGATATGACCATAATTATTAACAATTATTATAGGATAATTGTTGTTGCTGTTGTGTTGTTATAGTTGTTATTGTTATTACTGTCACTAAATGTTTTCCTGGTCTCATCTAGAAAGAACTAAATATTTACAAAGAATAAAGTTGAGATGAAGAGAACTGCTATCAAAAGGTGCCCTGCAAGAGGAAAGAATGATGAAAATGTTAATCTATCAGTGAGATATTTACCTTCTTCTTGGCTCAGGCTTCAACACTTGCCAGGTTGTCTGACGTGATAATCCGCCTAATTCATGCAAAGCTATCTCACATTTCTGAAGACAGCCAGATAACCAGAGCTCTATTGTATTTGCATACAAGAACCCACTTTTTTATCGTGTGGCATTGTACAGAGGTAGGCCCACAGTATTCAATTAACAATATTTTTATTTAATCACAGCTACTAAGAACAGTTTGTTACGTGCCTTTCCTCACAGTTATGCTAAAAAACTTTGCTCTAGATTTGTCACACTTTAGAGTCTTAGTTGAGATGTGTAAATTAGGAGCCAAATCAGACTAAACTCCCTGTGTGGGCAGTGGAAAGACAAAACTCTCTTTATTGGGACCAGTATGTTCAAAAGAAATCTTTGGGGATGCCTGTTTTTCTGCACTGGCAAGAAAGCTGAGAGTGATTATGCCCATAGTTTGGTAATTCAGATAAGTTTCATCTGGGCCGAAGGGGTTCGTCAGACTGCTAAATGAGCAAGGCAATGTATGTTTAGAATTTATGGGTTTTTAACTTCTTTTTACATGCTGTGGTTACTGGCTCAGCTTGACCTGCTCCATTCTTTCTTTGAAGGTATTTTCTGGGTTCATTGACACTTCTCATTTTTTTAGTAATCTAATTAATGGGAGAACTGTGAGCTGAGGAATTTAATATCTATAAGCATTTCTTGGATTAACAGTCTTTAAGAAAGTATATCAGCATGTCAGAAAATTACAAATGGTCCTCAAAGGGTAGATATATGGAACAGAAAGTAGCAAAAGGGTTTTAAAAATAGATGATACTCATGAGGGAGAAATAATTAGATATTTCAGAAATACATAGTTAAGCAACAGATGATTGAATTTCCTGAAGCTGTGGTACTTTGCCTTTTATATTTAAATCATAGCTGGCTTATAAACACATTAGTTAGCAAGTCCTGTAGCAAGCTTAATAATTCATAAATCATCTTTTCCTGTACAATATTCCCTGGTTCCCTATAAGCTTACAATATTGATGATGGCTCCAAGAAAATTAATCAGAATGGATGCAAATATAATGACATTCCTGGCCAGGTAGGTCTCATTAATCCAGCAGCAGGTTTTCCGGAGCATTAAGGGTAAACATTTGTAATCCTCTGCTGTGGTGATTAGCACAAGAGCGGAGTGCAGCATAATCAGAATAGAAAACTGAATGACCATTGGTATCACCCTGGGAAATAAAAAAAAACAACCCAGCATTAGACCTCAGCACAATACCACTGCTAATAAAAATAAATGTGTAAACAGTTAAGACTGGGAAAAATCAGTTGTCATAAATCTGAGACAATTAGTCTAGGAAAAAAACCCAGACAAAACAATGATCTGTTCATGTTCCATAGCTCTGCCATTGCTTCACATGGTTTCTTGCTGAGAAACCGCATTGAAGAAACAAGCCAGGGAAATCATTGCCAGTGCCTTTATCTGTCTGTACAGAGCCTGAGTGATGGGAATGTCCATTCTCGTGCGGCTCAGTTGTCCCTTAAGTTTCTTTCAGAGCAAAGCTGTTCAGCAAAGCTGTTCAGCCTCAAGGATCTTGATGCCACTTACGTATGAGCTGGTTCCCATTCTAGCAGACTGCTTTGGGGGCAGTTTAATAGAGTGTTATTTTGTATACAACACAACACAGGTTCCTTAAACTCATACTATATTGAAGCTTAGCTTAGCACCTAAAAAGCTCATTGGTATCTAAAAAAGTAGAAGAATTGATGTACTATTTTCATGGAAGTCCTGTAAAATATAAATATGAAAATGTTTTCTATGGTCCAAATATGTTTAAATAAAGCATGTCATTTGGCATATCCTATAAACTTTGTTCTTGCAAATGTGATCCTTTATCAAGTATTGATAAGTATGTACACAGAACAGACAGTTCAATTCCTTCAAATAGACCATTGAACCCCATAATTTCTTCTAGTGCAACCTTCATTATATTTTGCTAAATTTATGCCTTTTTCTTGCTTAAATCTGGGACCTGAAGTCAATCAAGACACCAAGGATGCACCAAAGATTCACTGTGTAGTTTATGTGAAAACTGGGAGCATATCTTCCTCACAGTACTGATGTTTGTAGAAAATACGTTGAGAAAACAGGATAAATGAAAATGTTTATGTTCCAAAGGAAAAACTTTTTTTGAAAAAAGAAATCATAAATGAGAATATATGTGGGGAAATGTTCATCATGTTGAGGGAAAAGACATAAATAACATGAGGTACAGGTGTCAAAACAAAGACATTTAAGTGCAGAACCGTACTCCTGTATGTTTTAGCCTGCTTAATTTTAAATATTATCTTTTACTGACTTCAGCTGTGATGATGTTGATATGGACAGGCTGGACCGATGGACCGAGGCCAACGGTATGAGGTTCAACAAGGCCAAGTGCCGGGTGCTACACTTGGGTCACAACAACCCCATGCAGTGCTACAGGCTTGGGGCGGAGTGGCTCGATAGCTGCCTGGCAGAGAAGGACCTGGGGGTGTTGGTGGACAGCCAGCTGAATATGGCCAGCAGTGTACCCAGGTAGCCAAGAAGGCCAACGGCATCCCGGCCTGTATCAGGAATAGTGTGGTGAGCAGGACTTGGGAAGTGATCATCCCCCTGTACTCGGCACTGGTGAGACCCCACCTCGAGTACTGTGTTCAGTTTTGGGCCCCTCACTACAAGAAAGACATTGAGGTGCTGGAGGGTGTCCAGAGAAGGGCAACGAAGCTGGTGAGGGGTCTGGGGGACGTGTCTTATGAGGAACGACTGAGGGAACTGGGGCTGTTTAGCCTGGAGAAGAGGAGGCTGAGGGGAGACCTTATCACTCTCTACAAGTACCTGAAAGGAGGTTGTAGAGAGATGGGGACTGACCTCTTCTCCCTAGTGACAAGTGATAGGATGAGAGGAAATGGGTTCAAGTTATGCCAGGCGACGTGTAGGTTGGGTATTAGGAAAATTTGCTGAAAGGGTTATTCAACATTGGAATAGGCTGCCCAGGGAGGTGGTGGATTCACCATCCCTGGAGGTGTTTAAAAAAAGGGTAGACGTGGTACTTGGGGATATGGTTTAGAAGTGTTTTTTGTCAGGTTAGGTTAATGGTTGGACTTGATGATCTTAAAGGTCCCTTCCAACCCCAACAATTCTATGATTTTATAATTATATGATAGAGATTCCTATATATTAAATCTGATGGTGCTTTAAAGACAATATTTGCATAAACGTTATTTCTTTCTGATCATCCAAACAGTTTTGGCTGGGATAATGACTCCTTTAAAGTATCAGGACAGAATAACATGCAATTTACTTTAAACTTTCTTGTCTATCACCTACTAAAATTAATCAAACTAACACAGAAGTAATCAAGGTATAAGATTTTCAAAACAGCATACAAGATTCATTAAGCTAATGCAGTTCTGGCTTATATGTGCAGCTCCTACACTCAGAAGCTCAAAAATAATGAGACTTGCAGTGTAAGAGTCCAGAAAAGAAAATGGGATAAAGAGACAACAAACAGAAAATAAGGTTGTAGTTAGCAGAGGGTTTTTCTTTTGGAACATGTCTGAATGCTATAAGTAAGATATATCTGCATAAGTGATATTTTTTTGTTGTACTAATATATATTACAAAACATTTTGAAATAAAATATGAAAAATATCAAAATGGAAGTGCTGTTCCCTAATGAACTGACATAAGATGAATTACACATTAACTTCCCTTGAGAACTTCCACGTGGTAATATTAGCTTTGACACTGTTCTGATGACATACCATTGGTACAAAACATTATCTTACGCTTGGGTCAGCATTTCACTCCAACAAGCTTTGTCAGAGTTTTGTGTATGACTTTAATACAGGACACAGTGGAGCTTCCCAAAAAAGTCCCATCATCTCCAGTAAGCTCACCCAGAAGTAAAACTTGCTTTTGAAAGAAGGAGCAACATAGCCATTAAAACCAAACTATATTATGAAGGGAAGAGTGAGTAGTGAAGGAACAAAGACTGAAGCAGGAGACAGTTTCATGCTGGGCGACTAAAAGTTTTGTGGGAAGAGCGTCAGGAGTTGCTGAAAATCCTGAGGTTACCAAGTAGAGACACAGTGCAACAATGCCTTGAGAGCAGCTTCTGTATGTAGAAATACACAGAAAGCCAGCAGAGAGATAGTCAATAAAGCCAGGGAAAAGCTGGACAATACGTTCATGGACAACTAGTCAAGAGAGTCAAGAGGGCTCATCAAGAGAGCTGTGTAGTTTAGGATATGATTCATCTCACTGTACAGCAGTCTCTTACATTTATTCAGGTGGAAGGCACCTTGAGACATCCACTGACTGACCTGTTCTCCAGTGGCTATACTTTGAACCCGGGATATAGACATCGACAGATAGTTATGTGAGATCAATTCCTTCAGTTTCCCACACTACAGAAGTATTCTACAATAGCCTTCTTGCTTTCCAAAGCCAAACAACCGAGATCCTCTTTGGAACTGGTAGTTTCTATCTATATCTCAGATATATATATAGACAGTCTATATATGCAGATGCAGCGTACCAATTCGGCAGACCTAGCCTGACCCAGCTCTAAATGAAACCAAATTAAGGCTTTCAGAAAGATTGGGGTCAAGCCTCAAGGTGTGAGACCTGAGGACACTAAACATGAGTTCTTATTTTGGACTGCCAAACTACATGTAAGACCCGGTGCTGTTGAATTAAGGTACTATAAAGGAAGCATCTAGGGACCTAGGTTTGGGATATCAATCCAAAATGCAGCATAACCTGCTTAGGTCCCTGAGAAACCGTGGCCTCATGTCTGTTCACAATAAATATATAGGCAACAAAAGTTCTTCCACTGTAGCTGTTTGGTTGAACACTGATGTGTTTGTCTCTTGTCTAAGCCTGCTTGAGATAGAAACAAAACTGAAGTCTGCACACCTATGACCTTCTAGAGGATCAACCCGGCATCTGTGCTAAGATTTTTTTGGCAGCATGTGGGTAGGATCAGGTACAGCAGAAGACACAGCCAAGGTTAGAGGAATAGGAACAAACAGCCGTAATACTCTTCTGTCCATGAACTTCTCCCAGAACTGGGACACCTTGCTTGGATCCCCTCTGCATTCAAGAAGAGATTCAAGACCACATGCTTTTCTTCCTAGGGGTTCCCGTACTGTCAAGATCAAGTGAAGTTTGAAATGGAGCTTTTGCCTTCCCTTTTCCTCATGTACAGTCACAAAGAGTTGAGCCAGAAGGAAAAGTTACATAAAAGAGGAGATGCAGATATTTAAATGAACAACCACTTGAAATCTATTTTTCTACCCTCGCAAGAATAACCCAGTGAAAAACTGGCAGAAATAAGAGTAGTTCAGCAGTCTACTCTAGTATGATCTATTGCCTCTGCGAGCATATAGAAAGTTCATTGCAGGAAATGAATCAAACTCCCAGGCCTCTCACATGGAGAAGATGAATCACTGCAAGGTTGGCAATGTAACATAATGGCTTCATAGAGCATAATTACAGCAGAAATATGGCATTAATTTATGTCACTTAGAGCAATTTCCCCAACTCAATATTTCAAAGAATGAAAACTATTGCAAAGATTTTTAAATTCAGTGATGTGCCTGCCCTGTCAGGGAAAAATATGAATGGATCAAATATTTATCCTGCATGAGACATATAAACTGAGATAAAATTCTGAAATTCTCATACGCAGTAGATGCAGTAATAGAAAGATGATTCCCCTCTTTAACATAGAGACCAAGGCAACCTATCTGGGAAACTCCCTGAAGATCCTTAGTGAGATATGTTTTATGATGATTTAAATAATGTTTTCTTTCACCAAATTTCCAGAAATCCCCAAAGACTCAGCTCAGAAAAATATTCAAATGTGTACTTAAGCAAATATAAAATGCCATCCTTGTTCAACAGAGCTCTGAAGCATGCATCGAAAGACACTTGGATGTGTTTTTAGGAAACGGGTAATTTACCATGAGGAGTGTGAATTACAGTTTGTTAGTGGTTCCATGGAAATGATGTCCATATTTTCCACTGTGGTAGTTTACTTCTGTGTTATCTACTAGAGGTATAACAGATGAGCATGTAGTTATGTCCAAGACCCTCTGAATCCAAATCCTGCCTAACTTCGTGATAGCTTGTTCATGTGCTCATACCTTGAATTGTTTTTAGAACTGGAACTTAGGAAACTTGAACTTCCAGATTATTTCCTCATTCAATATGTTTAAGCATATTGAAACCTTCTCACTCAAAACCCCTCATCCTGTTATTTTAGGGTTGTTCATCTGTTGACCTCTGCTCATTTAACAGGCACGCTTTTTAAAGACTGAAACATATTTTTTGAAGCAGAGTATTAGGACTGGAAAAATTAAGAAAATTTGGCTTCTCAAATCTTGACAGTGATCTTCAGCTCCTGAAAAAACATAAGCACCCATGTTGCTCCAAATCTTCTCTCACAAAAGGGATAGTGGTAAAATATCCTTTCCCTAAATTCTTCCCAGGTTCCAGCAATATAATTTTAACGGCATTCTTGGGACCAAGGTTCCATACTTTCATTTAAAAACCTCTGCTGATCTTATCTTGTAGGAATTTATCTAATCTTTATTTGAATCTATTTATATTTACAGCCTCTTTAACATTCAGTGCCAAAAAGTTCCACAAAGCATTTCTGAAGTGCAGGAATAAACACAAGACTACTGTGCAAGATGGGAAACCAAGAAGAGAGACAGCTGCAGACAATGTGGTTATATGACTCCTTCTCTCCTAATTCCAATGGCACTAGACGCCCTCATGAGAATTAACAGAGATGAATCTGTGCAGATAGAAATAATGTCATGGGGTTTTTCTGCTGGTATAGCAGTGATTGATATAGCAACAGCAATCTTTGTGCAAAACAGGTTCCAGTTAATAAGATCCATAAATCTTCTTGTACATACTGAAAAAAAAAAAAAAAAACAGCTACCAGAAGTGAAGAATTTTGAATGCCTACTGGGAAAAAAAGCTTTACAAAATCAAACAAACTTACTAGTATTAGAGCAATATAGGACATAAGGAAGCAGAAGACCAGGTACTACTCTGGGTACTTTCCCAGCTGAGGACTACAAAATACATGGGACATGACTGCTGTAGAGTGCAGTTGCCTGCCTGCATCTAACCACCATTTCTGTATTCTTAGATATAAACATGGTGAACCCGGTCTTCAAGAGACGATCCAAGAAATATTGCTGCATTACTGTAACACAATAAATGTCTTATTTCTTATATAAATAACGTATTTTCAAGGTTATTCTACAGGTGGCCATAAGTTAAGGTTCATCTGAGTGTTAGAAACCAGTTGAGAATTACGTTCATCTGGGCATTTCCATTTTAACACTTGCTCTGACAAATGGGACCAGGGACATGCTTAAGTGGCAGTCATATTCTGCTGGCTCTGCTACGATGCTAGAAAACTGATGTTAGTCCTTGTACACACTCTTGTGTTCTCACTATTAAATAGTAGACAAAATTCATGGGTTTGACTACGTGAAAAATGTGGACACAGAGGTCTCAGATATGTCACATTTTTGTCACCTTGATAGGAAGTTGTTGTATGATCAGCCCCACATAAAAGCAGAAGTGAGAAAGATCTACCAGATCATCTCCTTGCTGCTTCTTAATGGCACAAGATTGCTTTCCTCAGCTGGGTAATACATATCATCAGCAACAAAGCACAACAGTACAATTTTCTTATGTAGCATGTAAGAACAAAGCCAAAACAATCACTAATCCCCAAGGTGATTACCAGTCACTTAGCAAAGAGGCACTGTTATAAGTCTGGATCATGTTTTACTTCAACACTGGAAACCACAGGACGTATCGTGTCAAACTTTTTTAACCTAAAGTTCCCACTTATCACAGTGGGGGTTCTGCTTAAAAACATAACAACATAATGTCAGTAGATGCAGCTGTCTTACGTGAAAACATGTAGCTGCAGATAACATGATACAAAAGTAGTTAATATTGGGAAAAAAGGCAAAAATATATTTATGAACACTTTTGGGGAACAAGCAGATTTTATTGGTTTGTTCCACGTCGATCCTAGAAACATTATCTTGCTGTTTCCCCAAGAGCACCTTCACGTATATAGAGATATATTTCTGTATTTACCTGGAAGAAGGAAGTAAGCTTTGGATAGTGGTGATAAATACGAGAACAATAAATGCACACACCAAGTTTGATTTGAATACTTCATCCCGCATTTGAGAATACTAGAATTAAAAAAAAAACAAAAACAGAAAAGTAAATTAGCTGTTAACCCATGCAGTAGTTTAATAAGGACTGATACATATAGGAGACTTTGGTGAAATTAGCAGGAAGAGCTAATAAATCAATAAACCTGAATTTGTTTTTTAAAAATGAAACACAGCAAATAAATCATTAGTAAGCTGGTAAAATACTTTATCTGATAGAGCAAAACTTTATAATTAGTTGTTGTAAAAGTCCTCAGGGGCTTGTGCTGCTGAGTAGAATGCTGAATACTTAATAGCTTATCCAGAGGAACCATGGGTTTCCTCACCTGAAGACAAACACTGAAGTCAGGTGCAACTCTGCATGCATGATGTCATGGAGGTGTCTCCATGCTTTCCAAATTAAGGCCATTCTGTTTTCTTTTTTACCTTTTTTTTTTTTTTTTTTTTTTTTCCTTTTTGTGGGAGCAGGGGCAATACTGNCATTATGTGACTGTTTGGGATGTGGGTCGTGATTTCTGTATCCTAACTTATCCAGAGACTGTGCAGAAACTTGGCATTCTCCAAGGAGAAAATTAACGTATTGTGTAAAAGATCACTTGAGGTGTATTATTATTATGATTTATTGCAAAAGTATTTTTCTCCAGCATATCAAACCACTCATAATACTAGCAGGTTCCCCTTTTATGGGAATTACCAAGAAAAGGAGTGACGGATGCATCGGTGAATCGTGATGGATCGGTTAAAGTGGAAACATTGCCTAAGTCCTCAGCTGGTATTTATTACTGCTAATTCAGTTAAACTCCAAATGTTTACAGCAGATGAATATTGGTCCATAGATATATTTTTGTAAATCTCTTTATCCTATACTGGTGCCAGCAAACTTTCTTCACCTAATAAAAAATCCCACAGATGTCTGCCCTGGTCATTTTTCCCTCTCTGAACAATAACTTCATTTTATTTAATCTGTTGCAGTTTTGAAGGTGCTAAGAGTTACATGTGCAGAACAAAAGGAAATCAGAGTCAAAGAGATATCAGATATCAGAATCTTTCTCCAGCAATTTGGAAATAAGACAAACTGCAGTTATAAATGCCTAGAGAGCATCATAATGAGAAAAATGAAAACCAATTAAGAAATGTATCAGGAACATACATTGAGAGAGTTCAGCTCTGAACTGCATTTTATAGCTAATTTGCTCTTGAAGGAAGAGCATATCTAGACTTGGACTCTATTCATTACATGGGGTTTCAGTAGGGACTTCATCTCAGTTATAAACATCTGGTCAAAACAGTCGCAGGATCCTGAAAGAGAAAAGGGCTTCTCTCTTCCCCGCTCCCATTTGTTATGAGTAAGAGAGGGGGTTTATTTGTTGATGTCCCTCATTTTGACTCCTCCTCTACTGTGATTATATCCTGTGTCTGCTGTTGGCAGAAGCAATATCACTTTGACATGATTTTCGATGGTGCTTACAGGCAACTCCATTTTGCTGCTGGAAGCAGAGGCACTGACCCTGATTTCATGTGCAGGAAAACAGAACTGCATCAGTTCGCTTAAATAATGGACCACGGCTTTTTTTTTTTTTTTGTTGAGGCACATAAGAATCAAAGGGAAAAGAAAGGTATGTATGTTCCTTAAATTATAACATGAATCCCATAACTGTTCCTGAGGGAAATTATAGAAAACTAATTGAATGAAACACAAACATGGAATTGCCTGCTGTGTGAGGCATTATGTCAAAAGGATGAATGCTGTGGTCTAATCAGTAACAATGTTGTGATGAGAAATTTTTAGCATCTCTGAGGCAGCACAAACACCAATGATAAATGTAGCACTTCTGTAGAAATCTACCCCCTAATGACTTGGAGAAGTAATTGAAGGATAGATTAAGCCTCAAGGCACTTCCATAAGTATGGGAAGGCACATAGCCAACTAAAGCCACATAGAGTGGTAGGAAGAATCGTGATGAGACTTTCTGTGCAATGAAAACCTTAGCTGCAACATCCCACAGAAATACCTGCACTGGCATGACTTGCTCGTGGCGTAGCGAAGGTTCACCCTGCTTCCCATGGGTCCCATTTGCCTGTGCTGTTGGGGAGGCACAGTTTACCTACCAGCGAACCCAGCCAGCTAGCTGAAACCAAGCTTGCGTAGGAAAGGCCAGGTTTCCTCTGCCAAGTAATGCTGCGTATTCCCCACCCCTCCTCCCTTTTCCCAGGGTTCTTTGAAAGTGGAGTACCGATAATACAACAGGCTTTACGTGTTCACCTAGAGAAAGTGTTTGTGCACTGAGGAGGAAGGGTTTTGGTCTTTTCCTCACTGCTGCTCTTTGACTCAGATAGGACCTTATGGATGAAAAGGGAGACCATGTTTTTTTTTCATCAGAGCAATGGTGTTCGTGCTATTGGAAAAGCTTCTGCAGAACGGGGGAGAGACAGAAGATCTATCAGGAAGCCGAAGGAAGGAGAAGAGATGGATGAACTCCTGAGAAGACCGAAGAGTAGACACAGATCCAGTTGTTGACCAATGACAGAAAAGAAGATGCTGAACAGGCTCAGAGTTTGCCTAGTGTTTCTTACAGACCTTGGTGCCACTGCATTGAAGGAAAGAGGTGAGGCTCATCTCTGCAAGGATCCAGCATGCAGGAAGGGCAAAATTTCTTTTCGACTCATTTAATTTTTATTTATCTCACCCATCATAAATTCTGAAACAAAGAAACTCAGATATTTAGGTCTAATATTTGACCGAAGAAAGCCTGTGCTGTGAAATTCAAAGCCCTTTTGATATTTTCAGTGTGCTCACCTCACAGAAAATAGGTAGACACTTCACCTCTAAGCCCAATATGATTTATGAACTCAATACAAATACGCAGGAAGACTTAGAATATCTTTATATAAATCTCTACCTTGAAAACTTTCCTTAACAAAAACCCTACTAGCATGTAAAAATTCCTGCCCTGTTACTGTGCTTTATTCTGTATGAAAGTACATGGTACTGATATTTCCAAGTCACTGCTGTTAAGGTAGAGCATCGTAATGATATCATTTAATTACTAGAAATCATTTAAAGTAGTATCAGATTTTCCTTATGAGCTATCACATATTTGGAAACCCTTAGTGTATTTTCATGCTACCATTGGAAGTACTCTCCTGTGATGAGTCTTTTGCTCTATCTACCTACACCTTATTTGTGAAAATAACCTCTAGCAAAATTGAGAGTGAATTAATCTCTAAATGAGATATCAAGTGCGAATGAGTGAAATACAGGTTAGTAATGACTAGTCCATTTGGGTAAAGTATCTACAAAATATACCAGGTGGGGATCCTCCACACATTCTCTGAAAACTGAAATGTTACAAAATTCATGTGGAGATATACATACTGCCTCAGGGACATGTCCCATTCATTAATGCAGCCGTTACTGCTAGCTGTGGAATCTAGATTTATTCTATCACCAAGAAGGACATCGAGCAATGAGAAAAGAGAGGAGTGGGAAGACGTATTGATGGCTTAAACTGCTGTGATATACCAGTTGTTTAAACCATTGTAAACCAGGAGCTGTGCTAGCTCCCATGGTGTTTTGAGCATGCTGATTCCAGTTTTGTGTTTTTTGTTATTTATTTTATTTTTATCCTTTGAAACCTTAAAGGAAGTAAAACAGCACTTTCATTGCTGTCTGCAATTGTTTTACAATGAAAAAAAGAACTTGAAACAACCTAGACTGTTTAAACAGAAGTTCAGCATGACATTTCAGATCTATTCAAGTCACCCCAAAAGATTTATGGTCCAATGGCATGGTAGTCCTGTTACTAATGCTGGAGGAAGAAATACGGTTTACTGTTCGTACAGTTACTCACTTCTCTGCGGCATGAGGTACAGAGCATTAACACAATTCTTACTGAACAAGGTTAACGTAACATTTCTTGATTGGGTTCTCAGCTATGGGTACTGGTTGTTCTGCCTACTGAATAACTGTAAAGTCTGGGGTGAGAAGTACTTGCAGATAAAAGAAATAAGTATTAGGCAGATGTCAGTGCTGCCTGAATGTGTGGTGGTTAAATGTGGGGGCACAATATTTTACACAGGAGAAGATACTTTAGTTCAGAGCTACCTCTGACTTGAAGCTGCCCCTGGTCTGAGCAGAAGGTGAGTGGCAGCAAATGAGAACGGCCGCGTGAGATGGGAGGTCCATAGACAGACACTGTCTTCTTATTCAGCAGCGCTTCAGGGAGCAGCTCAAGATGCTGATGTAGAAGGTCATGTAAGCAGTTGCAAAATGTTAATGACTAGAAGGAAGCATAATTCCAGACTGAAAGGTTAAGGGTGGGGAGAGCAGAGGGAAAAAGCTTCTGAAAGAGCTTTATGAGACTCCAATTTAAACCCGAGTTTGTTTTGTTTTGTATCCTAAATGGGCAGGAAGAAGGGAGAAAGTGATAGTAATATAAGATAATATGGAGCAAACAGCTACTTTCTGTAGCAAAACAGTTCACATCATTATTTGTTTCATGACTGCCTGTAGACTACAGTTTAACGCTAAGGCTACTAGGACAAACCTGTAATTACTGCACAGGCAAACAAGGAGGGAAGGGACACTTCACACATTGTCCCACAAGACACTGCCCCTGCCTCTAATGAAGAGGACACTGTGAATCATCTTTCCTGAATCCGTACCATCCCTTTGCAACCTGGTGCATTCCCCATCCTTCTCTGAGCACACCGTTGGTGCGCCAGCACCCTGATCACAAGCAAAGAGTTTGCTAGCCAGAAACTACCCAACTGTTGGAGATGGATGAACCAGAGCGAGTAAAACAGTGCTGATATTTTTTAAAACTTTACTCCTGTGTAATACTAAACCCCATCCTGATTTAGAGGACAGAAAGAAGATTCAGTCTGCTTTACGGGAAGGATTTTGTGTTTGTATTGCCTGTGCTTACTGGTTGGGACTAGCACCTAAGGAAATCTTGAGCGAAAGCACCATTTTCTAAGCATTACAGCACAAGTTGACATTGGAAATTTCATACCGAGAAGAAAATGTATCAAAAATGCTCAAAATGTTGACTTTTAAATAGACTTTTTTTCATCCAAATGAAATTCAAAACATTATCGATATTTAAAATGTGGCCTATGTAATGTGATGGATTAAAGCATGGGTTTTTTTTTTACCCCCTCTTTCTTAAATTGCATTTAAATGAAAAACTTCCCTTTATGTATAGATTTTCCTTGTGGCTGCCAATTGTGATGTCTAAAAATACAAGAAAGTTTATATTCTGAATACAAGGTCTGATTCTGGGCAGTGTCCCTTTACTCTAGCCCATGTTGAGGCCTCATTTCAATTAAATAGTAACATAAGACTAGGTGAACCACTGACTAGCTTGCTCCTTCAGCAAGGCTGCTTCCTCTTTTGCAGAAAAAAAAATCTAATATACCATCCCCCACCTTCTAGGCTAAATGCTATTTTCTCTAGACTTTTTCACCTTATCTTTTGACCTTGTGCCTTGAAAAGATTAAAGATTACTCATGAATTTGGGGCATTTAGATGGTAATTCACAGAATATCAGAAATCTTGGATTTCACTTCTGCTGCTTTGCATGATGACTGCACTGAAAGAAAGATCTTCATATCTTCTGTTGCAGCAGTAGTGGCTAATTTGGCTTTGGGGATTCTACCTTGTGTCTCAGTGTCAGAAATATTCTCTTGGGGAAATCTAATATTTTCTTTTTTTTTTTTTTAATGAACTTTTTTTCCCCTCTGCAGGATTGTTTGTGAAAGAAGGGCTTAAATATACTTCAAGCAGAATTTTTCTTTTCCAGTGGTTTTCGTTAAGCTCTCACTACAGTTACCACATGAGGACTGGTCTCCCATAAGTCAAGTAAAAAATTCTGTTTTCCAGTGGAGGTTAAAGTGTTGATGGAGAAGTGGGCCTCCATGCTTGCAATTCCCCGTTATTTTTCTTTCTTTTCAGTCTAAGTGCACATCCTATGACAGACCTGCTGATACTGCATTGTAATAGCATACAAGTCAATGAAATCATTTGAGATCTGTGCAACCCCACGCCATGTCATCAGTTTGCAAGGAAAATTCTGTCATTGACTTATATTTTTTTAACTTATAGTTTACATCTGCATGTAGACTAAATCAGAAATTAGTGAGATCATACTACTGTTGAGAAGCAGCAAAGACATGAACAATATTTACCTCCTAGAAACAGATGTTAAAAAAAGGATGTTTAAAACAAAGAGTTGACAAATTAGTTTTGACTTGAAATAAACACAGCAGCTGCCTCGAGAACGTCAGATGGATCCTAAGACTAAATGAAAGAAACTTATCTATATAAATATAGATATATGTTTTGAATAGGAGTGTCAGTTTATTAATATGCTCAATCACCATTTGTGCCAAAGCAACCTGTCATCTGACAGAAAACTGCTTGTACTAGACAGCAAACAAAATCCGGCAAATGGCTGTTGTTTTCAGAAGCAGAGTTTCCTCAATGTAGGCATTTTCCAACAACAAAATGTAACTATTGCAGCATTATAACACCTGCATCATGACAGTGTCATGTATGACCCCTAGCTGAGTCCCAACTTTTGAAAACTGAAACAAAATGAAAAAGAAAAACAAAACCAGAAAACAAACAATGCAAGCTAGAACCTACAACTTCTCTACTTCAGAGGACATTTATTACAATTTGAGTTGTGAATAATGCAGCTACCAAGACCCAGCTACCTTATGCTCCAGGCTGGAGTCTTTAAACATCAGTGAAAAAGGCTTGATATGCTCTCTTCTCAATTTATCGCCACTCCGTAAGTCGATGGTGTGCTCTATTCGCTTGTTAATTTCCTCAGGCCCAGACTGGACATGCAAAGCTTGTGCAAGATGGTTTGGAAGCAGATTTATTGAATTTCTTGTTAGGGCAGCCAGAGTCTAGGGGAAAGCACATGCAAACAGAATAAACCTGCTGGTCCCCTTGGGTTAAAAATGCAATGTTTTAGATCATGTTGCATTGCAAACCATTACAGCATTCCATGCAATTCATTCAATGAAATCTATAAAAGTGTAAAATAATGTCTGTTCCACTAAACACATACAGTACATTAAGAGGAGCATTTTAATGCCCTCTTTTATACAGACTAGGAGGTTTGCTGCTGCACTGAACACTAGGAATATATTCCACTTTCCAGATCCTGCTAATTAATTATTAGAGCATGCATGAGGGGAGTACACACCAAAATCACAGCAGGGTGTCTAGCTCAATGGTGTGTTTTAACAACTAAGAACAGAAGCTACAAAGAACAGAAGTCACAAAACAGGAGCAGTGATATTTTCCTGGGTCTTAAAGTTACTGGATGTGTCTAGTTAAGGAACAGGTCGGTTAGGCAGGAGTGAAGAAGGTGACATTTCTGATTACTTCAGCATGGGTTTTCAAAGAATATGCTCTTCTTCACTACTGGTATATTTCAGCCAGTCTAGATTACAGTTAGGTTATATGATTTAATTTAACTGTAATTCATATTATCATTTTAAATATTATCTCAAATGCATTATTCCTTTCGTATTCCATTGACTAATATAAAGAAAGAAAAGAATTTTGCACAGCTTCGCAAAGCAAAGCTAGCAGAGGTAGTATGGAGGGTGCTTCACCTTCAGGAAAGAGGTAGAGTTTGCATTCATAAAGAGAATAACTCAGTCCAGTTTCATGGTATAATTTCAGGACACAAACCACAGTGAAGCAGCACTTTCCCACGTGAATGGGAAAATAAACCCTACTACCTGTGATACTCCCAAGGGTTAACAAATGTTAATGAATGGAAAGGATATAAACCTTCATACATCACAGCGTAAGACATTTCAGAATTATTATGGAAAAGAAACACACTTCTGCTTGTGAAAAGTGACCTATAGGTCCTTACCGGAAAGATCTTCTGCTGTATCTTCTACTGGGCATTGTTGGGAACAGGAATTTGGGATGGATTTATCAGTAAATTTCTCTGGAAAGCCAATTCTTTTGGATCATGGGATTACGTACAGCAAATGATATAGGGAGGTTTCCTTTATTTGTTTTCAAAGTATAGTCAGCAATTACATTCTAAAGAATCTCAGAGAGCACATTAAAACACAGGATGGGTCTCAGGTACCCACTGTCAAACCCCAAGTGACAACTCTCTTTACAATCCTAAAATAAAGTCCAAGGACTCTGTAGTCACAGATAGTATCTTGTTTTCTCGTATTCCACCTTTTGCTGAGTAACTTAAGAGCCCAATATATAGGCAGAAAAGGATATCAGGACTGAAATCTTCTGTCTATTGAAGTGAAAAGCAATCTTCCTGTTTGCTTTAGTAGAAAAAGGACTTCAGCAGAGAAGGTTTGGCAAACCACTCTACTCAAATCTCCCCATCTTCTCTCCGGAAAATCAGTATCATCAACATTTGGAGGAAAAAAAGTATCAAAGAACCATTTCTCATACTAAAGTTTCAGATGTGCCTGAATCTGTGTCTTAGCCTTAGAGTTAAGGTGGAACCTCTAAGGTTAGAGCCAAATAGCAGGAAAACAATCCATTGAGTCAACTGGATAAATACCATATTACTAACACTAAGGCACTACTTCATTTTAGTTGTTCCTATCTCTATAACTGAACTATGCAGAAAAGTTACTGTCAATTTGTGGTGGCTTAAATCGGACAAGTAGGTCTGAAGTCACTGTTAAAGGATGAGATCACATCAGATGCTGTCGTGTGCATTAATTCCTCAGAATTAGTTCATATTGCTGTATCTCCACTGGAAGTGAGGGTGAAGGTCTCTAATGTTTTAGTTGGGCACTGTATTTTATTTACATGAGGAAAGTGATCTCAATTCATCCTAGTAAGTGACTACATTTTGCTCCAAATTATATTTTAAAAATTGATTAATATGAAGAACTGTCTTCTTGCTGAACGTATGAAGTGGTTTACAATTTGTGGTAGATGGACATGACATATCATTTCTATGGCAATGATGCCCGTAGTATTGGTGCAAAAATGGATTCTGCCGTTACATTTATCAGAGGATAACAAGGAAATTCATATTTGAGTTTAGTGGAGTCTTTTCTCCCTCACAGCCATACACATACCTAAGAAAAAGGCTTCCCTGTAATTAGTAATAACAATAATGAAAAATATAATACAAATTATTGTACCAAGAATATGTTCTAACCACATTTTGTCTCTGTATTCCCCTCTTTGCTCTGCATCTTTTAAGTCTGTGGTATGCCAACGTAAATATTTGTTCTCCCTATTACCTCACCTACACTTTTGTGAACAGCTGTTTGGAAGATACAGGGGTGAATCCTACAATGGGCTTTTGAATTTTCCTGATGCTGACGATAACCATTCATTATACAGGAACACATACAAGGTTCTGTTAGGAAAAAGCCCGGCCAAACTTGCATCTGAGACTAAAAGATAGGATGAATTAAAACAAACAAATAATAAAACTCCAACTTTAGAGATATTTTATAGAGATTTTAAAAAAGTAGCTGGGATTAGATTTTACTTCGTTGCCACAAAGTTTTCATGCAACAAGTCCAAGCATCCTGACCTCAAAAAATAAGGAAATTTTTAATTTAGAAGACTCTAGGAAAGCCCCAAATTATTTTTTCATACTGCAAACAACAGGTCATGGATGGAAATAGGGAAATACAAGGCAACATGTTTAGAGACACAGGGTACAGGTAGGATTTGGTTGAAGAGAAAGACACCTACACAAAGCTGTCTAGGTGCTTGGTGCCTAAGCCTCTGTTACTGGCAATATACAGTCTGGATACTTTCAGTTGTCCAATCATATACAGCTACAGTCAGCTGAGGGTACCCTGGACAACAGTCTGCACCTAGGAGATCTGGCACACCACCTACAGAAACCCTGTGCACTGCTGGTGCTGGTGGTGGGACCAGCTGGAGTGTGCTAGGGTATCTCAAACTGCAATAGACAGCCACAGTTAAGAAGCTGAATCAAGCTCTTAGCGTGTTTGAGCACAGGGGTTTAGCACTATTTGGGACACCAGAGTCTCTTACCTGGCTTCTAACTGATAGTCCAGATGATCACAGGTCTTTCACAGGCCCCTTATCATATGGATGTCTCAGTCACCCTAGAGAACCACATGCAGCACTAGACCCTTATGTTTAGAAGCTGAACTGTGTGGGAGATCTACACCTGTGACAATTAGTAGATACACAAATACAGGTGCCTTGGTTTTGAACTCAGTTCCACCCTGGTTTTGTACTTGTCTGTCATCTCGACAGTCTTTAAGTTTTACTTTTTGTGATAACTGGTAAGAGTCACTGCAGCCATCACTAAAATATGCTTACACAAGACACAGACATAATTTACTTTTTTCCTAATTCATGTCATTACAGGCCCAGCAGGTGCGTCCAGCACCACATACAGTGACCATATTATGCTTTCAGATACTTTTCAGATAGTCCTTTGGAAGGCCCAGAGAAGAAATCCAACCTCATCAGCTATTAATTTATTTTAGAGGAGAAAGCATTAGAATCATAGAATCATAGGACAGTTTGGGTTGGAATGGACCTTTAAAGGTCATCTAGTGAACCCCCCCTGCAATGAGCGGGAACATCTTCAACTAGATCAGGTTGCTCAGAGCCCAGTCCAACCTGACCTTGAATGTTTCCAGGGATTGGGCATCTACCACCTCTCTGGGCAAATGGGCTTTCACTCTCTTAACATAAAATAACTTCTGTCCAACTTTCTGTGCTTCAGAAAAGAAGCCCAGACACCTGTTTCAATCACAGAAAACTCCATCCATATTGGGCATGGTCTGAACTTCAGAGCAGACACTTGCATCTTTACCACCAGAGACAAAACATGTGGTGCTAGCTGTGCTGTAGACACATGCAGCTTTTGTTAATGTCTGTGACTGTGTACACAAAGAGTCTTTATTCTGTTCCTTACTCATATCAACACAACTTCAATTCGCTGTCTTAGGCTGCCTATAGAAAATTAAGTTGAAGTAAAGAATATGGATTGTGATGAATTTGAGTTTGGCAAGAGAACTCACCAGAGATTTTACCATTTCGTATTCTTCCTAACATAACTACAGCTAAAAATATGACACGTGATGAGAATTGTTCAAATTTTGTTGTAACTTATATTGGGTAAAGAAAGCATTTAAACGGTATTGGCAAATATTCAAACATACGGAGTGATTCATTGTTGGGTTGCTCCTACTCAGATTCTCAGCGTTTGCTGCTGCCAGTGACCTTTAGGTGGCATAATTAACATTATTAAATGATTATTCTGTCCAAGGCTGACACACCTCTGGGAAAAGCTACTATATCCTAACATAATTTAAACCTGAATTTTTAGCTGAAATACATTATTTATGAGCAGTAATGCCTATTGTCTCAACTTTAAAATTGTAAATTACATAATAATTGAATCACACATAGAATAGCAGATTTTTAAATCTTGCCTCCTCCAAAAAGCTTATTGTAAATCTGTGTAATACAAAATTATAGTTATTTCCAGCAGGACAACAAGTTCTCAAAAAGCAGCAAGGAACTATTCTAAAAATGGATCTTTTGTTGTCGTAAGACAAAAATTTGCTTTAAAACAACTGTTTAGTTATACCTATTTCAACAATTTTCATGGACTTTTTACTAGTTTATTGTGTGTAGGTTGTTCAATAATCGAATAAAAACACTGGTCTTTTATTGCATTCCTCCTCTTTGTTAGTGTCAAGGTCGGGTTTAGCTGAGAAAATGATCCATGAAATGATAGCCTGCACTCCATAGATTTTTTTGTACTACGGAAATTGGAATGTCTTAAAGGGAAAGAAGGATAAACAGCGAGAGATCAGAAGATATTCACAGCTGCATGCACTCATACCTCTATTCCTAATGAAATGAGAGTATAGAGACAGGTCAACAAACTACAGTGAGTACTAAAAGGCAGCGTACATGCAGATGCACAGATGTACAGAACATATATAAAACAGGTGTTGCCATGCTCCGGTTCACTTTGAAGACACAAAGAGACCACCATGGGCTGATTGATTGCAAAAGTGTATCGCTTCTGAGCAGATTTGTAAGAAGCAGAAGACAGTTGACAAAGCAAGACCTCCACACAACAACGCTTGAAGTTCAACAGACAGTGGAGACAAATAGGACTAAGGATGTGCAGCAGAAGAAAGGGTCTATCACGTCATTACAGATCCCTCAGAAAAATGGAAGAAAACTCCAGCTGACCTAGTTTCATAAAGACTCATCACTCTTTCAAATGCGGTGAAGAGGGTGGTGTCTGAAGGTATTTTAACCTTTCCATCTCTAACTCCTCCAAGCAAGCAGACTTTACAAGCAATTTTTATGACTGTACAAGAATTGCTGTTTCCCAGGGTGTTAGCAATTAGACAAGCAATGCTTTTGGAAAAGTTCTGATCAGGAGCAGTTTTTATTATCTCGTATTTCTATTGAGCTACACATGACCTTAGTGTCTAACTTAACTGCCAGTGAACCTTAATTATATCCGCAAATCTACGTTTTTAATGTTTTTTTNNGTGTTTTTTAAAGTAGATCTTTTTTCTTTCCCATATATATCAACAACCTAAACTATGCTTTTTCCTCTGGCAAAATGTCCGTTCACTCATCCCTTTACTTTGATGGCAGTGCAGTGAAGAGATACACACTCTAACTGGAATGTCACCACTAGTTTAGTAACATTAGCTTTACTTTTAATTTACTTCTTTATGGACTGGTTCAATTAAAACTAAGCCATGTAGTATTTAATTTCAGTTGGAAAACCCCCCAAAGCTCTGGTCCCCTGGCATTTCCCCAGTCTGGGTACATGATCTGTTTCTACCCTGCAACATTTTTTTTAATCCTCTGCTGTTACAGTGTGTGTTAGAATAAAGGTTAAAGATGAATTTGTCTCCTCTGAGGCTTCCATTATTGAAATGCACTCAGGCATGCATTCATACTTGATGACATTAAAGGAAGTTTGACTTACGTTCTGTTTTCCCACTATGTTATCAAATGGAAGTTCAGGACTCCAGGATCCTTCGGTAAACGTTGCTCCGCTGTTTCTCCTGTCCGAGGAGCTGACAGCCTCTTTCACTATATCTTCAGGCAAAGTCAACAGACTTTCCTCAGGTTGTTTAATTAAATAAGTCTCAATGTTATGTTTCCTCAAGAATTCATTACGTTCTTTACCATGCCCTTCTTCAACTTTATAATCCCCATTCAGGCAGTCCAAAGTGGCTTTGGAGATGTGAATTCTCCTGTATAAGTGAAACAAATAGTAGCAAATACTGATTGTGCTCTAGTATACATAGGTGAGGAGTTTATGAACTCTGCATCATTTTTAAATGAAAAATGGAAAGTTTTCTACTGTATATGAGGATTTCTATAAAGAAAATGAAACAGTGTATTCAATGAACGTGAGCTTAATTTGGGGACAAAGACTGCCAAGGCATGTTCACATCAATAGGATCTCATGAATGCACAAAGGCCTCTTACAGGAAAAACATTTTGATATTCACACCTGATATGTTTTCGCACAGTAATAGTTTAATGGGAGACCTTCCTGAGTAAAATACTATTCAGAGTGAATGAAAATTGCCACTTCAGGTAAATATGGTGAGAAGAAAATATATGGTATCCATTAGAGCAGTTTCTGTGAAAGCTCTTTAATTTCATTCAGTTTCCCAAGGTATCTTAGACAGCTGAAATTAGTAGTTGACTGCAGTTGAAGTGAATTAGGGAAATAGGGTAACTACATAAAGGGGTAATAATTTCTGGGAAGACTAAGCGATGAGTTCAAAAACCTTTTCCAAAAGTGAAGTTGGATCTAAGAGATGATATACAGAAAGCTCAAATTTTGCAAAAGCATGATAAGGCTTTAGATGTCTTACAATCAAACCTGGAGGTGTTTGGTGTTTAGAATTAACCATAATTATGACTGCTTGAGAAGGAAAGAAAGAAGTTCAAGTTTAAAAAAAAAAAAAAGAGGGAGAAAAAGTAGGTTTTATTTCTATTTTTAATAAATCTTCAACTTCCTACATGTAGGGTAAATTGCAGACACCTCTAAAACACATCCGCATGGTTAGCCGTGCTATACTTTATAAGGCAGCATCATAAATGCAATAAGAAGAGATGTACATTAGGCACTTAGCTAACTCAAGCAAATAAATGCAGTGACTCCATTAAGATACTTTAAAATCAGCTCATTTTTCAAATTTGAATGCATGACACTTTTTGAAAGTTGGGCTTGCAGACAGAATCCTAACATTCAGTCAGCTAAAATTCTTGATAATTTCTTAATGACACATAGTGAGGCATTTTTCTCAGGCACCACAAATTGCCTTGTCTCTGCTGAAGGAAATGGTTTCTTGGGAACTTTCTTCTGGAAATTAAAGGATGCCAATACAGAGTGAAATTGCATAAAATATTGCTGGAATAGAAAGGCTATAAGCAAATATGAAGTGCTGGTTGTCCTTAAGCATTGTGAAACACCAAAGGGTATCAGAATTTAGCACAAAGTGGGTCCACGTAGAGTATTAAATACCATTTGTAAATTTGTATCTTCTCAACCATTTTTTAACCTGTCCCAGCTTCCCTCTGAAGTCAACACAGGACAACCTTCACTGTGAGAAGTCATGCTGTTATGACTTTTGTAGTCAAATGTTAGTCAAACTGACAATAAAAAACAGTAAAATTGTCTAAATTGTCTCTCAAATGTAAGCAACTTTTGGCCTGGACTTTATAACCAGATCAGATAATCTCTCAGAAAAACAATGCATTTCCTAGCTCTTAGAAACCCAAATAGACTAAATTGATTTAAGTGAAGTACTAACTTAAAAAAAAAAAAAAAAAAGAAAAAAGAAAAGAAGAAAGAAAAAGAAAATGATACATTAGTTTCCAGGGTGACTATCTTTGTGCTGAGTTTCCACTAATACAATTTGGGAAGACTGGACTATAAAGCCCTGAAATATGGATTTTATAATGGAAATGATAACAGCTTTAACTAGGGTGTAGAGCTGGCTATTGATGTAATACCCTTAAATGGACCAAATATTAATAAATAGTTGGGAGATTAAAATTATTTTCTGGTTTCACCCTTTGTACAGCTTACTTAAAAAAACTTAAAATGTATAGTGGGAAGATGTCTTTCTAATTTTATATGGATGCAGTGAATCGGGAACCTGACCATTGAAAGAAAAAGATACTGCCTGTCTTACTGCTGAAAACATATCAGGTCCAAAGTTTTAGATGATACCTGTCATTGATACATCCTGGCACATTAATTATTAGCTAGGTTTTATGCGAATTCAATACCACAGATTAATACCTAGATACACCAGATGAAGACTATTAGAAGATGAGGTCCTGGCAGGAGAGTGTCTCTGAAATAACACTGTAGGGTCTTACATGGTTTCCTTCTCGGGTGTTCTGGACACATTTTTTTCCTCTCGGAAAACTAGAAATGGTTGCTTTTTCTCAGTGCTCCTGACTGCCTCCTTCCACGACAGTTGGGCTGCCGGCTTATGCTCCTTCACTTGGTGGCAATCTGTCCCTGCATCACCCATGCTAATGATGTCTCAGGCTGATACAGAGCTGGCGAGAGGAAGAGCTGAGCCCCTTCTCTCTTGCCTCCAGACTGGTTGAAGGGATCCTCCCCATCCCGGGCAGGGGAGCTGCCTCCCTCCGCTGTGCGCTCAGGAAAGGGCTGTGGTTCATCTTTGCACTTGTTTCCCACTGTGGGAGCAGGACCATTCATAACCCCGGGGCAGCTTTCCAGCACTGCTCTGGGAATGGGAATGACCTCGGTATTGTGGCAGGCAGGGGGATTTGAATGCTGGCGGCAGGGAGGAGTAAGGAGAGGCTGAAGTGAACTTAACTGCTCTATTAAATCTGCTCTGCACACTAGGAAAGCCTGATGTAAATCACTGTTTTGAGGGACTTAGTGAATTGCTGTCACATACAGGCTTTGTGCTGTTGGCAAACTGATACACGGGAGTGGAAATCACTCTGCTCCAATAGACTGCAACCTAGCCAGGCATTTTATCACCAAGAGCAAGGTGGTGTGTTCTCCGGGTTATTCATTAATAGCTGTACTACTTGCATGCATTAACAGCAATAAACTAGACTTTTTGCAGGTGTGGATGGTGAAACTTAAATGATTGATTTGCTTGTGTTAACAAAGCAGAATGTGACCTTTCTCAGGCATCTGGGGTTATCATGTGGGATAAGCAGCAGGGAAAGGAATTTTTTTCTGCAATTTTATAGACTGGTGACATATGCAGAGTAGACAATTTGTTTTCAGAGCATGCAATATTTCATTTTCTGCTGATTCTAAGAATATACATTAGTATAAAGGTCTACTTTGGGGAACAGTGGAAGGGGCCTGCATTTGCAAGTACAATATAAAGCAAATATCTTTCTAACTTTCTGGGAACATGACAGCTCTGAAAGATCTTGAAGTGTGTGTAGGGAGTGCAGCACATGACTCAGATTTAATGACTTAGAACCTCTCTCACTCAAGATGACAGCGTCACTTAGACTTTTTCTGCGTAAAGATGTCCACTGCAATTGCTTCTATGTTCCATGGCCAAAAATTGAATTGTTGTAGGGAATCTTTTGTTAAATTTTTCATCAATGGAAGGTGTAATGGAAAGAGAAGAGAAGAGTCCCACGACCATTACTGCTGCTTCAAATTTAGGATTTGCAACTTCCAAACTACCATGAGACATAGACCATGTCAGGCAGAAATAACATTCTATCTTCCAGGTGAGTCAGCCACCTCAGACAAAGAAACACTAGGCAGTTCAATGGAAAACCATATATTTTCACATATAGGCAGGTTGACATAAATGTCTCAAAACATCTACTAAAGCATCAAACTATTTAAAAGACTTCCTAGAGAGCCTGCTGTCCATAAAGCCTTGTTGTTAGCATAACGACCTACGAACACACAATTCTTTGTGCATTATGCACTTTGTGCACTATGAAATAAAATAAATTAGAGCCTTGTTCCTCAGAACAGCATTTGAAAGCAAAGGATGAAAGAATGAAACCTGGAAAAACTCAAGTATGGTCAACAGCTAACTGGGAAATTTGGGCTACCTCTGAGTATTGTATGGGCTGAATACAACCACTGACCTTTTTCAGTAAATCATAGCTGGCATAGAAAAAGAAATATTTTTATCTTTTCCAGTGCCTCTGCATCCTAACCATTTCAACCTTTTTTGGCTATAGCCTCACAAATCCCTGCCAACCGCAAAATAGCAAAAAAAAAAAAGGTCATAGCTGATGAAATAATGTGAGACAGTTAATCTGTTGGCAAGGTTAACAGTGTACCGTGTTGGCGATGTTTTCTGACTGTGGGAAATACATGTTGCCTTACCCAGGAATTCCACCTGACTCGAGTTTGTTTGCGATATCCACGTCCCATGACCAGACATCAAACTGCCACTTTCGCAGGCCCAGCACTCCACACAGAACCGATCCCGAATGTATCCCTATTCTCATGTCAATGTCATGCTTCGTTCTTGACCTAACATATCTGTTAAAAAAAAAAAAAAAAAAAAAAAAAAAAAAAANAGACCAGACTCATGAAAGTATATACCACAGTTTTTCATATCCTTTAGAAAAAGGTACGATGCAAAATACAATGTCATTTGTTATGAAAAACCACTTAGTCTGTAAAATGAAGACATAACTTTCTGTAGCAAAGTACAGATACTGATAAAAAGACCCTAAAAGCCATATTGTCATTAAGCATTTAATTGTATGCATGGTTCAGTGGCACATATTATTATTCCTATCAGACAGAAAGAGAAAGATATGGAGAGAAAAAGATGTCTGAGTGAAGTGTCTGAACTCATTTAGTCCCTTAGCTTGGAATTATAAAAGAGCATTCAACAATATTATAAAAAATATTATAATCAAACCTGCATATACTTTTATATTCTATTGTACTTTTTGGGATAATTTTCAATCTTTCAAAAATATTACTCTATTGACTGAAATTTTCCAGATTTACTCTTTGCCCAAAGGTGAATTATTTTCAGTAGATTTGGCCAGAACACCATTTGCTCTTTTATGATAACGGTGTGATTCTAAAAGCAGTTTCTTCCATTCTGTGTGATGGCAAAGACCATTTCACCTCTTCAAAAGTAAACACATGTGGGCATATTTATTAACAGTCTCAGAAAAGGAACTTTGTCCCAGCACTGTTTTCAATTAATACGTCTACTGCTTATAAAGGTAATTTCACCCTGTTAAAACAGTATCTTGCTCTTCTGATACAAGACAACATATGTTGTTCATAGCCACAGGCACCTTAGTAGTGTCTTAGACTTAGGACTGCCACTTCCAAATCCATATTGAGGTACTCCAGCACATCACTGTGGGAAGCTCACCACAAAAATAATAGAGCTGTAATCATTGGGACGACAAAGAGAGCACTTTTCCAGTTCTGCCTGTGTGACAACTATTCGCACCAGAAATATTATTAGAGCTAGTGTTCATTAATATTTGAACAGCATGCTCAGGATAGGAAAAGCACAGCATTGCTACTGTTGGTCTACAAACAAGGCTGCTGTTTCTTTGTAAAGAGTCCCGGTTCTATGGTCACTGAAGTCAATAGCAGCACAGCAAGATCACACAACAGAGCAGGCAAAGAATACACAGCTCTATTTCACAACTCTGAAGCTAACTACCGTTGCCTTAGATGCCTCAGTCGTGACCTTGACAGAACATCTCTAGAGGATAAAAGGGTAAATTGTTCAGTGCATTCAATATTTGGCCTTTCATTTTTGCAATGGGGCATCAATTCAGTTTGGGAAGGGGGTAGAAATAAGTGTTTCAAAACGGAGATAAATTAATCATATAAAAATGTGAGGAATTGAAAATAAGCAATTCATCTTTATTTCCCTTTCCTGCATATTCCAAAACCTTGGAGAAAAGCACGCATATGATATGTCCCAGTGCAGCTCTTTGCCTACTACAAAAGATCTGTTCATCATAACAGGAAGCTAACACATTTCAGATATCTAAAAGAAAGGCATTTGAAAAAAGTTAATCATAACATAACAAAAAAATAAGCTTTGGGAAGGGATTTATCTGTGTTCTGGTACTCAGACTTTACAGTTTTCTTCAACAAATTCTTTATTGATTTGCAAGCAAGAGGGCTTGAAATATCAAAACTAAACAAACACCTGTCTCTGGAAGGTGGGACATGGAAACAGCTCCTCCACACTGAAATAGTGCCTTAAAAGTTGTGAGAACAGCTAAGAGAAATGAGAGCACTGTAATTTGTAATGTGTTTTGAAGAATTTTTATAGATATGCTACAAAAATATCTAAACTAATGCTCATAACTGTCAGAGGAATTATCACACATCTCCCCACATGATGGTTTCCCCAGTCTGCCTTTTTCTTTTGTTCGGACTAAGATAATTACTTCTCATTTTGTGTCTGATTTTCTTATCTTGAAATGAAAAGCTAATTGGATCCAAAGGAATAATTGAGCAAAAAATCTTTTCATTGAAAAATGCACACAATAAGAGGATTTTAAGTTTAATAAAATGGTCTAATGGCATATATTTATGCAATCTCTCTCTCTCCATATATATACACACATGCTATTAGACCAATTTAGATTTTAAGTACTATAGTATTTAATTGCTAATAAATAGGGACAACGTTGAACAAATACTAGAATTGGGCAATTATCAATGGCGTGAAATTTAACAGGACCAAATGCCGGATTCTGCACCTGGGTGCAGAGTAATGCCACGTACAAGTATAGATTCGGAGAGGAGAGGCTGAAGAGCAGACCTACAGAAAGGGATCTGGCGTGCTGGTGGACAGCAGGCTCGGTAGGAGCCAGCAGTGTGCCCTGGAAGCTGAGGGGACAAACACCATCCTGGGGGCATCAAACACAGCATGACCAGCCGGTCAAAAGAGGTGATTATCCCGCTGTATTCAGCATTGGTGCGGCCTCACCTTGAGTACTGTCTGCAGTTATGGGCCACCATTTAAGAAGGATGTGAAGGTCCTTGAATGTTTCCAGAGGAGGGCAACAAAGCTGGTGGTAGGGCTGGAAAGAATGTCCTGTGAGGAGCAGCCTTAGCCACTTAGACTCTGGATTTGTCTAGTTTGGAGAACAGGATGCTGAAGGGTGACCTCTTTGCTCTGTACAGCTTCCTGAGGAGGGGAAGTGGAGAGGGAGGTGCTGATGTCTTCTCCCTGGAATCCAGGGACAGGACATATGGGAATGGTTCAAAGCTGCATCAGGGGAGGTTCAGACTTGACATTGGGAAACGTCTCTTTACTGAGAGGGGGGGTCAAACCCCGGAACAGGCTTCCTAGAGAGGTGGTCAATGCCCCAAGTCTGTCACTGTTTAAGAGGCAATGTCCTTAACAGCATGCTTTAACTTTTGGTCAGCCCTGAAGTGGTCAGGCAGGTGGACTAGATGATGGTTGTAGGTCCCTTCCGACTGAACTATTCTGTTCTATTAATTTTAGATAGTATAAATTATAGTCTTGTATTTGTACCTTATATGGGAACTAGCAAACACACATCTCATTGGAGAGACCAGGTACAAATGAGCAATGCATCCCTCTGTTTCCAGAGAGTTCAATAAGGATTGCTGGATTTTACCATTTCCTTTGCCATAAAAATGCAATCATGGCCTGAAAAGGCTTCGACATCCTCAATCAGCCACACAGGACTTCTACATTTGTTCAAAACTTCACACAGCTGTGCTGTCCACCCCACCTCCTGCATGACACTGCAGACCCTAATCAAGGTCTTATCCCCCTTGCCTCATCTGTTGTCTTTCACAGCCTCCCAACAGCTTATTCCTGTGTGCTGCTCAGGTGATATTTGATCTCAGCTATTAATCTGCAGTCAGTGTGGATTTGATTACCTGCCTGCATCCTTTGACTGAAGGCTGTTCTGTTTTTCTGTCTGCTGTGGTGCTGGTGCACCTGCAGGGCCCCCATCTTCACATCCTCCTCTTACTTGCCCTTCACAGCAATGTTCTCTTATGTTGATAGGTAGAAAACTAATTGCATGAGGGGACCTGATTGAATGGAGCCACAGGCAGTCTGAGATATACTTAAACAGACCCTGTCCAGAACATGAATCAAAGCAGAATAGCACTCTGGTCTTGCTCCCATTTTTCTATTATTTACAACACAAGACTGAGAGCAGAGTGGTTGAGAACCTGTTTGTGGAGACATTAGTTTCCACTAAACTTTTGTTGTAAGGTTTTAAATTGAATACAGAATAAATGGTTGCAGTTTCGAAGTGGGGTGATTGATTAGTATATAAAAAGCCATGGAATTATTCTTTTTCTTTAAAATTTGGAGTGATGTGGAATGAAACAGATTTCTGAATTATGTAGAGAAGGGAACTTTGCCATGGTCAAATCAATCACCCTAATAGCCAGGTTACCACATACTTTAAGAAGTCTTGTTTATATAGTACTGTAGGTAAAAAGCAGTTAAAAACTTTGAAATAACAAACACTGGATCATCTTCATCAATAGGGGTAGTTCTACTGTATTCAGAAAAAAACTTCTCCTAAATAATAGTATGGACTAGATACTGAAAAAAATGAAGTGTTCATTTTGCATAAGCTCAGGTATTCCACATCTTTTAGTTCTTCTGTCTCTTAAATCTGTTCAACTATGAATGAAGATTCTAATTTAAAAAATAAAAAAAAGTATTTGCTCCAACTGTTTTACAGGCTCTCTGCAAATACTTTGACAAAGTGACAAAGTGTGTGCATGAAACTGCATTACTGATGATCTATAAAGCAGCCCTGTTTACCTCACTAGCTGTCTGATATCTTATCCAGGATGAGGCAACGGTGACTGATGCTATTCATGCCATATCTCATTTCAGTCAAGTCAGTGATAAAAATTTCATTGATTTTAATTCGATCTTGGCCTTTCCTTCTGGCTGCTGTTCTTTGATGGGTATTTGATTTTTGTGCTGCTAATCAGAGGCTTTCCTATTTGCATGTAGAAGGTGAGCCAAAAGTCAGAAATCTGCTTTTCAACCTTTTCTGTAGCTGCCAAAAATCTGAATGCCCTGGAATTCATACCTTGCAGGTCCAGACGGTGACACACTGGCTACATCTGTGCTGACCAGTTTAACTGTGCAAGGTTCTGTTTATGCTTTGAGGTACTTAAAAGAGCCCCAGAATGTTGTTTGTTTGTTCTTTTCCCCTGGCCAATTAGCTCTATCTCAACCTTTTCCCAGGTTTAGGAGCTCATGTGTGTCAAACACCATTTCAGTAGGCAGTTTGGATACAACTGCCTAGTTTTGGAGGCAAAAAGAGTTGAGAATAATGGAGTTGGCCAGTCTGTGCCACTTTTTCTTCGTGACAGCTGACATTCCCCAGGGCAGTTTAATTTACCTATCAAAACATAGCCACTATCACCCTCATGCAGATGTATAGGAGGGTCTGTGTATTCTGTTTGAAGTAAGTAAGGGTCATAGCTGACCCTGCTTTGAGCAGGTCGGACTGGTGATCTCTTGATCCCACCCCCACCCCACCCAAACCTGAACTGTTCTATGATCCTAAAATTCAATTACATAGAAAGCCTTTGGGTCGGACTCAACAGATTTGTGGAATTTTCCTAAATGAACTGAAATGCTTTTTGTTGCGTACATGAGAGGATAGTAGGTGAACTGAGGCAAGTGCTCTTTTTGTTGAGATTCTGGGAACTGTGTCATACTTGTGAATGAGCCATCCATTCTTTTTAAAAAGCTAAGTAACAGGGTGCACTAAACTGCTGAACAGTTCAAAGAATACAGCTAAGGTACTATGACTCACAGGATATAACACTTTGTAGACAGACTTCACACAGCATTGAATTTACAACTTAAGGTAGATATCATCCCAAGAAGCCAGTTTAAAATAGCTCCAGGGTGAATTTACCCTGGAATTGGAGCTGGATTCCAATGTCAGCAGAAACTATTATCTGGAGAAGTTTCATATCATCAGACTTATCATTAATATAACTGACTTGCTCTGAGTTCAGACGGATACTATAGCAACATGGACAGAATTAAACCACTGTTGTGTTCTTGTTTCTTATGTCTGTCTGCTCTGAGAGGCAGGAAGCTAATATAGCACAAGGGACTACAAGCAATATTACCAGAAGCCTGCTCTTTCATTTGAAAGCTATGTTATAAAAAGCTATATAAATAAATACACTTCTATGCCATCTTGCCAATATAGCTTTGATTGTATTGGGTGACACATTCAAAGAAAAGAGTTCTCAGAGGTACACAAACCCATTAATCTCTACCCAGTTCAATTCATAGAGTCCCCCAACAGCAAAAACAGGGAAAGATATACTGTCCTGATGCTCTGTTCATTCACAGTCAGTGGCTGAAATGGACATGTGGAGGTGACGATGTGATCAAGTACCAGTGTGAAACCTATTCACTATTCATTCTGCGGCCTGTGTGAAAAGTGCTGGCTGAACTTACGGATACCTTGCAAAGCCCCTTTCCACCACCATACACAAACAAAGGTAAGCCATAGGTTTTGATTTTGTGAAGCATTATTCTGTCTTCTGTAAATCAGGGCTCATTACAACATAGGCTGAGCCTTGTACATTATACAAGAAATAATCTCTGGGAGGAATCCAGGACTGGATCACTTATATTATTACATAACTAAATAAGTAAATAATGATTTATTAATCGTGGAATATAAAAACAATTCCTGGCTGTTTCACTGCCTAAGTACCTTCTTTAACAAGCATTGATCACTTCGTGATTTTTTTTCAATACCTGACAGACAACGTTAAAAGCAGTTTTTCCTGCGAAAGGCAGGAAACCTGCCAGGCCAGTCTCTGACATCATCTAAAATAGTCATGGTGTTATGGGGCTTGGTTTTGGTTTTGGGTTTGTTTTGTTTGGGTTTTTTTGTGTTTGGTTGTCTTGGGTTTTTTCCTCTCTCATGAACTGATGTTAATATTAGTAGTTAATTACAGACTTTCAATGAAGACAAGCTGTTACCCAATTTCTGGAGTTTAGCTTACGTTGTATGCTGGGAGAAATTTTTGTGTCTTAATAGTTACTCTTTCAACTGGTATTTTAGTGAGAAATTATCTACGAGGCGAAATCACTCAGAACTCCTTGACTTACCAAACAAATATATCTGTCTGAATTTCCACTGTTATATGGATTGTTGTGGGATTTCTATTGTTAAACCATGTGAGTGAGTCCTTGAAGACCTAGGCTTCCCACAGTGTCCCTCCCCCCGCTCTTCCCAGTCACAGGGATTTTAGGAATAAGGAGATTTGAGAAGGTGGTGGTGAAAGCAGCAGCCTTTAACCGCTGGAGGCAACCCCTGCCACTTAGGCTGCCACTGTGTCCAAAGCTGAAGAGCAGAAGGGACAGTACGTTGTCCGCCTTGATACCCTGTGACACATGGGCTGGTACATTTTACCCACTTGTGCCTCTTTGTATTCCAGTAACTTGTGCCTGATGGAAGTATTTACTCTGGTAAGAAATTCAGTTTTGGTTTGAAAACAATGAGAGACAGAAAAGCCAGCTCTTCTCTCGGTGACACCATTGCCCATTTTTAAATCTAGTGTTTTCTGCCCATAAAAAGTTTTATGTGCTGCTACCAAATAAATCTTCAATTCTTTTTTTCGCTCAGCTAAACAGATCAAGCTTCTCAATTCTATTATTTTAAAGGCACTTCTGCTTCACAAATAATTTTTGTGACTTCTCCCTGTACCCTTATGAAAATGTTTAACAAGCTTTTTAAAATGAGGCCACCACACCAAGATTCATTATTCTCATCTCAGTCTTGACATTGACAGACTATGCTGGTATAATTTCCACTTTGGAAGTACTCTCTCCTCTTCTTTAAGATTATTTCCTTCACTTCTCTTCACAGTCCTTCCTTTGCTTCCACTTCCCTTCATGCTTCCTCTCCTTTCTTCTTTAGCTCCCTTTCCCCCTGAGCTTTCCTCGCTGTGCTGTACGTAGCTATTCCTCTCCTCGCAGCACTACCCAAAGAACTGAAAACCCCAGTGAAAAAGCATGCTAATCTCTGTCTGGAGCACAATGTGATATTTGGGAACTATCTCGTTCAGAATTACTTTTATTTTATGTTCTGTATCTTTCTCTTATCTATTTTAATATATTTGAGGAAGCAATTTTTATTGGAGGAGCTAGGAACCTCATTTTATTGTTAGGTCTTAAGCTCATGTTCCGTATTTGACTACCAGTAAATAGATATCCCCATCTTGAATTTTATCACATATCCCATCTATAATCCCATCCATCTGGCACTCCAGCATAGCTTTGGAATTTTGCTAACATGCAATGAAAACGCTGACTGCTTTCTTCTTACAAATGTTTCCCTCCCCATAAAGACATAAAGATAAGATGACTGGGTTTTTTTGTAGGTAAGAGCAGTTGCAGATTTAGTTTCCCTGACTGTTATCTCTAACACCCATTTAGATTGGGTGATAACTGTTAAAATGAAACATTATCATCTGATGACTAAACATTCCACTAGTATCTCATTTCTATCAACTCTCAGTACAGACAGGCATTAATAGAATAAAATTAAATACAGGAAGGGTTATGCTGCATGTGAAAAGATATGAGAACCAGCTGAATAAATGAACCCTTGTGAAGAGTTTGTTCTTTTTATTTTAATTTGCATTTCCAATGGCAGCTAAAAACAGTGTACAGGAGGTTGGGTTTTGCAAAAGAGCCGGAGTTAAGATTCTTGCTCATGCATTAATGTGATGGGGCAAAGCTTTCTTGCTTTAGAGTAAATATCAGAATTCATGGAACCTTCCTGTGGCTGATAGTTGTATTTCAATTGTACTCAATGGTTATGGGGGCAAAGTACAACAAGACAGAGTAGAGTAACATTAATTCTTTTATAAGATTCGTAACACAACACAGTGATAGAAAAAATCATTACAGAGAAAAAAAGTGGTCTTGGATTGTTTTGCTGCATTCTGAGAAGTTCCTTACATCTGCAAGGAGAGAAGTGGAGCAGCAAGACTCATGTCTGGATCCTTGGTATATGAGCTTAAGATCAAGTTTTTGAGCCTCAATTAATAATAAATTAACACTTTAGCTGTATGGATATGAGCCGTGTTAAAACACTCTGAATTCCCTTGTGAGTCAATCTGCCCATGTAGATTTATTTTACATGTTTTCTAATGAATTGATTCGAAATTCTTGTTCAATTTCTGCTGACCATGCAGTCATCAAGAAGACCGGAAGGAAAATTCAGTAATGGTACCCTGAGATGGTAGATTTTTGGGCACCGCTTCACCAGAAGTGTTGGCACTGATCTTTGCAATATTACCAACTACCTGTTGTCAATGAAGAGAACAGGAATCCTGGAGGACCTGCAGGGGAAAATCTGGTCTACATAATTTAAAGCTTCCTCCTACATTAATTGCGTAAAGAATTTAAACTGCTACAAGAATCAGGAGTTCTAAAACTACCTGGATTGCTCTCCATGATCTAGATGCCTAAATCCTAATTATAAGTGGGATGTTGTAGCATAAATGGTCGATTTTGTTTTAATGTCTAATTCTTAAGCTAGGATAAGTACTTGAGCTAAAATATAACTAAGATTTAAAAGCTAAGATGTAGCTCTGCAAGAGGGAGAAGAAATAACTCTTCATGTGAGCTTTATAAGCAGTGAAATTTTAGAAATTCCCTGTAAACATCCTCTGATTTGCAAGAAGGTTTTCAGTTCATCTATATAATTTCAGTGCAACTGTGAAGTCTGAATGATGGTTTCTCATATATTGGATCATCTCATTATTTTGGACATACAAAATATTCTGTGAAATCTTCATATGAAGATAAAAAATTTTATAATCATAAAAATGTCATTTCTAGCAGGTTTTAGATCTGATCAAATTCTGCAGTGACCAATATAGTAGAAGTTCCATTTTCTGAAGGTGGGGTTTTTTTTCATTTTAACTTGAGAGCTATCTACTAATTTAAGTCCTAATTAATAGACTGTAGATAACTCCAAATTCCCTCAGAAATGTGGACTGAAGAATTTGTAATATCCCATGGAAGAATTGGCCCTCGCTGTGAACTATATGAGCACATATTAAGATAAGTAACATAAGGCTCCTATACACTGAGCAGAAAAGCCTGGGGAAAAAAATCATGGTTATTGAATGGCCAGGAATTCCGATACTGAGATTACCAAATAACTTGGAGGCCATCTGAACTGAATTAGCCTGGGATGATCAAAGATCTAATGGACTTTGGTTTCTCAGCTCCCACTGAATATAACTGTCATTTAAAATACTAAAACTACAGTACCATTTCCACTGCATTACTGCCTTTAAGACCTGGTTCATAAAAGGGCACTGGGGTGTTAAAGACTTCTTCATGTGCAAGGAGATTGGAGAAATTTACTATCTTAGAAGAAAAATGGCTTACAATGTTTTTGCTGCAGATGGTATTAACAAGCAAATGCAAATTATTTGCTGTGTGTCTCCAAGAATTTTTTACAATGCTGGTAGCTTTTTTATCTGTGTATATTCTCTAATTTGTGTTTCACTTTGAGTGTGGGGATTTCAGAAGCAAAATATTGATTACTTTGTGCAACATTTAGTCCGTGATAATTGAATCCAATCTTCTTAGAGATCATTGTTGCATAATCATTATTCAGTTACATTTTCCATTAATTAATTTTTGTCAAATTCTTACTCTATTAAGATCTCAGTAATGTAGCTGCAGTATGCATTAACAGTTTGATATACGTAATGAGACACACCCAGATTAAAGGAGGAAAGCAGTCTGGAAAAGAAGAAGACAAAGAGATTGGACAGCAAAACATCCATGGAAAGAGGAGAGTGCTTGGGTTAGGCAACACTGTCTTATGGAAGACAGCAACAGAAGAAGGGTTTGGAGAAGGGGAACTGAGCAACATTTATATAGAGGATAAAAAGGATGGAGAAAAACTCTTTTGGAGCACTAGATGTTGGCCACTGTCACAGTAAGTCATTGGACAAGTGCTATACATGGACCGTTGAATCATTGTTATTATTAATCCTGATTGCATCAAAATACAATAATCAACAACACAACTACATTGCCATGATGAGAACACATCCCTTAATTCAAACACTTCCAGCCCTTGTGGATTTAAGCATCAACCTGATTTAACAAGTAAAATTTGCTCATCTGGCAAATCTCAGTGATTATGAATTTGTCTGTGAGCTAGCTTCCAAGCTAAAGTATTGCCACAGCTGTATATTCAGCATTTATATTGTTGTTTTATTTTATTAAAGGGATTATTGGAAGCAATTCAGTCTCCTCCTCATCAACCTCCTCTCAAAAATGACAACAGTACAAAGTGAGAACTGTTAAGATCTGTGAAAACTCATCACTTGCATTGCACACACAGCTATCATGTTACATGCTCTGAAACAGAACAGGTTAATAAAATGCATTTAGTATCTCTTCCCACACATTACATGGGTTGAAAAAGTCCTGCCCTTTTCACAGTGATAATCCTGCGGTCTCTGAACCACCATAGGAATTACTTGTCTAGTAATAGCATTCTCAGATAAGAAGTTCAGGACACTGTCAGAAACAATGAAACAAGAAGAAGGAGGGGAAAAAAAACCACCATTACCTGATAGTTTTGATCATGCTGAGTCCCATTTCAACACAGCAGTGTGCGTGGTCCTGGCGAGGTTCTGGGAGCCCCGACACGCAGTAGTAACAGTCCCCCAGGATCTTTATTCTGAGACAATGGTGTTCCTATAAGTAAATATACCAAAGAGAAAGAAAATATCTGCAGTTATGTTTTCACAGTTTTAAGATGAATGTGAAAGTGGTTGAAAGAAGTATTGAAAAAAAATAATTAAAAGCTTGCTGCTGGATGTTTCCTTCTTGTGATTAGTACTTCCTTGGTTTATTTCACTTTTGAAATAAAGTATCTTTACATTTCCAGTAAAAAAGGATATAGTGATTTTTGTGTTACGCTAGTCAGAGATGTCCTTGCTGATGGTGAGAAAAATTTCATCAGAGTCAGTCTGGAAGCTAGACCAAGGATTCAGAAATGCCAGCTGAGATAATGGATAACCCATTTTAGACTATATTCCTCCAGGGCATCATTTCTGCCCCCTTTTGACACTGGAAATAAATGAAAAACCTCTTTCCTCCCACTGATAATCCCTTCTTACCTAAAGTTTCCACTGTCACCCTCAAGCATTCCCAACAGCTATAGGAGTTGATCAAGTATCTGCATGCTAAGGATATCAAAGAAGGTGTCTTTCATTAGCTTTGTACTGTGGAGAAATTATGTTTATTTGGCATCCAGCCAGAGACATCCTTTGCCCTAGAAGCAAATACTGAATTTCATTTCTTAAATACATATTAACAATATCCTTATAGATTGAAACTGTGTATTACTGTGTGATTGGATCATTATTTTAGAAGATTCTTTTCTAGTGAGCAGAAATACCCCAAAATTTTGCAGTTCCCAGACAAGCAAAACAAATGAGCCCAAGATCAGCTGTCTGTAAACTTCCCAAATGTATTCTGCTGGCTTGGCACTCACAGGAGACAGTCAACGCACAGGAGCAGAGACCACAATAATTTGAGGACAGAGCTGCAAGTGTCTAGGGGCAGAAGGTACTACAAGTTGAGTCAGGGAAGCATTTTTATGATAGAGAATCATTGAAATTATAAGTGCAGTATTAGCACTCAATCAGTAAAGGTTCCACTGACAGAACATTAAAATGAAGACCAGTCATTACTCTGGAGCAGGACAATGATTTGTAAAACCAGTTCCTTAGATTATAGATAAAATGACCTATGATATTTATTTCAGCTTTTCTCTTCTCTTTCTCTCTGGAAACCTGCAGTGGAGGCTGCACTAATCAAAGGAGCAGGGATACACTAAATCCCCTGGGGAAGAGAGAACTTTAAGTAGGACGTAGAAGCAAATGTGAAAGCTGAGTGTGCCTCAGGAATTGAGTACTGGCCAAATGCACGGGACTCCAGATTATTATTTGAGATTTCGCCTAGGAAGAATGAAGCTTTGTAGTCAACCTCAGACAAGTCTTTACAAATCCTAGAGTGGCAAAAGGAGCCTACACACTTGCACCCAAAGCCTTTGCAGAAGTCAGCTGAAGCTTTAAGCATGCCAGCAAGGGTAAAAGCTGCCCTGGGCACAGAGCCAAAGTAAGCTGATTCACCCTGAAATCTCCTTAAACCATCAGTCGGAGCTGACTGTGTTTGAAGCTTTGCCTAAGTCTCCAGCTAATACCATTGCTGGCTCTCAGAGTGCAATGCCTCGCTGCCCAAGTTTCACAAGGAAATTCAAGACTGAAGTCAGGTTTCTAAAAGGTCAAAAATCATATGTAACTCTGCCATTTCCTTGTTCCCCTCTCTTCAAACCTTCTGCAGACCCACAGAAATGAACACTGGGTATTTTTTCTATGGTTGCAACTCAAATCGTACATCCCAAACCCCACCAACACATTCATTTTTTACATGTTCCCTCCTCAATGGAAAGAATTAGAGATTTGATTTTACTGCAGTTTCCACCTATTTTTTTTCTAGAGAGTGAAACTAGGAAACATTAAAGTTAATCAACAAGTAGTGAGGATTCAATGGCATAAATCAGTGCCAGTTAAATTGTTAGTGGACTTGCTTAAGCTTCTCCCTGTGTTCCCCAGTTAGACAAAATGCAAAGAGATAAAGATATAAAACACAAATGCTAAACTTCTTTGGCTTTTCTAATAGTGTCATTCAATTGATTCATATTCTAATTGCTATTTGCTTTTACATCTACAAAGTAAAAGGAGCATTTATAATGTCAGATGGGTTTGACTGAGGTGGATTAAAGCAAAAGGCAGCATTTTAAGTCCATTCAGACCCATTGCAAATACATTACAACGAATAACTTCATAGTTTAATATAGAAAAAAAAACCCAAAACAGTCAATTTCCAAGAAAGAAAGAAAGAAAGAAAGAAGTGTCAAGTAGTATTTTAGTATTATAATTACATTTTTAGATGCAACATTTATCACGCAGTCTTGCACCTGTAGTACCTGCCTGTCTGACAATGTTGGAAACCCCTCTTAAGTGAGCATCTAATTCAGCACAGTTAGAGAACATAGTCTGCAACAGAACAAAACCTCAGCTGTTTGGTTCTTAATGACTCATTTAAACTGGCTGAAGTGCTGATTCCATTAAAGACAGATGAGACCTCTGTCACCTGGCTGCGTGTCTCCTCATTTGCTGGAAATCAGAACAAGGCAGACCACTTCAAGAAGATGTGGTTTTTATAAGAAGAAAGAACAATCTTAATGCATAACAAGACCTGCTAATGAGGCTTTGATGTATGCAAATGTGAGTGCATGCATGTGACACAGGAAATTCATTCAGCTGCACATAAATGTATGATTTTTCTTGTCATGATATGTCATCTCTACACTCATTTGCCAAAGCCCAGGAAGTCATCTAAGGAGTGAGACATCCAAATGGAGGTGACTATATATAGGTGTCCATATGTCAGCAGCAGTTGAGGCTGCCATTACAGTCAAAGGAGAGCCAGGCAATGCAGACAGGGAAGCCTAGGGATGGATTCAGCTCACAGATGAAGCAGTTGGCTGGGCTTCAATTCAGATGTCTTCACATAAGCATCAGTAAGACCCCTCGGTATGTGAGGCGCCCACACAGGACTAACCAATGGGACATAAGATGTGTGTCCCTCTGGAGCAGTGCAAGGGCCAGGCAGGGTGTTTCTATTGGTGCAAGAAGCTACAAGGAGCCCTTAAATGACTCCTTGTCTTCCTTATTGTTCCTGTTAGTCAAACCATTATGACCGTAAAACATGAACTGTGTTACAGTCCGACGGTATTGTCCTTACTCTTCTGTTCTTCCTTATTAGTCCCTTCATACTTATTTTAAAAGTAAACTGTGGATTTTGTATCACTGGAAATGTTTCAGCTAGATGAAGATAATTCAACAACTGCCGGGAAGGACAGAGGGCTAATGGTATCTGCCTTTGGCAGAGGGAGGCTGCGTGGTCTCCTGAGATTCCCTCTGATAACTCTGTAGTTTAATCACATCTACAGTTTAGCCTAGATGCTTTGTCAGGCTGGTTGTATAAGTACATTAAGGTTAGATTCATGGCTAATGTGGGTAGCCACAGATGTAAAAAGGAGACTGAGTTTTGTAAGGGTCTACCTACTTTTCAGTGGTATAAAATTATAATAATAACATTCAAGATTTTCTTCACACTCTAAAGCTCAAGCCAGCTTCCTAAAACCATCTCACTGCAAAGGTATCTAAAAGTTGTAAACTGATATTAAATGAAAATGAACAAAAAGCATAAATACGTATGAAGAAACTGTAAAATGAGTACATTATTTAAATAAGAGAAAATGGCCATACAGGCATTTTGATGCTGCAGATACTACACTATAGTGTTAAATCCTTACACTGTTATGATCTTCTGTTTATTTTGTTCTATTCCTCTTCCCCTTCCCATAAGCACTTCCAGAAGTTGTCCTTCGGCATGTAAATGACAGCTGATAATATACAGACATTCACATCAGTATCCATCAGCCTCACACCCCTCCCCATACTCAGTCATTAATACCATTTACTGAAGGTATCAATTAATTTCTCAGTATGTCACAAATAGGTTTTTTTCCCCCCCTTGTTTGCAGCTTTTCATATGCTACAAGTGAAAGATTAGGGGGCCTGATTCTGCCAAGATCAATTGAAATCAGTAGAAATTTTGCCTGGGGATATTGAGCAGACTCAAACACTCAGCTATTAATAATAATAATCCTAGATGAATTCAGTGGCAATCAATAAGAAATCTTTTTCCAAATCACCTTAATCCCTAGGAAAAGAAAATATGCAGATTTTCCGTAAATAATTACCGCATATATGTGAATGATTTATGTTTAAACTTATTAAATACACCCTTAGTGACTGGAAAGGAAGCAAAGCAAATTGGCATGAAGTAGGGCTGAAGAAATGAGTTGCTCAAATACCAAGTTACTGAAAGACGCAGTCAGAAACGTCAGTAGTATTTCTTGTTTCCTTGGGCTAAATTTCTGACGAGGGGAAAAAAGTGATCATGTTTTGTAACTTACGCTACTTTTTCAGTCCTGCCTGTGGTGAATTAATCACTTCACCTACATTTGAAGGGAATCCTGTAGGCTAACGAACAGACCACACGAAAGTCCGCATACACAATTTTTATAATTTCAAGTAAAAAATTTAGAACACTGTGGATGAGAAGTTACTGAGGCTGAACTGCAGAACAAAGAGCTCATACAAGTAAATCTCCTTTTTAAAGGTGGCCAGAGTGGGAGGAGGCAGAGACTTGGCCTTTGTGTACAATAGCTTAGTTCCTGAAGCATTTGCCAAAGGTATAGGAAACCTAGATAAAAGGCCTCTCACAGCATGAGTGGGGTCTAGGCCAAAGCTCTTAATCGGCAGGCTGTTTTAGGGTGGACTAGAGAGAGAGGTCCATCCAAATTCCTCCTATTGCAGCTCTGTTGCTTTGGAAAACAGAGCTGAGACCTTGACAGAGCCAGATGGAGGGAAGTTCTTGAGGCTGGTGGTCCAGGCAGAAAGGAGGAGCAGGTTTGGGTCACAGTTGCAAGGACTGTTTTTTTTTTTTATATACATAAAGGGAAAAATGTGGCACACACATCCTCTGCCTGGGCCATGGAATACTTAAATATAGTCCTATATTAAATTACTTTTACATAGCTTAACAGATCATGTAAGGACTGCTTTTGTTTGGAGACTAACCTATAGTGGGTTGGTTAGGACTTCTCCAGGCTGACAAAAATTATGGGTTTGGGGTCTCTCATGCTGCAGAAGGAACTGAGGTACATTACTGCATGAATATTCTAATATATCAACACTTCTGTTCCTTGCCATACTGTGGAAGAAAACAGCTGTGGCTATTGTGTCTGGTGAGAAACCATCTTTGCCAAATAGTGTTAATTAGTAGATTATGCCATAAGTGGTTGTAGCCACAGAAATCCCTGTTAGAAAGATTCAAGGTATGCTTCTTTCCTCCTAAGGCAAGAGCAATGTTACATAGAAATTCCGCCTCATAGGGATTTCTACGACTGTATATACACATAGAGGGTGAGGTAAACATTTCTCAACAATATACTTGTAAAGCCTAAATGACATTCAAATCCAAATGTAGTCAACGAAGTGGGGTGGTTTTTTTAGGTTTGGATTTATATAACTTTTAGTTCCTAAATCACTGATAAATTTTGAAACTGAAATTTTAAATAATCTGTTATTTTTATCTGACTTTTTTCGTAAAATGCCTGTAAACTACCAGTTCTAAAAACATTTAGTGGACTGGGGTTTTATTTGACTGTGCATGTCTTTTTGATGACTTACTGGGCTCTTTAACATCTAAAATACTATAACTTTAGTAAGAACATTGCTTAATAGTGTTGTTTATTCACTAGTATTAGACAATTAATTATTGATACTGGTGAGGAGGGAGAACACCCTAGAATGAAACACTGCAAAAAGAGCATTCATAGAATCATAGAACGGTTTAGGTTGGAAGGGACCTTAAAGATCATCTAGTCTAAACCCCCTGCCATGGGCAGACACATCTCCCACTAGACCAGGTTGCTCCAAGCCCTGTCCAACCTGGCCTTGGACACCTCCAGGGATAAGACCTCCACAACTTCCCTGGGCAACTTGTTCCAGTGTCTCACCACCCTCACGGTAAAGAATTTCTTGCTAATATCTAATCTAAATCTACCCTGTTCCAGTTTAAAAATGTTACTGCTCATCCTATCACTGCATTCCCTGATAAAGAATCCCTCCCCATCTTTTCTGTAAGACCCCTTTAAGTACCGAAAGGCCTCAATAAGGTCTCTCCGGAGCCTTCTCTTTTCCAGGCTGAACAGCCCCAACTCTCTCAGCCTGTCTTCATAGGAGAGGTTCTCCAGCCCCCTGATCATCTTTGTGGACCTCCTCTGGACTCATTCCAATAGGTCCATATCCTTCTAATATTGGGATCCCCAGAGCTAGACACAGTACTCCAGGTGGGGTCTCAGAAGAGTGAAGTAGAGGGGCAGAATCACCTCCCTTGACTTATTCATTCCCTCCCATTACTATAAATTCATACATGTCCTTATAATTAACTAAATATTGCATATGTACACCCATAATCCAGTTAACTCTGCTTCTTAATGCAGTGTCCCAAACATATACGCATGAAGAAATTCACACCTTTATTTACTAGCATATATGTTTAAACAGAAAGGGGTTTTTAGAGAGTCTCCAGAGTCCTGCAGGTTATGTGCTTGAAGATCATTTCACAAAAGAACAAAGGACTGACAGCTCAAAGGTCATGGGAAAAGTTAAGCACTACAATAGGAGTGTCTTTATTGAGGAGACAAAAGAGCCTTTAATGCCCTCCACTCTTCCCTCTTTGATGCCAGCAAGTGCAGGTGTTGTACTGGGGCTGTAGGATGATGCATTCTTGTGGAGCCAGCTTGTTAAGCTGGTTCCCACTCCTGGAAACACTAGCCACAAGTAAGACTGGCAATACACTGATGGAATAATTTTTGGTGGGTGGTCTGCAGTCTCCCAAGAGAGAGTTTAACCAAGGTTACAGAAAAAAAACACCTCTTTTAGGAAAAAAAAAGAAAATCATCTGTTCTTTAATAAGTAAAAGCAACCTGTGATTCACATTACATAAATAACTCTCCCTCAGACACCAGGCTAGTGACATAAAGAGGAAAATGTCTCATATTACAGTGTGAATTTTCCATTCAGCATCTAAAGCTCCTCCGAGTTTCTATTTTTCTGGTTTATTGTATGAGAGCCTATGAGACTGCAAAGAGATGAAGTGCCTTACAGGCCAGTCATTTTATTCATATATGAAACCCATGGATTTTAATTTTTCAGGGGAAGATTTCTGTTTCAGCATCAATGCTTCATATTGAAGATGGGTCCAGACTCAAATCTAAGACTGTCTGTGTGTTCGTCTTTGTGTATGTGTCTAAACTATAATGCTGCAGCTTGATTTTATCTTTAGGTCTCGACAATGTTGGACTACACCTCAGCTGCTGTTGCAGCAAAGCTTACAGATGTCTGCTCCAGTATTTACGGTTTTACTCTTTCCTCTTTGTCATATCTGAAACTGAATCTCCACCCAGTGTAGATACATTTAGAAACATGACAATTTAACCCATACTATCAGCTGACATAGCTACAATACGGCTAATGCTGCAGAGAAGGCAGGGCAAAAACAAACGTCAAAAATAATTATTATTTCATCAAAGCAGGACCTTTTTTAGGCTTAAGTATCTTACCAAATGTCATCTTATTTCCCTCTCTCCTCAAAATTTCTGCCTAAGGAAAATATTAATATTAATTAAGTTTCTGTTTAGGCCTTTTAGTAGAAGGATATACAGCAAAATCTTTTCTTCAGCTCTGTTTTATGCCAATTTATTTTTCTTCCTTTCTAACTCACTTTTCTCTTTAATAACTATAAGTCTTTCACAAGTATCATAGAGTGATTAGAAAGGGGAAATAGTGCTACACACCATATTATTACATTTCTTATAAGAAATATTGAACTGAGTTTAATTTTCATTCAGTGTTCTGTGGTAATGATACAGGCATTATGGAATTTGTTGTTATTAATTATATTAATCAACATATGCGGTAATAGTTGATGTAACCAACTGAAGATTAAAAAAAATCTCAGAGTTCTCATTGCTTCTGTGTTGTACAAGAGAAAAGAAGGCTGAATAAGAGAAACAAGAAACTAAGCTAAATTGCACTCTTCAGTAAGCTGTGAAGTAACGTCTTTAATGTTATATGATTTATATAAGATGATAGAGCAGATCAAACAATCCTTTATATGGGATTATAAATTACTACTTTTATTTAGAAATAAATAAGGATTTATAAGGATTTTCCTTAAAATCTAAAGAAACTGCCTCAAGCTTTCTGCAGTTTACCTCTGTTTTAACAATAATTCTTAGCAAAACCCAAGAGTTTGAGTAACAGTGTCTATTTTAAAGAGTTATGATGACTCTAGTTAAGCTGATTAAGAACTCATTAAGTGATAGATCCAAAATCTAGATATGAATGTGTAATCCTTATTAGTGGAGGATCCTTCTAGGGAGGTTTTTAAAGGACCACTTTCCAAAAGGCCAGTTAAGGATTTACAGGCAAGTATGAAACCTTTGCTAGTAACATTTGCAGAAGCAATAAGACTGGTAGAATGATCAATTAGCATTCAGGCATGGTGGTCATAACCAGACAGTAAGACCATAAAAAATGCAAAATAGTATGCTTCAGTATAATAATGTCATCACTGTATGTTCAGAAAAGTGATCTTTGGACAGTGGTCAAGGAAAGAGAGAGTAGGAGGAATGGTGATGATCTGCCTCCACCACACTAGTGGAGGTTAGTCCAGGAAGACTGCTTTCAGAGCTAGTACCTATGTCTTAAAAGAGATTCTGAAAAATCGGAGGAAGGGCAGAAAACTAGCCCCCAAATTATTTGAAAGAATAAATCCTACAGATAAAAAAGCCTCAGAATGAGTTTGGTCTATTTCTTTTCTGAAAAGGAACCCTGTAAAGTGGCTTGATCAAAGCACACAAATATGCTCCCGGAGAAAATCAGTGGTTACGAGATGGCTCTTTTGTCTAGGAAAAATAGGTCATCGCAAGAATCAATGGACGTAATCCAAAGTTAGAAAAAAATCAAATGAGAAACAAGCCATACTGAATTAACAGTGAGAGTGTTAAGGCACTAGAATAGACTCCCAAGATACACAATTATTTCTCCATCCCCTGGGATCTTCAGATGAAGACCAGACATTTTTCCTTTGCCAGGTGTGAAAGATTTGTACAATGTCAGTTAGGTAGGTTGATAGGTCCATGTAAATCACAAGTCCTTAAAATTTTGGTCATGGACTGGTCAGTGTCCACTTCCAAAGTTTTCCAAAGGCAAAGGTTAAGTCCAATACAAGATTCAGGTACTTTTATTTTAGGCAGCTGGCCCCTCCATAAGAGTCCAGAACCCTTAGCGAGGACTCTTGATTTCCTATAAATGACAGAGGGAGAGTTCATCTCTTTGGGTTGGACAGAAGCACCAAAAGCCATGCAGAGCATCTGTTCCTCTCTAGGACTGTTGGGCATATGTATTGTCAGGACATCAGGCAAGCATCAAGACATCCAGGTCTCAGAAGCCACAACCAAGGAACACAATCAAAATGCTTTTCTTTTTAATGCATTTTAATTAGTCATGGTTAGATCACTCCTATCTTTGTAGTTAAATCTGTTCAATTTCTGCTGTGATTCTTCTCTGAGTCTTCCACATTTCAGAGGACTGATCTAGACAACTGGATTAGTCTCACCAGTCATGTGTAGAAGAGAAAAGTAAATTCACAGTCTAGGGAAGATAATGCATGAAGGAGCCTAAAGTCATGAATTTAGTGACTGAGAGGTGACCGTCCTGATGATGAAGTTTTGCAGATAGACAAGTTATTTCATCCCAAACACTGCAAATTTCTGGGTAAGAAATTAATTTCTTCGCTATGTTAGATAAACTGGCATCTTTGTTACTGTTTCCTTAAAATGAACTCACCTACATTTTTGGGATAGCCAGTGCTATGTGGGCATATTCAGTGTTGTCCATGAAGTTTTATCAGTTTAGGACTGTGACAGAAATATTGCCAGACAGTTTAAGTAGGAGCTGTATGACAAACCACAGAGAAAGGAGGAAACTCCGGGCATTTAAAGAAGCAAAATTTTCAGTTCCTATAAAATACTAAAACCAAGCAGGGAAGTGCCTTCAGGGTTAAGTGGCAAGTGAGGGAGGATTCTCTGGATTACACTTTTAGATGTAAATACCTTCCTTATTTGTAATTCCATTATTGGATCTTGTCCTTCTATACAATATCTCGAACAGTTAAATATCATTTATGGAATGAGTAGAAAATATGGTTAATGTTCATGAAAGAAGAATCTGTTCTGCCAAGAATGTTAGGCAAAATTGAAATGTAAAGCAAAGCAATAAATCATATTGTGTACGTATTCTTCCTAAAATACTTCTGTGACGTACATACATTTAATTTGGTTTAAAACTTTTCTTTAGTTAGGGTAGCTATTTTTGTCAAGCCATACAGAAGCAGACATTAGTCCTATAAGCTTTCTAAAAGACAGGACTGAGAACTTGTTCACCCTGCTTGGTTTTAATGTAGATCAGAGTTGATGGGGTTTTTTTTGTTTGCAAAACAAATATTGTAGATTGCATTTACCAATTTGCCATGGGCAATGGGTTATGGCATCACTCTGTATGTGAGAAAACACATTGCTATTTGAGATAAAAATAGCTGACTCAAAAGAGCTTTGAATAATTACAGAAGTCTTGCCTTTCTTAACTTTAATTTGCAAGCTAAGAGACGAAACCAAGGGTCTTACTGATGCAACACGTGCACAAATACCTCATGCCCCTGAATGAGAAGTGTATAAAAATCAGTGAAGGATTTAGATGTGTGCATCAGAGCAAGTGACTCTAGGCTCCCTTTATAGTAAATAGAGAGCATGGTCAATGATATTCAGGATGTAATTTCTGTTTTCCCATAGTAGGTGCATACATTCTGTTGGATAAATTAGAAGATAAACTCCATTAAATGTACTTCATTGCCTACACGAGCAGTCTTATTAGCTATCTCAGATGTTGACACCTAAAGATAGTCACATGAAATGAAAATTTGACCAAAGAAACATAAAAAAGAAGAAAATAAAATGTAAGCCTAGCAAAACCAAGTGTGTTTTCTGCTTGTATTTTTGTGCTTTGTTCTTTTTCTAAGCAGTACTAATTAAGTAGCAACTAATTTTCCTAATGTAATAAGTCTCACTACTGTGTTTAATTAATTTTATTGTTGAGTTAGATATAATCCAACCTAAAGACTGTAAAACCTGCTAGTAACTAACCATTGCAATGGCTGTGGTGGCTGATTATATGTCCTTTGAATGAATAGATCTTTTAACCTTCCTCAGTTCTTAGAAGAAAAGTCAAAATAAAGCTATGGTCTTACAAAAAATTCATTTTCCAGCAAGGACCAGAATTACAAAACTTCCTTAGAAACTATGGTAGGAGATCTGCTCTCTCTCCATTCTTGGTCTAGCACTACAGAAACACAAAGTTCTGATGACTATCTGAGATTTCACTTGCTATCAGAACCCATCACTTTTGATAAAACTTGTCAGTTCCTTCCAATCTCAATGGCTGTATAAAACCCCAATGGAGAAAATCTGAATTCATATTGTTCAAAGTGATCATAGAGTTTTTCCCAAAGCTTCCAAATACAGAGTTGACTACACATCCTTTTGCAATTAAACTGTGTTTAACTCACATGTGCTAGTCGATCAAATCTGGCAAAGAGTTCATTCAGCATTCGGACCAGCTCCTGGGCTGACAGAGTTGTGGAGAGGTTGGTGAATCCTTTAACATCTGCAAAAAGAATGCTAAAAAAAAAAAAGAGATATTAATATTGCAGTCTATTTCCTTTGATAACTGAATGTGCTAAGTTATTTTCTAGTAATTTATAAGTGAAGGACCATTTTAAAGTCATGCTATGTTTGCTCTAGACTTTTTGAGATTCTGGAGTATGGAATACAAATGGTGGAAGGCATACTACCAAGTATTAGAAAGGGTTTTGCCAAAAATGTGTTATGCAGTTTTGGAATTGCAGATCATTCCGAAAGGTACAGTTAAACCTTAATGAGCACAGTGGTCCCCTTTATCAGTGAGAAGACTGAGGCACAGTGCACCCATAATATAGAGGGTTGTACAAACAGACAGACTTGGCATCCAGCCGTCTGTTAAGTATCTGACAGTGTTCTTTGAGGGTGGATTTATTTATAGCTGTTTTTTACAATGGGTTTGTTTTCATTGATTTCACTTTTCAGTGTGATTTTCATGCTTTACTTATCTATGTGTCATACAAGACTCAAATCCTAAGACAACAGATTCATGACAGTCTTGATACATCCAAGGCTCAAGTTAGCTTTATTGCATCTAATTTTAGGGACTTGACAGAAGTACCTGAATTAGAAGTGTAGTAGCCTCTATTTAAGGTATGAATCTTTATTTGGATGATTCCTTGTTCTTTCCATTTACTCCACAGGGGGCACAGTGTGATTACACTTTGAATTTAGGTGCATCAAATCGGGTGCCTAAAGTTATGGTAGGGTCTTAGTCAACAAACTAGCTGCAAACAGAGCTCTAATCTATATTTCAGCAGCTGGTGAATTTTCTAGCTGTGCAACTTTGGCTGTTCATTATGCCTATAATGAGCACATGTGAATATAGAGAAACATACACACACACACATATAAAGTCTGTGGTGTGCAAGCTATCACCCAGACCAAAGCATGTAACAGGTCAGTACTTAGCATCTGAAGAAAGAAAAGTATTGCCTACTTTAAAAAAGTAGTAACATTCAAAAAGACACATATCATGCTGGCACAGACTGGAAATAACCTCGTTAGCACTTCAAAGTCAACTAATGACTGGTGTTACAACCCGAGTAGCTGAAGATCTTTCATTACTACAGTTGTCATTATCAAAACAATAAAACCCCCTAACTGGATACTTTTTTTAGGGATTCGTATTCCATTGGTTAAGGTAGTGTTCAGTGCTCAACATTTAGGAAAAAATAGGGTGAAACCCAGTTCTGAAAAGATCTAGTCCCTGGCATCTGTACTCTAAAGTACACAGAAAATCTAAATCTTTTTCAAGCGTAAATTATGTTTCAACTTTTCACCCCTGACTCTTTTCCGTTCAGACAGAAGGGCCATCTCCATATTTTGATTCTCCTACAGCTACACTTACTCTGAGAATGAAAAAGAGTAATGGAAGACATTTTAATTTAGTGCAATTTAATTCAAACCTTTTGTAAGGGTCCCTGATACTTTCCACCAGATTTAATAAAATAATAGGTCTGAGCTACTGCAAGGCCACAGAAGAAGCAGATAATCAATTTACTCTTCTGCAGAAGTTCAAATTATGTTTATTGAACTCATCCAGACAATCATTTTTGGGTTTCATCAAAAGGAAAAGTACATGCTTTCCTAACAAACCATGTCCCGTTGTATCCAAGGGTGCTTATTTTTCACTTCTTTCAGTGATGGCCACTCAATCATTTGCCCTTGTAGTTTAAGACAAACTTATGGTAAATGCTACTGGCTTGGCTAAATATTCTGATGATCAGGAACCACAATAAAATCACAGATTCTGTAACATCATGGAGTGGAAGCTGATCATTCTGGTGTAAATGTACAATGAGGGCTTATTACTTTGAGTAGCAGCTCATAGGATAACTGCCACCTTCCTGCTGACTAATTTTGGGAAAGACAAATTTTAGAGAGGGGAAAAAAAAGGAAAATGGAATTAGGAAAATAATAATAAGAATGATTGAATGAAAATGGCTACTAAGCAGAGGAGCCACATGACGTGTCTACATCTTGGAGAGCATCTTACAAGCCTTTATCTCATTTCTCAGTGTGTGGGGTTTACCAGAAAGTTGCTGCAGAATCTGTGTCCACGTGCAGGCAGGGCTCCCCTTCTGTGCAGCCCTGACCACTTAATTTAAGTGAAAAAATACACAAGTGGTCCAGCCCCAGTGTTCAGTTCAAATGGGGAAGGCATTTGCCAAGGCAAGGGCACCCAGCCATCCTAATGATTAAAGGAAGGCACCAAAGTGCTTATCTGCTTATGGATTAAACAAGGGTACACTGATTTTCTAATATATGAATTAATAAAACAACAGAGGGGAAACTCTCAAACAAGAGACACTTTGCAGCATTTGAGACCTTAAACGTTAAAGAGTCTCCCCCACACACCTGACATTCTCATAACGATGAATGTAGATCTTATGAAACTGGTGTTGCAAATGTTCATCTTCTACGTTGGTCATATCATTTATCATTTCCAGGACTACAAACCGTGGTAAGACAGAGAGCACCAGCCGTTCCTAAAACAAAGAGGAAACCAAAGTGTCAATATCAGTCTGAATTAGGACTTCACAGGAAACGGGCAGGGACACCTCCCACTAGACCAGGTTGCCCCATCTAACCTGGCTTTGAACACCTCCAGGGATGGGGCATCCATAGCTTCTCTGGGCAACCTGTTCCAGTGCCTCCCCACCCTCAGAGTGAAAAATTTCTTCCCGATATCTAATCTAAATCTAGCCTCTTCCAGTTTGAAGGCCTTACCCTTCGTCCCATCACTACATGCCTTTGTAAAATGTCCCTCTCCAGCTTTCTTACAGGTGCCCTTTGGATACTGGAAAGCTGCTATAAGGTCTCCCTGAAGTCTTTTTTTCTCCAGGCTAAACCACCCCAACTCTCCAGAGGAATTATAGGCCAGAGGAATGTGAAAGTCCTCAGCTGCAAGCAGGATCAGATTTTTATTGTTGTTTATTTATTGGAATTTACAGACTGTGTGTTTAGCATTCATAAGCTGTATAATTAATAATAAAGCTGGAGAATAAATAAAGCAAAAAAGATGCAGAGAAACCTGACTTTTTTCACTTAGTGAAAAGGACAGCATTTAGACAAAGCTTAATTGTATTGTCAGAGATTAAAGACAGGGATAATATAAACTAATGCACACCTAAGAAATGTTTTATGGGAAAGATTTAACCGTAGACTAGTTTGTATATTAATAGGGTTAAAACAGTTAACAGGAACTAAGTTTTGAAGTGACTTGGAAATCTTGGAATATTTTCAACACTCTCTGTCATTGAAGTTCATATATAATTTTGACAAATAGGACTGGGTTTCAAAGTTCCTTGAAGCCTCTAGATGTAAACTCAGAAATAAGCATTTATATGTGTCAGTGAAGCAGGTTTCCAGTATGACTCATTTGGCTTATGGCCCACTTCACCTCTTTTTTGTAGATTCCCCAGGACAGATCTGAGCTGAGCTGTTCTGCTGACCCAGAGTTGACTGCTCTTTTTCCCAAAGGCTTGTACAACGTCCCTGTCCCATAATGGATTCACATCTGTTCACATCATACAGTAAGGGTTGTACAACAACAGCCACCAAAGCAGTTCATAGAATGTATAGCCTTCTCCCATGCCCAAAGGTATATGGAAGTGGGGAGAATGGATTGATCTGCAGATGAAAGCCTGCTCCTGGCCATTTTTAGGCCCCAAAGGAGCAGAAAGGCTTTCACTCATTCATTGTATCAACATTCATGGCAGAGTCTCTGTCGAGAAAGAAGAAATTAATTTATTGGGAAGTTTGCAAAATGGACAGTTGGTTGCTGGTGGGGGTGGGAGTCTCCATTGCAAGGGTCCTCATGTATCTTCATCTAGGTCAGCAGAGACTCCTCACATGACTCTTCTGTTCAGTTCTTGTAACCTGGCCAGACCATGATCCTGTGTGACAACCCAAGTCCTACATAATTCATCACTCTTGGTGTATTTTAACCACATAGTGAACATTTCTTAAATGTCTAAACTACCTACAAAAAACTAGTTCCTGTTCCACAGACCATTTCTGCAAGGACAGTTTCCATTGGGTATTTACAAACGTCTTATCTATATACAATTTAATCACTTCAGCAGCAGGAATCACCTAGAAATGGTCCTGGATAGGACACTACACCCAGAATATTAATTAACACATTTAAGCATATAAATGGGACTAAACGAAGCAGGAGTTGCATGGGGGAATTTCTAGAATTGCCCAAAATTCACAGCTCCTGTAAGAGTCTGTCAATGTTTAATTGTGAAGGTTCAGTCAATCTCCCACTTTCAGGGTGATTTCAAGTTAATCCATTGTGTCCAACCAGTCTCATCTATACAGAGGACTAGCCGAGAAGCTGCTGGATCACACAGAGAACTGGTGAAATAAGTCTACTTTGTGAGCACACACATCCCTCTGGTGCAAAACCACAATTGTGAAAATCAGTTCTTCAGTTATACTTGTAATTCAAGTCCCTTAGCTCTTTCCATACGTGTAGATGTGTTACACAGTTCTTCCAAGAAGGGTTGACTCTACTGCTTACGTGCAATAGGTCCGGTCATGTGAAGTTGGCTTAGGCCCATCCTCTGCTACTTGGAGGAAGGTGTATGAACTCCCTGAGCTGGCATTTTCAGATTGTGCCCCCAGGACTCAGGGTTAGGATGTCTCTTGACTGACTGATTTGGGTGTGGAAGAATGCAAATGCATTTAAATAAAGCCATTCAAACTGTCCCTCTCTACTGGGAACATATTTCTGCTGTGATTTGTCTGTGTCTCAGGGACACTCAAGAAGACTAAGCTTGTAAGTGTAGGTGTAATATGTAAGTAAGTTGAAGTGACATATAATTATATACATGCACAAGTTTACTAGTAATGTATATTATTAATGTATAAAAGTAGAGTAAGAATGCATATTAGTTTATTATTAGTGTGCATATATAGCTTATCTGTATATATTAGTGTAAAAATATATTTAGTTTTCGTGTATAAATATATATACACATATACACAAAAGTGCTGCTTTCCAGTCCCTGTCATAATATAACTACTAACCAAATTTAAGTAGGACCAGGCAAGCCCTCAAAAGATTATTGAATTTTTTCATGAAAGCGCTAGATCATCCCCTGAGAGATTTCACAATGTCCCTGTTGCAGTGGCTCATCAGTTTGACAGCTCTGGCAGATTTTGCAAGCATCCCACCCAAATCTCCTTCTCTGCAAACTAAGCTTTCTTTTTACCCTTTCAAAGTGGGTATGGATAATCATTGATTGCCTTCTTCCCTGTAACAGTCTTTCTGTACTGAAATACTGTTATCGTGTCCTCTTACCCTCACTCTTTCTTTTCTAGATTAACCAGATTTGTCCAGCATTGGAATATATCACTCCAAATCACTGTGAGGCAAAGCTAGCAGTTTTTCACTGAACTGACTCCAAATTATTAACCACCTTTTGCTTTACAGGATTGCAAAGAGTGAAATCTTATTGAACTAAAGAAGGCAACGTCAGTTCTGTAAGCTACTTATCACCAAATTTCAGATGACATTTTGGAAATAAGATAGGTCTAGGGAAAGCCAGATGTGAACTTCCGTATGTATGTATGGGCACATACGGAGACTGTAAAGAAGTGGAAGACACCAATGAAGAAAATCCTCTCAGGCAATGCCCACGGAGGAAACACAGTGCAGTGTGAATCTCTTCCTGTGTTTTCAAGGCAGCGTAGTGATACTACTGTGGAGGAAGCACTTACATAGTATCAAGTCTTACGGGGGGTGAAGGTGGTTTCCAGACCAACTTCTCCCTTTTATACTTAGGAAAGGCAAGTATTTCCATAAACACTTTCTCCATCCCACCCATCATGCTTTAAGAAAGGCCCTTTGCAAGTCTGGGAATTAAGAGCAGTGTTGAACCCAGACATGAAGTAGGAGCAAAGAGATATCAAGTAATCAGTTTCCGAAATGAAAATTCTCAAAGGTTTCAAAATCCCTTTAGTGAAAATATGAATACGGAATAAAATAAGTAATTCAAAATAATGTTATATAAATATATGATGAGAAAAAGCACGAGTCCTGGAAATAGCCTTATAAGTTTTAAGGTGTTTAGAAATTCTAATGGATTGCAGCTCTTCAGGGCTAAGTCTTACTCAGGCTTTTAAACTGTAAGGAAACAAATGCTTTATTACCACTATTGTCAATAAATTCTTAACCAAGAAGAAGCTGCAAAGTAGAACATAATCTCAATTCCAGAGGGGCCCTGGTGCAGGACAGAGCCCATCTTATAAAATCGAATTACTGGTATGAAGCTAAGTTATCATAAACATGGTAAGTGGACGTGTTTTGTTTAAGATCATTTCATAGAATCATAGGATTGTTGAGGTTGGAAGGGACCTTTAAGATCATTAAGTCCAACCATTAACCTAACCTGACAAAAACACTTCTAAACCATATCCCCAAATACCACGTCTACCCTTTTTTTAAACACCTCCAGGGATGGCGACTCCACCACCTCCCTGGGCAGCCTATTCCAATGTTTATAACCCTTTCAGTGAAAAAAAAATTTCCTAATATCCAATCTAAACCTCGCCTGGCATAACTTGAACCCATTTCCTCTCGTCCTACCACTTGTCACTAGGGAGAAGAGGTCAGTCCCCATCTCTCTACAACCTCCTTTCAGGTACTTGTAGAGAGTGATAAGGTCTCCCCTCAGCCTCCTCCAGGCTAAACAGCCCCAGTTCCCTCAGTCGTTCCTCATAAGACTTGTCCCCCAGACCCCTCACCAGCTTTGTTGTCCTTCTTGGGACATGCTCCAGCACCTCATTGTCTTTCTTGTAGTGAGGGGCCCAGAACTGAACATGGTACTCAAGGTGGGGTACTTTCTAGGCAGGCTTGATCCAAATCTTAACGTTAATTTCTGATTTTTTTTTGGTCAGCTAAGCCTGGTCTTGCTTTGTGTCCTGTTCTAGCCAGTCGCGTGGAAAATTCATTCTTGCCATTGCTTCTTAGCTATGCCATTTTCTTCGATACTTATTGTCTTAAGCTGGGCTCAAGACCCTAACTTATACAGCATTTGCATTTTCTATGCATATTTCTTACTTATTCCTTATATTAAGAACAGTCTTTTCTTCTGTTTGTACCTCACCTCTCAGACCTCAAAAGAGTTTTGATCTCCTAAAGGTCTATTTTGGTCATACTCAGGAGAAATATGTGGATAAGAGGCAATTTTAGGTTTGTTTAGCAGAATATGGTTTATTCTTGTACCATAGCCGTAAGGAGAGCACCATCCCTACTGAGTATCGTACAGTAAATGCAAGTGAAAATGCACTCCAGGGGCAATACAATGCTTCTTGGCATTGAAACTCTAAATCTTAAAAAGGGAAGGGTTTTGATTCTGAGCTTACAGGTACTTCTATCACCAGAATGGTATCTTGGCATTTAGCTCGCCACTGCTTAGCTAGCTTTCTCGCTGCAGTTGCTTACCCCCATGGTTGTTTTAGTACACTCCAGTGAGACAATATTTAAGGATGAAGACTGGGCCACTTTTCACAAGTACCAAAGTACGTAGCACCCAGGAGTCCTGGCTTCAGTTCCTATCAGTTTTCTTGTGGAATATTAAACATGTTAAATACACTTTCTGCTTTCTGCCAGAGAAACTGATGTTGAGGTTGTTGTGAGGCAACTTGGTATTCGGAGGATATAACATCAACTAATATTGCCGAGGCTGTGGGGTATATCCCTTCTTGAGGGGCAAAAGGTGTTCAGAGAGAACAAGACAGAGCAAAGAGGGATGACAAGTGCAATGAGAGAGAAAGGCAAAACAATCATGAAAATGTTGGGTCTGATGCCAGCAGGATTAGACACTGCAGATGAAATGTAGCCCTAGATGAAATATCTGAAAAAATGAAGAAACCCCTCCCCACCACTTGTAGGAGGCAATATAATTTCTAACTTACAGCTTTTACAGTGAAGATCATGAAGAATTCCCACTCTGAGCAGTCTTAGTCAGTAGTTAGTAAACAATCCTCAGCTCCGATGAAAACACATTGTGGATAAACACCCTCATTTGTCTAGATGGCAGCCCCAGCTGAGGTGAACTGTACATTTACTTAAGAAGGCAAAACACATGCTGCTAATAGCTTCTGCCAGGGTGGAGGTGTGTAATGCTCCGTTCTGAGATGGCAGCATTCTCCTGGGCTCCTGCCTGTGTAACATGCTAACATGGAAGATGAGAGAACCGAGACTCTACTGATCTTTAATCCACCTTCCTGCAAAACTTTACTAAATCAAGGGCTGCCTTCTGGAGGGAGAGAAAAAAAAAAATTATTTGAGGCAGTGATAGCTGATACAGAGCAGGCAGTGAGCTATCATGCAGTGACCTCATCCTTTTTTCTAGTAAAAAGCCCAGCTCAGACCTTCTATTTCGCCATACAGGTTGTACTCATTTTAGCAGATCTGCATTGTCTTGATTTTTTTCCACCTTTCCCACCTGGGAATTCTGCTATCCTCCACTCTTCTTCTGATGTGTAAACACTGAGTGTGGTGCTTGTGAGAGCAAGAAGAAAACCAGTCCCTCAGGAGGTCCTTTACATTCCTGCAAACCCAGGTTTTCACAGGAATGTCTAGCCCTAAGGTAGCTCCACTCTCAAGCAAATGTCCCATGGCAACTTAAGATGGCATGTTTGGGAACAGCTGCTGATTGATACTCCAGGAACCAGAAATATTTTTGATATTTTGTGTCATTCAGCCTCTTCTAACAGAAAGCAGTTAGGCTATATATTCTCTTATTTCTTCACTATTGAGATACATTGCTCAATATGACCATATAATAAATCCATTCTTTGAATAAATCAGTTCAGTCTTTCAAGGAGCCATATGATTAAAGTGTTCGATGGGTTTCTGTGAAGATACTTTCACAATAGCACAAAATCTTTTCACTGTGGAAAGAAATATGTTATTTCCTACCTTATCCTTGTAGCAAGACAAATAGGAATACAAATTCAAAAAGAAACGAAGAGAAAAGAAAGAAAGAAAGCAAACAGAAATCTTGGTTATTGTTGAATAGCTTATGAAATCTGTGATAAGAGAACATAAAAAGAAGGCCATTTCTTCATAAACATATGGCTAAAATGGAGAATGTACTTTTTTCACAACAGGAAAAGTTTACACTCCTTGTTTGCATTCACTTAAAAGGTATCAAGCAGTGGTTCTAGGACATTTATTTAAAATAAAACATAGTTCACTTGGCACATGCTCACTAAGCCAAGAAAAATGTGCCCAGCACATTTGATATCTTACCCTTCATGCTACTCATTAAGGTAAGTTAAACGTTCTTGGCTGAACATAAGATCTGCCAATGACCCATAGAAAGAGAGGTTAATTAGTATGCCTCTGCTGCAGTCTTCCTCTATTAATACTGTAGCATGTGAAGAGCTCTTGTCAGGATCACAATTGAAAGTGCATATACAGTTTATGTCGCTATTCTGTATTATGTATGTCATACTATGGAGGAACACTGCAAGAAAAATAACATATAAGTGTGCATGTGCGTGAGTGTGTGTGTGTCTATATATATTTTTACAAGACACTCCAGCCACTAGTCAATTCTCTGGTACTGAAGCATTCAAAGACAGAAAATTCTTCCCTCTACAGGTATCAGCTGTCCTTTGCTGTTCCAAGCTGCTCTTACACCACGCCAGACTGACAGGGTGGTGGGGGTGCTGAACCAGGCCCCTTCCAGAAATCAGGCACTGAGACTCCCATGTAGATCATGTGCATCCTTTCTTTTCCTACAGTTGATGCTAATGTTCTATGGATCAGGATGTGTCAGGCCTTTCCCATTACTTTTGCTTCAATCCAGCAGTCAAAAAAGATTTTCAGTTATCCAAGAATGAGTGTCAGGTCACTGCCCTTTTCACATAAGGATCCTTGCCACATAACTCCCCTTTCAACCAGTTAAATATTATTATTCCCATTTCACAGATTTAGATACCGTGGCACAGAAGAACGACGCAAATGTGCAACAGAGCAGTAGCAGATTACAGGGAAGAAAACTGCATTTTTTTTTATAGTCTTCTGTACCTCGTTATTTGCATGATTAAAGACTCCTCGTATTTCTAGTCAGTCCCTCCTAGCAGACATACTCAGAGAGGGAGGGAAAGGCACAAGAAAAAAAAAAATCTTCTCTTTTTCAGAGAAAGGCCTAACAAGGAAGTGTCATGAACTCTAGGGTGAAGGAAACTACATTATCCAGCTTTGTTGAAAGCTTGCTAGTTGAGCAATTGGTAAAGTGGAGGCAATTCAAAGGTGAGCAGCAGTAGTGGTAAGTGGTTTGAAAAGGAAGAGAGATATATTTGTTCAAGACAAAAGATATAGAAGAAAGAAGATAGCAACAAAGGCATGTTATAAAAAAGCTGGTGATCTGTTCTCCTATTAACCATTCATGACATGAATCAGCCCTAGTCTTTAAGATGCAGCAGTCAGAGTTTAGAGTAAATAAATGAAAAAAAGAACCTTTAACCAAAAGAATAACCAAGTAAAAGAAAAAAGACCAGTAGAAATTGCTAAATGTAACAAACGGATAGTAGAATTCAGGTCTGGATTCAGACACCTGAAGTTTGATGACTACAGTGTAGGTAGGCCCAAGCTTCCATTTTATCCAGTGAGTCTGGAGAGATACTCAACAGATCAGGTGTAAATGTCTACTTTGGTGCCACTACAGCTCTCTCTGTGCCCCATTGTCTGTATTGACTAGATCTCAGCTGACTGTAGTGGGAACTCAGAAGTGTAAAGAGCATGTAGTCACCTAGTTTAGGAGGTGTCTAAATATGGAGCTGACTCCTACCCAATCTACTCCTTCAGAAAATTTAGGAACAGTGAAATAAATCCTGCTGTGATAGAGCAAATTAACTTCATGAGTCACACGTGTTTGTTTAAAGTCCCAAGACTGTAACACTGATATTTTCTCTAATGCCCACTTCTTCTTTTATGCATCTGCAGTAGTCATTCTTTGTTGAACAACTTCTCTGTGGTCTGTGTGCACTGATCCCTTGTGTCCCTCGTACTGACATAAGGGGGTATCAACAGTGCGTACAACTGCACAAACATAGCTAGGCATATTCATGGAAAAGTGGGACGTGTCTCTGATGAGTAAAATAACAACCTTTGGAACAATTTTTGAGAAGAGTCAATTAACCAGTGCACAAGGTTTCAATATTGTAAATAAAAACTGAACTGGAGACCTTTCCACTGGTGCTGATTAAAGAAAACAAAGTACCAACAAGCAGAAAACATCAACAAGCAATCTGGAGCCTGCAGGAGGCTGCCAAGAGGAAGATCAAACTCCCCAAGGCTTCCTGCAGGTGACGTGAGGGCATCACTCCTGCAGGGTCTGCTGTCTGCATAAGCTCCCTGCACCGACTCCCCTTAGATGGTAGATGGCAAATGATGAAATGCCACCTATACTGCCCTGGGATTTTCCTTTGTTCCTCAACTTCTTTATCAGGGTTGGCTTTGACAAGGGATAAGAAGCCCCTCTTGAATGACAGTTCAATTCAGATTTGTTCTTCCTCCTCTACACACTGAGATGGGTGAACCTACATGTATCTTGTGGGAGGAAGTCTTTGGATGAAGGAACAAGTTGCTTATAGCTGTTCCCAAGACACTTCTGTAAAGCTGGAGTGGACATACCCCAGAAATATTTAACTCGACAGAGACTGGAGAGAAACTGCTCCACACTTTTCATCTTGATTTTTAAGAATCATTTTGCCAGAACCATCAATCTTGGCTTTAACAAATTTTACAATTAATATCACAGAGGTTTTACTGTCTTAAGCACTGAACTTAATAGCATGAGAAAAGGCCTGCTCAGAGCACATGAGCTTTTGTTATGTTTAGGGGAAGTAGATAAAAATGGTATTGTTTTCTACTGAAAAAATGACAATGTTCAGAATAGATGTAATTATTGTAGATGCCACTCTAGAAAATGGGAGTTAGCACCTCTCATTATGACGAACAGCTCTAAAGAGAAATTCCTTCATTCTTACATAGTGTGCAATGTACAGTCTATTTGCAGCTGTTCTGTCTTGTGTGTTATCGAGACAATGGCAAGTAATTAAAAAATATGGAGGGAACTGCAATATCTAATATGTTCAGACTTGTGGGGTTATAAGGTTGCCTGTTAGCTTTTACTGCTTACTGCTGCAATATGCGATATGAGCTATATCAACTTTCTTTTATTTGAATTCAGGCAGTTACCATTCCCACTCATCCCATCCTTGGCTGCATGTTCCATTTAGGCATCTGCTGTTCTCAAAGAGAAACAGTGCCAGATCACACAGGAGGTTTCGGAGTCTCCTTTTGTTTCGCTGTTGGCTATGAAACATAGCTAGAGTCTCATCCAAACTGATAACCCAGTGTTTATGAGAGTCATGACTTTTTATAATGGTGTCTAATTAGTTGTTAACCCAGAAGTGTTATACAGTTTGTGGTAATGCAAGAAGGAAAAACACTTCTTGTAGGAAGGAGATTTTAAGCGATTGTTTCCTCAATACTGAAGGGAAGGGGTGCAAGATACTGCTGGTCCTTTTCTTTGGTTGGATAATGAATGGTTCAAAAATTCAAGTACCTGAAGCCACATTACAAAATCTTGGCAGGGTTTGATGTTTAACAGTCTATTGCCAGGTGTCAAAGGAGGTGCCTTTCTCATCAGCCAATTGGCTACGAAAGAATATCACAATCTTAATGCCTGCTTGCCCTGTGCTCCCTGAGCTGTAGAAGGCTGATTCCAGGGCTGCCAGTTTGTATTTTTATGCCTTTCCAGAATCATTTTGGCTTCATAAACACTTAGCTCATCCTGTAGCATGCTGGGAAGCAGTGGAACAACCCTCCCTGACAATTTTTTTGGAGTGGTACCTGTTACTGCTGCTGTGTGTATCTTTAAAGTGAAAAATTGTATTCCTCCATAAAATACTTACAAAAATATTTATAAAATTATTTTTAAAAGTATCGTGATTAATCATGAAACTAAGTGCAGCAGATGCTCACCCTGTATGGCACGAGTACAATGAATCAGCTCACAGAAAGGCCACATGAGCACCACTAACTTGCATGGGAGTGGGTGGGAGCATGTGTCTGGGGAAAAGAGCTGCAGGGAGCAAGTTTGCATTCCTTGACAGCAGCGGCCAGCTGTTAGGTTTGCTGGGCTACATCATGAAACCATCTCCTGACACTGCTTTGTCATTTGAGCTATCTTTTAGCTTAGGCAATAGGAACTACAGGTCTCAAATTCAGTGCCAGTGTCAATATCGAGTACGAGCAATGGTTAATAACCCCAGATCCTCTGGATCCTAACACATGATTGTTAACCTTCTCAATGAAAAGCACCTTAGGATTACATTGCATTGTGAAACCCAACCATGTAACAAAGGCATGCGGTGAAAAGTGGGAGTTACAAAACTGTTTGTGTTACCACCCTGCCTTCTTGACATGAACATTTATGCTTATAAGTGATACTGTCCAGCCCCGCAGTAATCCATTAAACATACCTAATACACGGAAAGGCAAATTCTATAGTTTTGTAATCTCATTTCTTCCAAATCTCATAGTGATTTTTTTTTATTTATTCATTCTCTATTAAATGATTGTAGAGAAGAAAAATTTCCAGGAAAAAACGTTTATATAGAAATAAGACACATATCTCAACAAAAAACATTGTACTGTCTTCTAATTTACTGGCTTCCATAAATTCCAGTTAGTTTGGACGGGAAGGATGAAGCCATACCTTAAGAAAAGCAGAAAAATAGATACATCCACTGGAGACTGATTCCATAATGGCATAACCTTAAGCCATTCTTTATTTTACTGGAATAGAAAATGAGAGAAAAACAGCTCCTACAATTCAGTTTTGTTCTAAAATATCAGAATGGACCCATCTAATTTTAATGTCTGTAGTGCTATGCCCCAGTACTTCCACTTCTGTAGGCCTGTCTTGTCTCGTCTGCTGTTGAATCTTCATGTAATTGTTCTGCACTGTGTCTACTTTCTATTCATTTAGATGTTTCTTTTTCCATTTTGTTATTTTTTTGCTGTTCCAGAAACTACTAGGCAACTTCAGCAAAATACACATTTCTCAACAATACTAGTTATTGCAGCTAATGACATGGAAAATGGCAGAAAGCAAGGTCACATCCCATTTATTTTTCAGCTTTATATGACTAAATCCCTGCAGAACAAGATGTAAAAGAGCTAGGAGGTCAAAACAAGGAATACACCTTGTCAGAGACTTACAAGACTCCAATACTAAACAGCACAAGCTGGATAAAACTTCCTCTGGAAAGTTTCTACAGGTTGGAGTAACAATCACTTTCTGAAAAACAAATCGCTTTTAATAAGCTTGTAAGGGGGTACTTAAATGCTGATGGTGTGAAAGACCTTCAGCCTTTTCATAAATGTTAATCCAAAAATTTTGTTTCACCTTAAATTATCTCAGCAATGACATCAGTGACTTGACTCTGGCTAGCTTAAAATAAGTACTACTTATGGTCAGATAATCTAAAACCATTACCTGGACCACAGAGTCTCTGTATTAATTGTGAAGATTGTAAGGACATTTTTAGAGTCCTACATTCATTTCAGGGTACTAAGGAAAGTTAGTTTAAATTTTCCTTGGTACCCCAAAAAGTTCTGATCCTGAACAAGCAAGAAAAATGACCTTAAAATGAGTAAGTATATTCAGGTCTCAGGAAAGGTACTAGCCTGATGAATTTGGAGCCTGGACTTCTTTATTTAAGTAGAGGTGACTGTACTGCAGACAAGCTGGCAGAAGCATCTCATCGCCATAGGGGACTGACACTATTTCATTCCCCTTACTCATTTCACCTTTGTCCACTTCCCTGAGACCATCAGCAAGGGTCGCTCATCAGTGGCAGCTGTGATAATGGCTTTTTTTTTGTTAGACACGTCTCTCTTTAGCAAGGAGCTGAGAACGCGGGAGGCACAGGCCACCAAAACCTGATCAACAAGCTATCAGTCCCATTCACTATCATCCAGCACTACATTTGAACAGCCTGGTTTAGAGATGAAAAAAAACCAACCCACATAGGTTTTAAGAAAGTAGTTTTATGTTTTATCACTAGCTAATCCAAAAGCCATCTACTAGGGATGGGAAGGAGAGGATTCCTTCTCATCAGTTTCTTCTAGGGAAAGCTCCCATGCCTGAAGCTCTGACACTCTTTGGGATTATTTTCCCCCTGTATAAATTGCAGTTCAGGGTCTGATTCCCCTATCTCTAGCATTGGCTGGAAATCTCATTATTCTATTTGGGTCCATGTGACTACTCTAGATTTGCAAGGAATGGGAGAGAAGGCAGAGGATAATTTTTGTCTTGACTTTACCTTAGATTTCTACTTCAAAGCAAAATGTGGGGGTTACGCTCTGATGATAAGAAACAAACAGCAGCAAATGTGAAGGAACATCATCTAAAATCTGACATGTAAAATGTTGTGTTTTCTACTGCAAGTGGGTTGAGCAGACGGGGTGTTTTGAGACAAGAAGATTTAGAAAATGTACATGCTGGTCCTGTGATGTGCTCCCTACCACCTGCAAAAGCGTAAGTGCATGTAAGTATTGCTTCCCCCCACTCTGATAGGGAGGAAAGTCTGTCAATGGACTTAGGAAACAGGTCACCTACTGAATCCTAATATGGATATGGATTGTGAAGAACAATATACAGTTTGCATATTCCTTTGCTTGTTGGATTAACCAGTATGTTGTACTTTGAGTTTGATCCTCTAAGTACCAAAGGAGCAATGCTGAGAACAAATTTCTATTGGGATCGTGGTTCTTTAGGGAAAGGCACCAGGATGAAAGAGAGTCTGGATAGCTATGAGACTTTTCCAAGCATCTCACATTCAACAGATTGTTTACTATAAAAAAAAAAAGCTGACTAAAATGCAATGTTTAACCAGAGGTTTACAGAGAATTTTTAGTTGTGAGGTTATTGCTTGCCCTTTAAAAATAAAGCCTCAATTATTGTGATCATAATTTTTATTTATGAAGCATTTTAAACTACTTTTATGATGAAAAAAGAAGGTCATGTGTTCTCTAAAAGTCAGATTACTGTTTTTTAAGCAAAATCTGAACTTTATCCTCATACCAATTTAGAGGGATATTCATATTCTTAACACCAATATAAAAAAAGATGACTCTATAGTGTTTAACCCTCTTAAAGTGTCCTTTCCAATCCCAGTCCAATCTGCTCTTACTTTAGAGGTTGCAAAGTACTGATGGTTGATTAAAATCTAGATCTGTAAGAGCTTGATAAAACCTACACAACATGTAAGTTTGTTTTTTTTTTTTTT
>VZSZ01007146.1:662823-697487 GCA_013398815.1 Ibidorhyncha struthersii
AAAAACCAACAGTTCTTCAATCTGCAGAGAGCATCTTAAAGCTGCGGGAAACAGAGATTGTTGCAGAGGAAAGCATGAAAAAAATCCTCTGGAAGGGCAGAAGGGAAACAAATGGTCAAACAGAACAGTTTTCTAATGGAAAAAGAGATTAAGATAGGATTATAGTTTTGCCACAGATAACAGGCAGGAGAGACTAAATATGCCAACAGCAGACTGTTCTGAAGACTAAGGGGTGTATTCTCCTTCTACAGCCCTCATATCCACACTGGAAAAACAGAATGTGTGTTCGTACCCAGGGAATAAAACAACCCTCTTCTTACCCAGACTAATGGTTCTTTAGGGTGGTTGAGCTCAAATCCTTTCTGCAAATCGAATGAAATAATATCCATACCGTTTTAACTTTCAAAGTGAGCTTTAATTGAATTTGTGGAATCTGCTATGAGAAAGAGATTAGCAGGAAGGCAGGTGTCCAGTAAGCCAGTGGCAGAACTTGCAGAGGAAATGTCTGCTAGGGTGTTCTCCTAGAGGATTCCTCTCATTAGACTGTTTAATGAAGAAAAGTCTTTTCTTCTTGTTCCCCACTAATCAGACCAAACCCTTAATTATGCCTGCAGATGCCTGTCTTCACCCCACCTTGACTGGAAGCATCCCCAGAAACCGAGTGGATCAGCTATGATGCCAGCTGGGACCTTCTCGCCTGAGTACTCCTTGCAAGACAAGAGGCAGACACTGGTTGTTCCCTACCAACTCTGTCTTAATTGTTCCTTCTTCCAGGCTTCACCTCCATCTCCTCTGCCAGTGTGTGTGCTAGACACCCAAGAAAATATTCATAAGGCTTAGGGAAGACATCAAGAAAGAGTTTTATTTCCATATAAAAGGACCTTCACCTGATGGAGTTTGAGATGATGCCTGCAGAGAAAGGGGTCTGCTTGCTAAAGACTGTGTTGGAGGAGGATGTAAAAAATACAGGTGAAGATAGTAATGCATTGTTGCTTTAGTACCGTCTAACACTAGCTAACTCCACTGAAACTGCACAAATGTATGGCTAAAGTAGAATAATTTTCTCTATTTGGCTTCTCAGGGCTTAAAACCTGGAGGATTTCTTTCTGATTTGAGTCTTAGTATAGCTTTGCTGTGAGCTCTGCGCACAAGGTAGGGAGTTTTCTTTTCAGGAATGATGCAGAACCAGTTACAGTGAGAACAAGACCAAACACCTCACCAGAGGATGAATATAAGCATCACACAGATCTGGAGTGATTTCACCTGTCATCTCAAACAACTGCAAAGATCCCTCTTTCATAAGATACCATCAGGTGCTCTAAATCTACCAGAAATAATGCAAATAAAATGTTTCAGAGAGGATTTATGTTATTTTTTTGAACACTAGTTCAATCCACAGGTTATTCATGTTAGTAGGATACAGTCTAACAACTTTGCTCAGCTTGAAAGCAGCCTCCCACCCATATTTCCCTATTGCTTTATCCAAGGTTCATCAGTCTCATTGGTCCAGAGAGGTCTTGGATGGAGAGTAGAAGATGCCATCACATAGGATAAGTCTCTTAATTATGAGTAAAATAACTTTTCTCTGAATAGCAGTCCTGTAAGATTGTGATCTTATTACAAGATAAGAGGTAAGTGCTGGACTGGTTTTTAAAGCTATTTAGCTACTTAACTTCTGTGCCGTTCCTTTCCCAGTCATTTTAAACCTCCATTTCCAGCTTCAGTCATAAGAAATTTTGTAAGTCAAATAATAACCTCCTTGCACAATAATTGTTTCCAGATACGTTTAACTTGGCATATTTATGTGTGGTGGAAGAAAAGGCAGACTGACAAAGTTGTCTGAGAGACTATAACTAAATAGTAATATTTGAGAATTTAAAATGTTAGACAAATTTCAAGTAAAGATGAATTGCTGCAGAAAGAACAGGTGAGGACACCAGAGATATATTATAAATTCAGTTCTTCATAAAGTCATCATTTCAATATGTGTCTGGATTTAATGTGTCATTCATTTAAAATGCAGGGATTTTGTATGATGAGAAATAGAAATGAAAATGAAATTTAACGCAGGTTTCCGCTCTTCATTGAGGGCAATCTCACAGCATTTTCACAATGAGGGGAATAACATATTCATTGTTTTTGAAAGTTTTGCAGTAGTGAATTTAGAAAGTATGTTATACTTTCTATTTTTATTGCCCAGATATGATGAAAGCAGAATTACCTGCTGTGTCCTTACAATAAAATCAAGATAAAAAGGAAGACAGTGTTTTGAAATGCATGGATATTAGTCACAATATTGACCCAAAATTTCAAACAGGTAGTGGAAAGTGATGATATTCTTGGAACAAAATGGACTTAAGAAAACTGAAAACCTCAAGTTTGTTGTCTATTCATAATTACAATGTGTTGAAAACAAAACTGGTGGAGATTTTATGGCTGTCATTTTTGGTTGGTTGATATAACTGCATATATTAAGCACAAGCAGCTAACTACATTTCATTAGAAAATATTTAAATTAATTATTTGATCAATAACTGTTAAACTGAGACTTTGTACAACACATTATTTTGTCTGTGCTACCGTCTCTAGCTTGCTTCTCTGATATTTCTGTCTTTCTATGATACGGATTTTCTGGTACTCCTCAGCAGCGGAGTCTCATTTAACTAAGCCAAGCTCTGCGATGTTTTAGGTATTCACCAAAATTCTAATTTCGTAATGAAATTTGGGAAAGAAGTAGACACAGATGTTCCCTCAGTTTCACAGAGCGTTGGGATTTTCAAATGATGTCACACAGATAATACTGTACAGTTAAGTGTATAAACATCATTAACAATGACTGCTGGAGTAATTCTTCTTTGTATTCACAGTACTGTTCACTCTATTAATAGAGTGATTAGAGTTAGAAAATTCATTGTAATTGAAAATGCTAATATGCACTTGTTAATCACCCCAGGTGCTTAAAAATAATAATTAAAAAAAAAGTAAAAAAATCAGATCCTTGATGAATTAGTCACTTTTGAATATAGGACTAAAACTCCTAACTTTCTGAAATACTTCTGAAAATGTTACTCAAAAGTCTTGTTAAAAGTATACAGTGATGGGGAAGAAAGGATGAAAAAATATGTAGGAGCTTAATTGTATCATTTTGGAAACATGGAAACTGGAAATTAAGTCACTCAAAAGCTTTGAAAAACTTTGGCCAGGCTCCTTAAAGTCTTTTCCATCATAGAGATCTGCGCTTTGCCCTCTTCCTTCCTGTGCAGTAAGAGAATGAATCGCAATTAGCGTAAAAGCTGAACTTGCATTTGAGGATATTTTCTGTGGACAATGAACCAATGGAGCTAATTTAGATTTACAGCTATTCACTTGAGACAAGAACATGGCAAAATGGCTTTGACTGTCAAACTGGAAAACCCCACAGCAATACTGAAATAGAGCCGGGAGTCCTTAAACACTGAAAACCCTGCAAAGGAAGAGATCACAGACTGCTGGAAAACAAACTATCACGTCTAATTGTCCAAATTTCAGCTCAGAGTAGCACAAACAACAACAAAAGGGATTTTTCCTCCCCCTGGTGGGATTTTGGTGGTTTTACCTTCTGTTTTCATTGCACCCTACAAAAATGTGTGATGGCAAACGAATGAATGAAACTGCTTTCACTGAAAAAAAATGAGCTTGTCTATATGAAATTTATCAGGAAATACAGAACCATCTCTTGCCCTCCACCACAAGACAGAAGCTGACAGAAAATTAGTATTTGTATTCCAGAAAATCTGCAAACACTTATTAGGGGATTCTTAAAAATCTCTGAAACCCCAAAAGATCCTTATTTATCAGTATTATTGTTTCCTTGTACAGATCCTCATGTCTGATGGTACCTCTCGCTTGTCTCCAAAACATAGATTATAAATCCTTTGGCTCGCAATTGGGTGACTGTCCGTGACCGGCTCTGTTCGGCATTACACAATACTGAATAATGATAGCAATAGCGTTTATAGTTATTAGAATGACAAATGATTAGAGATGACAAATCTAAGGGATATTGAGAAATTGGAAAGGTCATTTTGAGAGTGCAGAAACTTGATTTCTTAGTTTTAACAATGCACAGTAAGGAACAGAAGTATATCTGAAGCATTTATATAATCTTCATAATTATACAAATTGGAGTCTTATTCTGCAATTACTTATGGAAGAGCATACCATTCCTTGTTGCATTTTTTAACTCATGTCGTTTTTCCTTATTTTAATTTGACTGATCTTCTGATTTAAACCAAGTAAGGACAAAACCAGACCCTATGGGGCCTATCTGGCAAGCTGTCGTACTTCATATGAAGTGTCATATGTCAATACAATTACCCATTGTAATTATCTACTATTTTCAGTTTAAGAAGCGGAAGCCGTGTGTGGTGGAAAGAAACCATGAGAGATTTTAAATATATCACCCATTACTATAAAAAGTAGCAGTACCACCACTGAAAGCCACAAAAATCTTGATCCTGCTGTAAGAAACCTTAAGTTTAGACAGTTTATGAGAAGTGGAGAAGAAATAAATCAAAGTGGAACAGAATTTGGAGTTCCTGGAACTATTACCTGGAAGAATTACACAAATAATTATTCCTCTACTTTCCCTGCACAGTTTTAGCTCTTCAGCCTTATTTTTAGAAATTTTCAGAAGCCACATCAAAACTATCGGCCTGCACACGCTTTCCCCCCCTTCATATATCAGAGCTATTTTCTAGAAAGTCATAGAATGAATTTATTAAAATTCATTAGGATTTAATCCTTACTTTTTAAAATGTGATATGCATTAACAGGAAATCTGATTTTTACATTTATGTGAGCTACAGATCCCCTGTATCATGAAATATATGTCTTCAAGACAGAAAAATGCTAGCAGTCTAGCAGTCACTGAGTTATTGCCTGCAGATACTGATCAAGTGAGCATGAACAAGCTGCTCAGGAAAAGCTGTCACCTAAAATGTGACACTGCCAGTCTTCTTAAAGAAGATATGTTTAGAAATTGCATAAATGAACCACTACTTCAGAAGCAAAGGGAAAGAACGGAAGACTGAGGGAAACAGGTTCTTCATTCCTCAAGACATTCCAGTATTGGAATATTTTATCATTGTTGTTGTCCCAAATACAAATGAAAAGCTGAAAAGTATATTACATGTATTTTTTATATATATATTTATAGGTGTGCATAATAACACGGTTTCAAAATTCCAACAAAATTAATTGGAAATATTTCAAAATGTTTTGTTCCTAAATTTTGAGTTAGTTTATCATTAAAATAAGTTTTAGAAGGCAGCTTTCATTTGGTATCCTGATGTCTGTCTGTTTCTCTTGTGGGCATTTTCCTTGGCCTGAATACTTTTTCCCTTATGTGTTTCCAGTCATATGATGCCTACGACACACTGCTTTGGTTACAGGTGAGCGTCCACTGCATGAGGTAACTCTCCAGGAAGTTCTGCCTTCAGGGGACAGCACAGCCCTGAAACTTTGCAAGGCACTGGGCCAAGACAAAATGGGCAGCTCAACACTGACTGGTTAAAAACAAATATTTCAGATCCAACCCCTACTTCCCCACTCACCANCAGATGGAAACACTCTGTCTTCATTTTCCTAATAGGAAATAAATTTTCAGCAAAATTTAACTTCTCAAAAAAATAAAAAAAAAGTTGGCTTTGTAAAAATTCCATTTCTCACAAGAAAATAAATAAATTCTAGTGGAAAAACCTTAGGATCATGTGCAACAGGGGAATCTTTTGCTGATGTTTTATAAAGAGTTTTACAATGAGCTCTACAAAAAAAAATGATCCAAGTAAAGCCTACAAAATATTAGTTTAGAAAAGATTAGACAAGAAGAAAAATGTTGTGGCATAGGTAACTTGCATTACTCAGCACAGTCGTGCATTCAAACTGAGTCATTAGTCAGTAAAGCCTAGAACATGACATCTTCCTAGATCTCTGTATGCTTGGCTTTCAAGAAGTAAATGAAATAAAATTGAGAAGGAATATACATATCTATACAACAGGACAAAACAAATGGCTAAGTTCATTTGAGAATGAAATAGCAGTGTAACATACATATATGTAGGTTGCATTTTGATCTTAATGCAAATTTTTGAACAGCAGGTGGACCTTCTGATATTTCAGTGGGAACTAAAAAATATGTATAGCATGCCACACCTCATTTCTGCTCCCTTGGTACAAAATACTAAGCAGCAAGCTTCTTTTTCTTCAATGCCTCTTATTCTGGATTGGAAAAGATGACGTATCTAAGAACAACCATACCTGCTCAGATCAAAAGTTCACCTAACCCAGTATGCTATTACACACAGTGACCAAAAGGAGATTTTTAGGGAAGAGTTTAAGAACAGAGAAGCATATAGGGATACTTCCCTGCAGTGGCCTCCCAGTTCCGAAAATTCATCTGCGAGCCGGAGGTGATGTTTTAGCATTTTCTCTGCCTAGATAGAGTTCACTTGCATGAGCTTCCTTAGATTTGACTTGACTAATACGAGTTTTAGTATCCACAACACTCAAACATGAAATTCCCCAGCTTAACCCCTCTTGTGTAAAGAACCATTTTTAAACACCTGCCAGTTGCTCTTTCATTTGATGGCCTCTTCTTCTTACACGGGAAAGGACAATGAACAGCCATTCATCCTCTTTCCCAGTGAAAATCTTTAAGATGTCATATCATATCAATACACACCAGTAAAATAACAGCATGAAACTCACTTAACCTGCGCAAATCAGGTGACATCACATTGGAGTCAGTACGGCTACAAAGGCCTGGTCTTGTCCAATGATCAATTCCAGTTAATATAAAAATAGGATTGTTTCTCCAATACCTGTCGCTGATTTTCTGTCTCTAGTCTCAGTCTGGCTTCTACACATCTTCTTGTCTCCAGGAAGGCTTGACGTTGCGCTCTGTCTGATAGGTAGCTAATGAAGATTCCCGCGGTGTTCATACACATAAATAACACTGCCTGAGCCGCTATCTGCAACGAACAACAAACAGGATTTGATCAGACAAGAGAAGCAAAAATATCTGTTTAAAAGAGAGAGAGAGAGAGAGAATGACTGCTCTGTAGTTATGTAGGCTGTAAAACTAAACCGTTAGGAAAGTTTGCATAAAAGAATCTCTTGGATCTTAATTAGAGGCATCAAACGTGTAAAATTCTCTCTGCCTTGAGGAAGAAATATGCAGTTTTCGGGGCATTAAACTCTAGTTGAACCACAAACGATGTTTCCAAGAACTGACTCACAGGGCTTTAGTCAGGAATGATTACAAACATAATTAACAATTTGTTTTTTCAGTGTGTCTTCTGTACAAGCAACTTTGTGATTTGTTCCATGGCTTAGTTTGAGAACAAAGTCATATTAAGGAAAACAAAGAGTGTCAGTTAGCTAAGAATTAGTATCAGTGGTAATAGTTATTCTGTTATTATTGACCAAATTAAATAAATTTATTTTCAGCTGATGCCAAAGGACAAGCTTGCACAATCGGAATCCTGAACCACTCAGCAGGGGAAGCTGAAAGGATAACCAAATGCTTGCATAGCTTGTCCCTATGCACACAAACCTTTTCATCACTGATGCCTATGCAAGAGCTGCATTCCTTTTCCTTGTGGAAGGAGCGTCACAGCTTCTTCCTTTGCAGTTTGAACTCAAAAGAGCCAAATGGGAGCGGATCCTTGGACAGTGTACATTTCAGCGGCTTATTTGTCTTTCATTGATACTTCTTTGTGCTCTGTATGTTTGCAAGGCAGGGCACATCAACACCACTGAAGTGAGGATCATTTGGGACACTGAGTAAGGAACATAATATTTGCATGCACTAGAGACAGAGCACGGACCTGCAGTTTCAGCAGCTCTATCCAATACCTCATCCCTGTTATAGGTTGTGATTTCCTGTGAACTCCTCTCAGTGTCCATTTCATCCTGCCTTTTTTTAACTTGTGAGAGGGTCAAGAGTGAAAAATAAGTCCAGAGGTCATTAATATTCCTCAAATGCAACATGTAGGGTGAAACTGCTCTGGCTGCTACCTTAGCTAGAGAAGCCATCAGGGCACACTGAAACAGCTGAAAGTCTGCTAACTGCTGCTCCCCGTCTTCCTGCCAAGGTCCATCACAGCCTCTGTGCTGATGAGGTCCCCCTGGGTGCACCCTGCCTTGCAGGATCACACCTCCCTCCCAGTGGCAGACCAGCCATGGAGACGGTGGGGGCTACATTACCCTATGACCACATCACCTGCCCAGCAGAGCCCCCCAGGCTGTGACAGCTATGGGCCACAATGCTATGGGTGACACTTACAGGATCATAACAACATCAGAAGAGCCATGTCAGGCCAGATTAAGTGTTCTTCAGTCAGGATCCTGACTCTGCGGACAACAGAGAGTGCCCAGGTAGGAGTGCAAGGATAAAACAGTAGATACAAGAATGAAGCAAGCATCCAGCCATGTTTTGTCAAAACAGTCTTGAACATTCCAGCAATTTGTGGTTGCGGAACATTGTGGGCTAGAGGTTGCATTTTTGTAGTATTATCTGATAATCAGTCCCCCTAAAATTAAAGTGTTGCTTGTCCTAATAGAAGAGAGAAAACATTTAGCAAAACTCCCTAATCTCATTGTGTTGTTCTGTCTCGGATCTGTAAGTCTTGCTCCTTGCATTCACATGGGCTTGAAAGTGAGATATGATATCAAACCAAATATATCTGGCAGAAACTCCAGCTTTATATATTCCCATATTTCTGAATCTGGAGTATTGTTCTACGTTAGTACAGGGAATTCATTTACAATTTATATGCCATGATTAGATAAGAATGCATATCCTGGCTGCAGCTGAAGTTTTGTTCAGCGTTTGCCAGTAATAGATGTCTAGGCAAAGCTTGTGAGAAACAGAGCACAATTAGCGTGATCCTTGCATCTTTGTGGCTTCCAGGATCCTGTGGTTTACACTCCTTCTGAACTGTAGGTGACATACTCTACTCGTCTGCTTAATTTTTTCTGCTACCTTTCTGAAGTTAATTGCACCTTTGGCCCCTATGGCATTCAATGACAAAGATTTCTACAGTTTAATTAGGCACTTTGTGATAAAAATGTTTCCTTTTTTTTTGATTTAATTCGCAGCCTTATCATTTCTTTGAGTGCCATATCCTGCTTATAATATGAGAAACAGTGACTAATCATTCCGAATACATTTCCCTCTCACAATTCCTGATTTTACTGACTTATAGCATTACCGCTCTCAGCTTTTTAGTTTTTGAAAGGGAGGAATTTGAGACTATTTAGTCTCACTGTATTTGTCACTATTCCACCTCTGTGCTTACTGCTTTTTTCCTGTTATCTACCTTACCCTGTTTTACTGGAGACAGGGTGTCCCAGAGCAGCCAGCTGCCCCCAGACGCTTTCCGCCTTTGCTCCAAGATAAAACAGAGAATACAGTAATTCAGCCTACGAGATAACTCCTTTCTGGTGCAGGCTACTAAGAGGCATATGATGAGCTGATATGAGATAAGAAGAGTTCAGAGTTACGTTGTTCAGCTGTGGGTGGCTGGAGGAGCCAACGTTTCATATCTTTTTGACTGACTTGAAGATAATCAATGCTCACACGCTAGCAAAGCTGGGGTATAGGGCAAAAAAAAAAAAAAAAAGCCTTTCACAACATTTGAAACGTGCATTTCAACAATGAAGGCAGTGGCAGGGTGCTCTTGTTTGCTTGCAAATTCAATTGCAAGTTTCTCATGAGCCCAGGGCAGTCACCTGCCTCTGCTAATACTCAGGACTAGTGCCACTCACTTCAGCAGATCTCCTTAGAGCAAATGCAGTAGAATTTGGCCTTCAATTAGATTTCATGAACACATAATTTGATTTGGACAAAGGGAATTATGGAAAACATGTTACAGGTAAAACGAGAGCTTACTCAGAGGCAGAATCTGCTTTTCTTACACATAGAGGTCTGATTGGAACCAATCTAAATATTAAAGCGCTATGCCTTGCAAAGATACTAATCTGTGGCTCTTGTTAATGGAAGAGTAAAAAAGACATGTAAGACTTGAGTCTCCCATTGCCATTCCTTTTTCCTACAGCTTATTGTGGCCAATTCCAGAAGTCTTGCAGGATTTCCTACTGCCTATCAGGGCCACAAGCCAGGCAGACTCTGATTTTATAAGACATACACCATTTCATACCTTTTTGACTGACCTGAAGATAATCAATGCTCCCACAGTAGGAAAGCTGAGGTATAACACGAAAAAAAGAAAATCTTTTCACAACCTTTATAAGGTCTTTGGTCCATTTGTACCTTGCACAGCACTCAAATAAGCAACTGTAACAGAGACAGCAAGTGATCTTAAAAAGCCATGAGTGATACATTTTTATGTTAAATAGGGCTCTAGGGAGGTCTGCTTCTCAGATATTTATAAAATGCAAAAAGGTACCCATGACCATGCTGCTTGGGAATATCTGTGTAACAGGATCAGCACTGTCCCTGCTGAACCTGCAGTTGCACGTAATCTCATAATAGGATGGACAGAGCTAAAGTGAGTTGCTTGACAAGATCATGCAGGTAGTTAGAAGCAGATGTTACAATTTTTACTCCAAAACTCTGCTTCCCATATTTCTCATAGGAGGTGATTAAGAGCTTAGTTCACAGAGAAATCACTCGTCAAATAAATTTGCATTTATAAAGCATCCTTCATACAGGCACCTCAGAGCCCTTTGCAAAATCGATATGAAAGCTAGCCAAAAACAAAGGCAAAGAAAGGAGAGAATGCAGGTCAGACAAGAAAGCTAAGTTTAAATTTGACAGTACACATTGATCGAAATAATTTCATTTTTATCTGTCACTCATTGTATAAAAAGGGCTCAGCCAAGACAACTGAAACCAAGATAACATTCTGAGTGGATTTGGGAACCACCAGATCTCAGACAAAGAAACAATTAAAAAGCACTGGACACAGCTGGTCAGGAAGAAGTATCAGTGAAAGTATACATAGTATAGTAATGTAACAAAACAGGAAAAGCAGAATTCATTGAAAAGACAGTGAAGCTGCTCACAAGTCTGTTGTGAAGTGGTAGGTGAACCACAGCCACAGACAGCTTACCAAGGCAGAATCGAATGTAGTTCCAGAAACAGGAATTTCTGAAGGGTACAGATGAGTTAGTGAAAGCAGAGCTGGGCTAAGCATAACAACAGCAATTTGTAGGCTATTTGTAGGCTAATTTCTGCTATTAAGAGCACCTGATTGAGTTTGCCTTGATTTGGAGTTTACACAGATTCCTGTGAGTTTATGAACAACTGGGAGTGGGTTAGAGAAGTGTTTGCAAATGCCAGAGATTCTAAAGCTTCAAAAATCATAACTAAAGTGTGTTTTAATTTTTCCGCAAGTTTCCTTTTTGAAAAGGTGCAATTGTCCATCAGGGACAATTATATAAAGTGATAAGGCCAGCTGTAGAGTCTCCTAATTCAGTGCTTTCTAAGACCTGCTAGTAATAGACATTTATGGAATGCATATGATTGAGTTCAGCATTTCCAAAGCACCCCTAACCTGAGGAGAAGTGAATACTTATGAGCATTCACCAGACCCAAGAGATTGGAAATATGTTGATTGACAGCTAGCCCTAAAAGATAGTAATTGCCACAGAGAAACTCCACCATGAATAGTTGAACAAATGACAGCATACCTTCACATGGAAAGCACAGTGGATGTAGAGGAGAGAAAGCTAAAAAGTTTAGAAACAACTCTGAAATCCAGGAAAAAAATGAGCTTGTGTGTTACTACCTCTGGTCCTCTTAAATATCTTTATCAATGACCTGGACGAGGGGACCAAGTGCACCCTCAGTAAGTTTGCAGACAACACCAAGTTAGGCAGGAGTGTCAACCTGCTTGAGGGTAAGATGGCCCTGCAGAGGGATCTGGACAGGCTGGACCGATGGGTCGAGGCCAATGGTAGGAGGTTCAACAAGGCCAAGTGCTGGGTCCTGCACTTGGGTCACAACAACCCCATGCAGCACTACAAGTGGCTGGAAAGCTGCCTAGCAGAAAAGGACCTGGGTGTGTTGGTGGACAGCCGGCTGAATATGAGCCGGCAGTGTGGCCAGTTGGCCAAGAAGGCCAATGGCATCCTGGCTTGTATCAGGAATAATATGGCCAGCAGGACTAGGGAAGTGATTGTCCCGCTGTACTCAGCACTGATGAGGCCGCACCTCAAATACTGTATTCAGTTTTGGGCCCCTCACTACAAGAAAGACATTGAGATTCTGGAGTGAGTCCAAGGAAGGGCAACAAAGCTGGTGAGGGGTCTGGAGAACAAGTCCTATGAGGAGTGGCTGAAGGAACTGAGGTTGTTCAGTCTGGAGAAAAGGAGGCTGAGGAGAGAACCTATCACTCTCTTCAGCTACCTGAAAGAAGGTTGTAGAGAGGTGGGTGTTGGTCTCTTCTCCCAAGTAACAAGCGATAGGACAGGAGGAAATGGTCTCAAGTTGCACCAGGGTAGGTATAGATTGGATATTAGGAAAAATTTCTTCACAGAAAGGGTTGTTAAGCATTAGAACAGGCTGCCCAGAGAAATGGTTGAATCACCATCTCTGGAGGTATTTAAACAACTGGTAGATGCGGTGCTTAGGGACATGGTTTAGTGGTGGGTTTGGCAGTTTTAGGTTGATGGCTGGACTTGATGATCTTCAAGGCCCCTTCCAACCTAGACGATTTTATGATTCTACGATTCTAAGTGCAGAAAGCAACCCTAGTGTAGTCTGCAGAAATAAACCTATTATTAACTTCTTCAGAAGGTAATTTTGTTCTGCTGCATAGAAACAGAGCAGTGCTAGGGCTGATCTCACCAAAACACATCTGAAAAGTAAAGAAATGTTTTTCAATGTAATCTCCAGTTGAACATTCTCAAGACAGATCAGTCCTAAAGAGCAGGAATTTCATTAATTCCTGAAGTGAGCCTGTGGGAAATTATTTAATTATTTTCCTTTTTTGCTTTCTAATTTTGGATTGGCTTCAACAATGGATTAGAGTACTTCTTGTCTGTTTTGGGAAAACTGGGAAAGTAAAGCTGTTGTGCTTCTTTAAGAGTATTTTCAGCGTGTGCCACATAAAGAACTGGTTGCTATGGTAATTATTACTGGTTAATTAGGTTTGGAGAAGCATTTTGATTCATCCTTAGTTGTTTAACTAAAAATAGCAGCTCACCACAAGGTTGTTTTTTGTAACTAAAATGTCTCAGAAACCCCCTTGCCCTCTGTCCCTTCTCCATCACCCCCTTGCTTAGGTTACTTTGAAGGAAAATAACCTATGCCCTTATAAGATCTGATCACCAGGGATGAACTGAGGGTTGCATGAGAAGCGTGGGATTTGAGACCAAAATGCTCTGCTTTGTATAGAATAGGAACATCTGGCAGCAGAGACTCTACTACTCTCTCACTGCTGGGCTGCAGCAAGCCTCTATCTCCAGCAGAGACCATGATTTTATGAATCAAAGCTCCTGGCAGTGAAACTAGTACCTGTATCTCTGTACTGCCTCTTGCCCACCTTGATCCCTCAGCACAGCTTCCCCTTTGTCGTGCCAGATCAATTATTTGTGGGACCCTACTGTGAACTATATCAAGGAACTTGGCCAACTTAAAAAACAAACATTTGGCGTTGGCAGTGATTTTCCTATCTAGAGCAGTCATTTGATTGAGTTCACAGCACAGCCTCCACAGGGAGAGGAAGCACGTGAACATTCAGAGTTGGCACTGCTGCCAACTCATTAAACTGAAATCATTGCTGCCTTATTGTTAAATCACCTTGTAAGGAGTTTTTTTTTATTCCCCAGGTTCACTCCTTCTGCCTTCTCCTGGGTCTAAGTCCTAAATGTCAATGGCCATGATAGAGGGTTTTTGTTTGTTCTAGATTGTGGGTGCTTCTTCTCATCAACATTTATTGGAAACCAACCTGTACCACAAAGGTGCCCAAACTGCTGCCATGATTTTCTAGAAAGCTCATCTGTCCCTCATCCTCTATATTGTCCAATGTGTAAGTACAACAGCTGTTTAACTCCTACTCACAGCTGGAGTGAGTGCTAACTCTTTCATCTGATCTACATATACACAGTTTATTGAAAGACAGTGAGTATTCCATGCAGCTGAGAAAACAGGGATGGAGAAATGTATATTGTTTATTCATGGTAAATTTAGTCAAGCACAGACTATAAGGGTTAAGACCAGTGCTTTACACCCCACTCCCCTCCCCAATTTGGTAAATGTGAAAGGAGCCATTTGTATCAGTGCCACCTCCTAATTTTGTGTATATCTGAGTTTTGTGGTTCAGCTGTGCACAGCTCCCATGGGAACACTGGCTGATTCTTCAAAAACTCAGACCTTATTTGTGTCTCTAGGAGAGCTGAGATCTTTTAAGAAGTCTGCTCTTGCTGCTTCCAGAGCAGGCATTAGAGGACTTCGTTATGTACTTAGGGACACAGTCTGGCCTTTAATGTGCATGACATCTGTAGCCTGCAAGGCAAGTTGACCCTATCAAAACACAGGGTGTTCCCCAAGGAATTATTAGATTACCTTCAATGAGAGTAACTGGTCTCAGACATGGTTTTCTCCATCTTATTGCAGAATATCCTAACATGCTTATTGCTCCTGCACTGCTAATGATTTAGAACACAAAAGCCATTTTCCCTCTGAACAATGACATGTTTGCATAAAATCAATTGTTCTAGTTCAAAACAGAATTCAGACATATGTCTTTAATATTGAGAACAAGAGTTTAATTTGCTGTTAGAAAAATAGCTGTTTCCTTCTTGCTCTTCCTCTCATTGAATCCATTAGAAATGTAGAAAATCGAATGTCTGATTAAGTTGTTCATACGTAGCTCAAACCATACAGTTTGGTAGGTCAGCTATCAACCGTGGCAAGACATTTGCAACATGGTGTGGTACAAGACATCTTTCAGGAAAATCATATCATATCATATCAGACACATAAGAGCTGACACAACTTGAGTGACGTACAGAGGCAGTCAAGCAAATACATAACCCTGCTAGTGCCACCAAGCAGCCCCAAACTGCAAATAATTTTCAGCACATCTCCTCTAACTCGCCTTGAGTTTGTCTAAAATTTAGGATTCAGGCATAATCTTAACAAAAAAAAAGAAAAAATCTATTCTGGGACTTTGGATAACCTTTTTTGGTCCTTTTCTTTTTATAGATGTTAAAGTGACTAGACATCTCTGGGACAATGTCAGTGGTAGGGTCATAGCCCATGCGTACAGGCGAATGGACAGAGATGGGTAAATGATCTTCAGTTTTTAGTAACTGTTTTCCATGGCTACAGGGTACTCTGCTGAACTCTCTCTCTGACCCTCATCTAGGAACTGATCCTGAACTGCACAATGAAATCTGGTGATCACGTCTCCTGTTCACTGAGCAGCACAGCACTCTTTTGTCATCATTTTGCACACAGGATGCTATTACGGATACCCGAAATGTTCCTATTTAGAACGGACAATCTTATTCTTTGACGCGAATAACCTCCCCTATTCAGTGTTTTCGTGTGCTGGTTGGGTACCTTCTGCCTCTGCTCTGAGACAGCTGCATTGCAGGGTAATTACAAGGAGAAATCTAAAGCCAGTCCTTCCAGAAGTCATTATTTTATTGTCCAAAACCTTCACCTCATTTGGCGTGTTTAAGTAAATGTAAAAGACTCAGACAGGAATCTCTGTTTTCTTCTCTAAATATATGTAAACTTGAAATGACAGTACACGTACTACAGAATTACTTTAAATTACCCGTACCGTCTAACCAGGAGTAGATCCTGTAACAACTCACAAAAATCAGCAAAAAACAAGGCACAGGACAAATCCCGGTGCAACAGAGAAACACACTGGCAGCAGCCCATGGCAGTCAGGGTAGGTGAGGAAACTGTTGAAGCGATGTTACTGCCCTGCTCAGTGCTCAGGAGGGAGTGTAAAGCACCTGTGGCTTTTCTCATTCTGCACTTCCATAGTTCAGACTCATGGAGCTTAGTCTGACACTAAAATTTTCCTTACCCTTTTTTTGTTCGGAAGTTGATCTCCCTTACAAGCTGCACATGTACTGTTCAAAACAAATACCAAAATAATTATGTTCAATAGAAGCCGCATTCCATTTAAAGCCACTAGAGAAATAAATTAGTCCTAATAAAAGCTGCAGCATCTAAACAAAGATTTATAATAAATTAATCTGAAATGAGGAAGCACACTCACAACACGCTAGATATTAAGAATATAAAATAAATCCTGGATGTTTTTGAACCAACCCTTACCAAATGCTAATTTTTCCCCTTGCATTACATACACGGATATCTGAATTGTAAATAACTGTCTCCCAATTCAGATATACCAGTATCTGGAGACAAGGCATCAGACATCATAGATAACTTTCCAGTGACAAAAAATTCCAGTTGACACCTGGTCTGGAAACATATGAGAGCATCACTGAGTTTTAGGGTGAGCCTGGACACCATAAAACTAGGACGTCTAAAAAAAATGAAAGTCACTTTTGGAAATTTTCCTCAAATTATCTCAGTAGTTCTCCCTAAGACAATGCAAAATAACTAAGGCTGAAGAACTTCTAGTACTTCCCTTAATAGATTATACAACTGATTAGAAGTAATGGTAGAAAAAAATATATTCATCAAAGCTGCTTTGCAGCATTGGAAAGAGTTTAACTACATTTTAAGGAAAACAGAATTAGGTAGTCTGCATTTCTGCTAAATGAGTTTGGGGTGGTGTTCTGCACAGCTGTTTTTATTGCTCTAGATAATGGCTCTTATCCAAAGTAGGATGTCAAAAATGAGCGAGAAATAATTATGTTTGAAGGGCTGACGGCAGTTCATCTTTTCTGACACACTTCTTTGCTGTTTTCATCTGATCAAATGCATGCCTGTCCCAGCAATTACCTGCAGTACGTACTCCATGTCTCTTCCCAATGGAACTGGCAATTGTCGTGATTTGTGTACAAGTGACCCTCTTATAGCAGCCTGCATAAAAGAAGTTTTTCATTTTTCTTCCTAGCTACGTTTGGCCAGGTCATGTGTGTTTTCCTCTGAATTATCAAGCTATGGCCATAGGTGGAGGAAAGAAGCAAGATTTTACAAATAATTTTTTCCCCTTTGGCATTGCAATGGAAAAAGAAAGTAATAGCAAAATGTAATGATCTTAAATTACTCTTGGACTCTTTATCAAGAAATAAAGACAGCCTTATGAAAGCCACTCCAGTCCGGGTGAAAGTGAGAGTAATTTCTATTAGAAAGTAAATTGGTTTAACTGAAATAGCACTGAAAATACTGGTAATGAAAAATAGATGAGGGATATCATAGTGTTGAGTGTCCTTTTCCAAACAACCCTTGTCCTTCAAAGCTTGCTTCTACTCTGAGGGGAAGCTCTGCTGATCAGCTGTTTGCGTTAATCAGTTATACCTGCTGGCACACAAACCACCCCCCACAGCTGTTCTTTTTTTTTAAGCTATTTACCAAACATTAAGGCAAAACAGTACTGGAAACAAAGGCTCTTTACACTTTATTATCAGCATTTTTAACTAAAGGCCAATGGCAAGGCTAAATTTTTCCCACAGTTGCACCTGTAAGTGGCTGTTCTTTTGCACAGGTGTCATTAGAGACAGAGTTTGCCCATTGATTCTTAGCTGATTGATGTGTGAGATGACTAGAGTAGATTTACAGATCCCAGATCAGGCTGTAGGTTTGCTAGCCCAGAAATAATAAGGAAAATATCTCCTCTCTCTAAATTTCCCATTATGGCTGCTCTGCTTCCATTTTAAATTATTTTTGGAAAAGTGACCCTAAAATCAGTGAAAGCAATTTGATATTCACTGTGTTTATTTTTTCCCTCAGTATCTCCTTTTGTTGTTGACTATGATGATCCTCTGAAAAGCAAGAAAAGACAGAACTTAGCAATGACATTTTTAGACTCCTTTCTGAGCAAAACATTTTTAAAAAAAGAAAACAAAACGAAAACCAAAACCCCAACCACCTACTTTCTCAGCTATCCCTGATGCTAACATTGGGCTGTAAACACGGCAGATCATACCACCTGAGGCCTGCCCTTAGTTTGGAGAAATCTTGGGTAGCATGAAGGTGATGGAATATAGTCTGACTTCAGTGTACGCAGAATTTCAGGCATCCTTAACCACACTGACAACCAGTGCTGATATGACCTAAGGAGACCACAGGAAATAGAGAGCCCATGAAGATATGGATGAACCTGCAAAGAAAACTTTAGGATGGTTGGCGACGGGGCAATAGGGCCCTGCAGCCTTTGTCTTCTAGAGCTGAACACAACTTAGGCACAGCAGAAGACATGAATCACTCAAGGTTAAATGGGAATTTTATTGATAGCTATCTAATGTTACTCACTATTCGCTTTATGTCTGCTTTATCTCAATATTTTTAACTCTCGATTAGGAACTCTCCTGGAGAGAAAATAGGGAAGGGCCATGGGAGCAAATGGAAATGTACCAGCTAAAAGCCATGAGAGGTTACACCATTCCAGGCCAGCTGGATTAAAACTTTATCTCAGAGAGTTAGGCGAGGACAAACATTTTCCTTTGTGAAACCTGTGGGTGTTGTTTTGCTATTAGTCACGGTGAATGCTTCAGTGTGGTGAGCTAGAAGAAGTCAGACTGACATCAAAAGTACAGAGAGTGCTGTGGGAAAAAGTTGACTCAGTCCTTTGGCTGGCAGAATGTGCCACAGACAAATAATGAAGGATTAGGTTTCTTCTGCCACTTTGCTAGCAGAGGAGACGTATAGCACAGGGTTCATTCTACACTGACGCTGGTGTGACCTAGGACTAATTCCTTTGAAGGCAGTGGCTTATTCTGGTGTAAAACAAGGATGGGATTAACATCAAACTCTGATATTTACCGTGGGCCAAATTCTCCTTGCCTGACAATACAAGCCATGCCTTTGTTTTCACTGCTTGTGTAAGCATGAGAAATAGAAACTGGGCTGCTCATGGAATATTAAATAAATGATACAAGACAAAACGACCGCTGTCTCTGATGTTGAATGATGAATCCTGCTGATAGCAGTGAGAGCTGCTGGGGAGTATTAAATCTTGACGGACATAAACTAACAAGAGAAGCCCCCCCGATGTTTTATATCAGCTTAGCTGTGTATAAATTCATACAGGGTTTGATCTAATGCATGGCCATGAATGTTGTCCACAATTTTGAAGTTCAGGTTGTTTGCACCTGCTCAGGAGCAAGGTCGGTCTTAATCTGCTCACACAGAATCTCATTGGCTTCAAAGGGAAATTTGCTTGGGCAAAGCAATGTTTGCTCTTAGTGAGTATTTAGCTCACATATCTACTATTTAGATCAACATAGTCATGATACGTAAACATGGCTCTCTTAGGAGCACTCAGCAGATGAGTGCTTGAAAAGAAATTGTGTGTGGCCTTTGCAAATACCAAAACTGACAATGCTGTGTTTTAGGGCACAAAAACCACCCCAGAACTTAAGTCAAGAATTAGCTGACAAAGTGGATTTTTTATTGGAATTTAAGGCAGTGGAGAGAACGTTAATTCTGAGCCTTAAAAGAGAAAACCAAAGACAATCCATTTTAGAAACTGACCTTCCCAATTGGTTGGTGTTTTTGGAAGCCAGACAGCGCTAGTAATCTATGAAAGGGCTCAAGGAGAAAGGACACAGTTAATGACAAGATGAGACATTTTCTACTGTTTAACACTTGATCCAAAGCCTGTTCTGCTTGATGGAGATATGCCTCCTGGCTCTGATGGCTTTTAAAGCAGTTTCCTCCAACAATCTTGGTTTGTTAGTTATCAGAACACAAGTGAAACGAAGCGTTTCAGATATCCTAGGAAATCGTTTATGTCTGCTTATTGATAATGGTTTGATTTTTTTTCCCCTAGAAGAATTAACTCAGTTCTCAGAGCGTAAGTTCTGCCACCCAGCCAGTCAGTACAGTGGCCACCTTTTCCAAGGTATGTACAAATGTTTCAAACTGCAAGAAAATTAGATTTTCTGTTCTTAAAGGAAAATAAGGCCCCAGCTAAGCCCCACTGTTGAAGTTCTTTTATATTAGTTTAGACAGTGCAGTGCAGAAAGCAATTAAAACCATGTCTATAGACAGCACTACAAACATGCTCGTTGCCGATATTAAGCAGACATCTGATGGCCGACACTGTACAGTAACCACATGTGTAACCTGTATTAAATTCCAGGTAAAAAAAAAAGAACAAGTTCAAATGATTTCTTCATGTTGCCCCCCTCATGAACATCCACATCCATTTGTTAAAATCCACTCAATTAATCATTATGTGAGCATAAAGCTAAAATATATTTGCAATAAACACATAATGTAGTTGTATAATAAATAACTTTTGTTATGTGTTCTGGCCTTCTTTCATGCCTTCTGACATATTCTTATGTGTTATTTCCACAAAGATTTTTAAAAAAAGAGAAAACCTTTAAGTCATGCCTATTACTTTTTTTTAAGGAGAAAAATATTAATTAAAAAAGTAGAACCAGTCTGACTAAATACCTCACAAGACGATATTAAAAAATAAATATATTTGAGAATGATGTCCAGAGATAGGCAAGACAAATCTGGAGAACCAGAAAAGTTTTATAAAGGGCTATTAAAAAAAATCCTTTTATGAAACCCAAAAAGCATGTGTGTGTGCACGTGTGTTTATGTGCGCGCATACATGTGTTTTAACATTCTCAGTTCTTGGCAGATTATATAAGAGAAAAACCAACCCTCACATTTTTCGTTCTTTATCTAGTCAGCAGCAAAGAGCACTATGGCATTTCTGGGCAGCTCAGCCTTGTAGGTGTGCAAATGTCTTTCTTAGATGGGTACAACTCTGGTGGAACCCAGAAGGGAAAACGTGGCTATCTAGAGATATTTAAGATTCAGAAGACACTTATAGTATGTGGGCAGCATAAGGTAGCTCTCAGCTCCCAGCTTCCACTGAGTTCAACTGGAAACTGAAATGAAAGAGTCATTACCACTCAGTTGCAAAATCTCTCCTCTGGGAGACAGGGGCTCCTGCTGACCTCAATATTCAATAAAACCTCTTCGCTGAATCACAAGGGCAGACACCGCTGATCTGCAGGACTTGCAATTGTGAGAGGTGGTAGCTCAGGAGCCAGCCCTGTCCAGAGCTTGCAGGAATGCAGCAGTGCCACTGGATTTGCATGGGATCATCCAGACATTCCAGAAAAATGTGTCCTCATCCATGAACTGTGAAGATGTGCCTATCTTCACAGTGATGATAATGCTAAAAAACCCCAGGATGACATATCTCTACCTACCACCCTACTTTCACTAAGAAGAACAAGAGCAACTGTATTCCACATGTGTGTTTTATGCCATCTTCTACTCTGAACAGAAAACCCAGCATGAATTTGCAAATTATTCATCATTACAAAGAGATTCCTGTATCCGGCTAGAGTAGAAATGGCTGTCTAAAAATCTTTCTTTTAAGGTTTCTCTATAGTTGCTCTGAACTGCTGATGCTGATTTTGTAGTCTGGAAATAAAGGCATTTTGCTGAAAGACTGAATTGCCCTTCAGAACATAAAAACGTGATTAAAATACCCTGTCAAGGTCAGAATTTATTGCCCTTGAAGAGAACATTAGCCGCCATGTTCCCTGAATTCCAATTGTGTGCTGCTAACGACTTTTTATTTACTGGAGAAGGAAGGGAACAGCTTGTGTCTGTTCAAAAGTAAAAGTTCAATTCCCTGCTTTCCGGCAGGGTGAGATGCTGGGCCCTAGGAAAAGTGCTGTCCTAATCCAGTGACAGAAAGCAGCCTCAGGGCCCCTTGTGGGTGTTACACATGGAGAAATGTGGCAAAAGACAAACTACCCCATGAGGCTTCGCAGTGCGTAGGGTGCATATAGATGCAAAGAACGAGCCACGACTCTTCCACCTCTTAACAATGCTCCAGCTACTCAGCAAGGATGAACTAATCTTTATGTTTGCTTATAGCACTGTATGCCTATATTGTTTCCATTTTTTTCATGTGTACCATATATCTAAGAATACTTCTGAAGTCAGCTGTAGTCCCAAAGATTTCAGGGATAACATCCTTATCTTTTAATGCACACAGGTGCTTACATAGTTTGCTTAGAGCAGGAACAATTAGGAAAATTCTTATTCTTTGTAATTAAGAGGCATATGCACCACAAGTGTATATAATGAACAAAATCTACAGTAAGGATGATCCTCTGAATATATTTATATATTTATTTTAGATATATAACAATAAAACAAATCAGACCAGGTTTAAGACATTAGAGAAGGAAGACTGAATATTTTTCAGTGTGAAAAAGGTCCTTCCTTATTCAGCAGATTCACTCTTTGCTGTTTCTTTGCCTTCAATAGGACTTTATTGACAATATAGTTCTTTCACCGGTTGTTACCCTCTTGGAAGAGATGATTAGGTTCTGTCATTTTCTTGCACCATAGAATCATGGAATCATAGAATGGTTTAGGTTGGAAGGGACCTTAGAGATCATCTAGTTCCAACCCCCCTTCCATGGGCAAGGACACCTCCCACCAGATCTGGTTGCTCAAAGCCCCATCCAACCTGGCCTTGGCCCAACCATCAGCAATTTTATTGACTCATGGTTGATCCAACATGTCCTTAGCAAACCACATACATAAATCCTTGAAGCTGTGGCATTTAAGGCTGCATAAATGAAGCTAGTTCGGACTAATCAATCAGCCTCAGTGTAGCAATCATTAGAAATTCAAAACGGTTTGCTTCTTTTGAAACTGGGCGTTGAGAACACTTTGCATCATAGCTGGAATTAGGAGACAGTATCCTTTAATTACAGAAAGTAGGGCATGAGAGGACCTGTACAGGTCATTTAAGCCATGCTCCAGGTCCTGGATATTCTCTAAATTACTCCTGAAAAAAATGCATCTCTAAAATGCTTAATCATACCTCGAGGTAAAGCCTCCCAAGCAAAATGAGGTTAAGTTATTCTTATCGGGTCATTGTTACAAGGTTTCTTCTACTATCTAATGTACATATTCCTTATAATAACTTAATAACACATAATCTCTTGATATCTATATATGAAACAAAGAATAATTAATTTCTTCCTCTCTGTAGTAACCCCTTCCATTTTTGAAGGCTGTCCCAGTCTCCCTTCAGCTTCCTTTTCTCTAGAGCAATCCTCTTCCTAAAGAAGTAGTGAAAATGAGCAGTATCCATTGCAACTGAAAACAGTATGTTTAAAGATCATCACTGTTTTGGGGGGACAAACGTAGTTTCTGGCTTTTTAAAAGAGGATAGTGTCAGTTGCTCAAAATATTGTCCTGGCATCGGTAGACTGTCTAAGGGTAAACCTGCCTCTAGCTTTCCTCGGCAGCTAAGTTTGCTGAGAAAGCCGTAGTGAGACCACAGTTCACACACAGGTTCATCAGATATCTCCTAATACTTACGTAGCAATCTGACCATCTGAAACTGAATGGTTGGTACTGACGGAGGAGCTTTTTCTGCTGGTGGAAAGGAAGGACATGTGTTGCTGATATTCTTCAAACTCTCCCACCTGTAATGCTGCACATACAACAGAGATCTAGTGGGTGGTGATAGAATTGTTCCCCAAAAGAAGCATGTAGTGTGCGTGTGCCTGATGTTTGCTATCAGCTTGTGCTCTGGGACTGCCTGATGTCACCAAATGGGGATGGGGAAAGCAAGGATGCCACTTTGAGCTTTGGACCGTATGATGGTGGTAAAACCATAGAACAGCTCTCATGAAGAAGTGATGTGCCAGGTCAAGTGATGACATGTGGTGGACTTGGTAGTGTTAGCTTACAGTTGGACTCGATGATTTTACGGGTCTTTTCCAACCTCAATGATTGTATGATTCTATGATACAGGCCTGCAGTTAAGTCCCACGGTAGGACTTCAGGCTGGAATGGACTGAAGTGAGTGGAGAAGGCATGGCATGTATATTAAACCAGGTCTCACACTGAGATCACAAGAGCTGTGCGTTGCACCAGCTGTGTGTTTGCTTCAGGCTGGATTTCAGAGATGTTAGTTCTACCCTGCAAATCCTCAGCAGATCTTTGGATTTGTCTACTTGAAACAATACCTGTACTGCTATCACAGAATCACAGAATAAATGTGTTTGGAAGGGACTTCTGGAGACCATATAGTCAAACCTCCTTCCTCAAAGTAGGATCACCTAGAGCAAGTTGCGTGCGGTCTTTTCCAGTCAGGTTTTGAATATTCCCAAGGATGAAGACTCCACAACATCTCTGGGCAACCTGTTACAGTGTTCAATCACCCTTAGAGCACAAAAGGTGTTTTTATATTTAAGTGGAACTTACTGTGTTTTAGTTTGTGCCCATTGACTCTCATCCTGTCACAGGGCACCACTGAGCAGAGTTTAGCTCTGTCTTCTTTACTACCCCCAGTAATGTATTTATACATGTTAATCAGATTATCCCCACACACCTCCTTCCGAACCTTCTTATCTCCAGCCTGAACAGTCCCAGCTTCTCAACCTCTCCTCATTTGTCATATGGCCCTTCATAGCCCTTCTCTGGACTCACTCCAGTATGTCCATGTCTCTCCTGTACTGGATAGTCCAGCACTGAGCACAGCACTCCAGATGTGTTCACTAGAGATGAGAAGAGAAGGATCACCTTCCTCAACCTGCTAGGAATGTTCTGCTTAATGCAGTCCAGGAAGCCCTTGGCCTTCACATTGCTGGTTCGTGGTCAATTTGGTGTCCACCAGGTCTCCTATGGCCTCCTTGCATAGTTGCTTTCCAGCTGGTTAGCTGCCAGTCTGTACTGGTGCATGGGGTTATTCCCCTCCAGGTGCAGAACTTCACATTTCCCTTCTGTTGAACTCCATGTTGTTCCTGTCAGCCCATTTCTCCAGCCCACTGAGGTCCCTCTGAATGGCAGCACAATCATCCAGTGTTCCATCCACTCCCCCCAGTTTTGTATTGTCTGCACCGTGTAAGACTGCTTAACTCAATAGCGTTTGGTGGTGGTTAGTGGGACTTAAGGAGTCCCACGAGATACTCTTATAACCACTTAAGTGATTTAAATAGTCCCTTAGCTTGTGGAGTGTTGAAAATCTCACTTGCTATCTCCCTGTACATTTAAGTCCCTAGACCACACTGAAAAATGGGCTCTAGGCCAGATGACTATTGTGGGAATAATTGCTATGACCACCTATCTTTCCATGGTTTGTAAACCACAGGCTTCATACAAAGTCTGTGAGAAATTTTGTGTGTGTGTGTTTATGATCTGGATTTTTAATCCTTTCCTTATTTGTAGAATGTTCTAGCATTCTCTTTTTTTGTCTGAGATTCCTTGAATTGTCATTTTGTGGTAAAGGACACTAAGCTCTGACTAAGCATCTTGCAAGTTCTCTGCAAATCTGCAGCTGCTGAGTCCATATTGCTGTTAGCCAGAAGACGACAGTTTGATTTCCAGATTATAGTTTGAGTTTTTAATGATAGTAATTAGAAAAAATGTCTCTTAATTAATGGTGTGTGTATTTTCCATTTTTAAATTGCACCTATAAACTCTCTTTAGATATACACAAACTTTAGGAACGTAGTAAATATTATTTTGACTTGCAAATGTAATTACTGAACCTGAAAGCAAGTTATGAAAAAAGAATAAAACATGAAATTCCACAGCATAACCTTTGCTGAGCATTTGTATCTAATACAAATATATGTAAATCTATGAAGTGGTTTGAACCTTTAGAAATATAAATAGGGGATATTATTCATTTTTATTAGATATATTGGGTACTTTGGGATTTTAAAAAATCAACCATGTCAAGTTTAATTACAGAATTCTTGTGTTGCAGATAATCACCAGAAGTGATTTCAAATACTCTTCCTTCTTGTACATCATCAAAAGAGTTCTTTAATAAATGACACGTGGATAGACCATTTGTAAATTCAATAAGGAAGTTAGCATGTTCTGGTGTCATGGAAAGCAATCTGGACAGCAAAAGCTTTGTTAGCTGCTTGAAGAGGAAGGAACAGCTACCTTAACAAACTTTGTACTAAGTTTCAAGGCCTCAGGCCATCAAACAACTTAAACTTATACCCATCTTTATGAATATGAGTGCTTTTCTTGACTCTAAGATAACTGGCATAATGTTAAGATGCATTATTTTACACTCCTTTTCCAAAGTCACATTACTTCTAAGAGTCCTCTCCTTAAAGCTTTTAAATTTTATTGTGTTGATTGTTGATGGGATTTGGAGTAACTGAATGCTTACATTAGATACTCCACCGTGGAAGAATAGCAAAGAAAAGTGGCTGTCATCGGATAAATGTACATAACTATCCCTTAAAAATAAGTAGACACAAGTAGACATAAGTAGACATTTTTACAGGAAAGAAAGTGATAAGTCATTGGAAAAATCATTTCTTAGCATGAGCAGCTATTAAGATTATAAAATTATTGGAGGCCCTATCATCCTGTACCATCACATAGAAAATGGGAACACTTCATGTGTTCTATCATTTCTTGCAACCTGGTGGCTAACGAAAAATAGCAAACAAAAGCAATTACATTACCACAAATGAAATACATGTAATAAAGTCTTCTCTTCCCACTATTGTCAACAAGCTGCTATTACTCTAGGGATTGGAGAGAACACAAAAACTGTCATAGCATCAGTCAGAGTAACATTTAGCTACATTCTGGAAATCTCAAAAAAAAATTTACAGTAACGTCCCTGGGCAAGAGTCACATGACTTAAGTTCTGCCTAAGTCTCAAAGAACAACTTTCACTGACTATTCTCAAGGACCTTCAGATCTTGGAGGAACCTACCATAAATCCCTTTGCTCATTTTGGGATATAATGCTCCCTTAACACTTCAAGTATAGGTTACTATACGTGCTTAGCACCTTGATCAGGCAAACCAGTATAGACCTCCCCACTCAGCTTCATTGCAATTCAGAGGAGGGAAGGCAGGCAGGGAGGTTGCAACCCTGCAGTGCACTAAACAGCATTGAGGAATGTCTTTGGAATACAATCATCTATGCTGCTAAACTGACAGAATGGTCGCGGGCACCAATCCTCTCTCAGTAATTTCCACGTGTATTTCAGCAGTCATCATAGATATGTTTTTTCTACCTCATGGGTTGGATGCAGGCACCATGTTTGGGAGGAGTTAAAATAGCTACAGCCTTTGGGGAGAGGGATGGACTGAATCCTGAAACATGTCCTAACTTTGCTTAACAATTTGGATGGCACAGAGAGAGACCTACAATCTTCAGACAATTTCACTCAGTGCCGAGGAAGAAGGGAATTTCTTCTTGCTGACAGCATTTCACAAAGATCAGGACTTGTTTTCTGTGTTTCCCCCAGTTCTAGGTGAGCCAGTTTGAATCTATAGATCCCAATGCTAAGAAATAGACCGATTAAGGCAGCAAATTAATCAAGGCAGGAAACTTCTCCATTCCTCTCATTCAACCTGATCCACTGCATGCAAGCAAGAAGCATGAGGTCACAAGGAGGCCATGTGAGGAGGTGACTGGCTCTGTAGCCCAGTGCTGCAAGCACAGCCTTGAATAAACTATATGGCATCTACTTTAAAGTCATCTCAGCACAGATGGACTAATGTAAAGGGATGTCAGAGTCACTGGTGATTGGGCTGAAGTAGAACAGAATGGAATGGAATGGAATGGAATGGAATGGAATGGAATGGAATGGAATGGAATGGAATGGAATGGAATGGAACGGAACGGAATGGAACGGAACGGAACGTTTTGGTTGGAAGGGACCCACAACCATCATCTAGTCCAACTGCCTGACTATTTCAGGGCTGACCAAAAGTTAAAGCATATTATTAAAGGCATTGTCCAAATGCCTCTTAAACACTGACAGGCTTGGGGCATTGACCACCTCTCTAGGAAGTTTGTTTCAGGGTTTGACTGCCCTCTTGGTAAAAGGATGTTTCCTAATGTCCAGTTTAAACCTCCCCTGGCACAGCTTTGAACCATTCCCATGCGTCCTATCACTGTATCCCAGGGGGAAGAGCTCAGCACCTCCCTCTCCACTTCCCCTCCTCAGGAAGCTGTAGAGAGCAAAGAGGCCACCTCTCAGCCTCCTTTTCTCCAAACTAGACAAGCCCATAGTCCTTAGCTGCTCCTCATAGGACATGCCTTCCAGCCCTTAAGGGAATTATGTGGAACCAGGTCTTTTAAAGAAGAGTAAAGTTACATGCAAACATTCCCACTCCATCCAATGTATTCACTATTTAACAAAAAATATGTGTAGCTGACAGAAGCCAATACCGTACTCCTCTTTTGGTGCATTATGGAAGGTGATGGGCATGTTTTGCACAAAAATCTCAAAGCAATTGAATGTATTAGTCACATATTACAGCAACTGAGAAAGGCAAATTTTCAAATCAAATGAAGAACAGAAACATAAAGAGATGTGTGTAGGTCAGCATGGGCCAATGATAAATCTAGTGATGAAATGGGAATGATCCTCATTCCCAGTTCCTAGCTGAAATCTGTGGTGAATAACACTCCTTCCTCTACAAGAATATGCATGTCTGGCACATTAAATTAGATCCATATGGAACAGGTGTGGGATAATTTCTATGTCAATTATAACCCTAGCTATTATGCTTACAAAGATTATTAATACTAATAATCATGGAGAATCATAGGGTAAAAGAATGTGGATATCTAGATCTTGTACAGTTATTTGAGTAACTGCCATAAGATCCAAGTAATTTCTTTACCTAAAATTCTCACTCCATAGTTATAAAACACCTGGTGCACAGTATAATATCACATAGTTCTTTCGTGCTGATTGATTTTCCTGGTTATTATTATTTCTTATTTGCATTGCAATGATAACTTTGGATTGATAGATGAGGCTCCTACTGTGGTAGAGCTAAAGCAAGCAACACAGAATAGATAGCTCCATCCCTGAGTAGCTCCCAGGTAAACAAAGCAGCAGAGTTTGAACAAAGGAGAAATAATAAAATGCCTGGAGATCAGATCCCTCCAAAGAAGCAAACTGATTTTCCTAATTAGGATTCTGCCACTGTTGAATGCTTCCACCGATTTCAGTAAAGAGGGGTTTCTGTATTTTATTTTTAAGGGACTGTGCTGTTAAAACAAAGGAAAGTAAAAATACAGAAAAAAACAAAACTGTAAAGTAATGATTAGATCAAAATTGAAAAAGAAAATTGAGTAGGTAAAAGAATTAAACCGTTAAACTCATTCAAATAGTATTTCATTTATACCAGGAGCTACTGTCCTCTAGATTAAAACTAAGAGCATCTTATACAATTATAACACCGATATCAGACTGTTTGGGAGAAGTAAAATTATTTGTTGGGATTGTGAAAAAAATGGTTTAGGTTAGTTTTGCCTTTTTTTTTTTTTAACACTGATATGCTTCAGCTGTTTCTCAGACTGCAGCAATGGTTAATTAATGAACCCAGCAGCCTTCCTCTCTCCTCTAGGGCTAACTGCGTGAAAACTTGCAGCAGAAAAAGCTGGCAAATTAAAGAGCAGCACTTCTTAAAATAGTCGCTAATAAACAAAACTCGTATGATGAAATATTACTCTGTCAGCCAATGGCTGCCTGGCTTTGCCGTTCGCCCTGTGTACATTTCCTGATATTTTTTGTTCTAGATTAGGCAGCACCACACCGGTATCTCTTGTCTGCAGACCTGGGTGTTCGGAGAGATAAGAGTGACAGAGCTCACTCCAAGAGATTCCTGGAGGAGCTGGCTGTCCACATTTGTGTTCTCTTTCAGAAGAAATGCGGATTCAGAGCAACCTAGATTTCCCTAAAGAGCATCCTGAGAAGTCATCTTCTTGGTGCACCTAAAAACCCTAATGGCTGTGGGATTATATTACACTCTCTGGTCTTTAAATCAGGTACCTAAATCAAACTTGGGATTCTCTGAGTCAGTCAGGTCCTAATAAGATCCCTTAGTAAGATCCCTAGTTCCAAGAAATGCTAAGTACTTGGTACTTTTTGTGCTTGATCCTTTTTGATCAGCCAGGTCTCTTTTATTCCTGGTTTGAATGAGTGAGGCTGGTACCAAAATGCTCAAGATTCACTGCAGCACTAACTCAGCGATTTGCATTCATCTCCCTCCTTGGGCCAGATTGTAACTCTACAGTCCCTTCTGCGCTGGGGATGGGTACAAGCTGCACTGCACCAAGAACAGAGCCAGTGAAACAGGGTTTGTCTCGGTAGGAAGGGCTAGATGAAAAAAAAAAAAAAAGGCTCAAAAGCCACAAAGAAAGGTCCTTGCGCATCTCAGTTTGCAGACACATGACTACTAGACTTTAAGCCAGAAGCCTGTGTTGAATGCCACCACGCTTTTATGGATCCTTACACAACAGGCAAAAAGTATCTAATGTCTCAGATTGAATATAAAACAGCCGGTGTGATGAATGGGAGGAGAGGGAACTATGAAAGGCAGGGAGTATGTTTTAAACCTCATTTTCCCCAGGATTTAGAGATTCACCGTGAAGTTTTCCCCTTATATTTGGGGTTCTCAGCCCCAAGCCCCTTACCCCTCCACCCCTGAGGGCACTGTCTATATTTTTTTGTTAAAAGGCTGAGCAGGGACTACCATTACCTTTTAAAATAGCTATATATCTTCTGTATAGCAGCTCAGTGACTGGAGGCTCACCCCTCCTTCAATATCTCCTGTCTCCCTAGGAAATGCCCTCCCTGTAGGCTGTATTTGCTTTTGAGGAGCTGAAGAAGCAGCAGACAGGAGGGAGAGAAATTCTCTGGGGAAGCTGTATCACTCTGAAAAGAGATTCAAGATTCACCGGGTCAGAGAGAGGGGACCAGACCATACAGTCTGCTGGTTGGGACATGTGCTTGAGGGAATGATCTAATAACATTATATAAAACACTAAAATGTTCAGCAAGGACACCGCCAGAGATGAATTCCTTAATCAGTTGGTTACAGAGTCAGGATTATTCTTTCTTTCTTTTTTTTTTTTTGCCTGCTGGATCTTAACCTCTTACCTTCCCAGAAGCACAGCTGTGCTAGGAGTGGCGGAAGGTTTGCTTCGGAAACTCTCTGGTGAGGCAAAAGAGGTGGATTTCAATCCCCTCTGGGGACAAAGGGATGTGAACCTTGGTCGGCCACATCCCAGGGAGACCTTCATCACCGCATTTGTTACACAGAGGAAGAGTACAATCCCCTTCTCTTTTGGCTTTAACATCAGGCAGGCACTTGTGTGTAGTATAACCGCAAAACGTGTTCCCACAAGAACAGCGTTAGGATTTTGGCTAGGCTGCATGGTCACTTTAACATTGAGTCATTGAGGCACTTCACGGGATGCTCAGAAACAGAAGTGCAGTTAAGTACAAGAAGACTGCACTTAAAGAAATGCGATGTTAACAAGGTTCCTACAGGGACGGGGTGGTAGGCAGGAGCTGAGTAACAGTTCTCAGGTTTGGAGTTTCCATCAGTCTAAGCATCACTTTAAAAGCTTAATTGCTTTCCATATACTAAATTTCACCTTTTACATGAAACACTTTAGTTTTTATTGTGTTTAGCCACATATTCCAGAAATAAGGAAAATGGAGGAATGAGTCCTTCCACTCCCCACCTTCTCTGCTCTCTGGAAAGAGAAGAATCCATTAAAGAGTTCTAGTTTTGCCCTCTTCTCTTTTCTGTTCAGATCACATCATTGACAGGGTTGAGAAGTGCAGTAAGAGGATGGACTGGAGATGTTTATCCCCTTCAGTCTTCTGTACAGGCTAATAAGGATCATTCCAGCATGATCTGCTGTTAACTGTCAGCTGTAAGTGCGCTGCTCTGGTGTGTGATTATTTTGCATTAGATGCTGCTATTTTAAATCATATGCCTCTTTCTAGGCCATGAGAAACAACAAGCAAGCAATAAGCAAAACCTTAAAAACAACCCAGAAGTGTTCTGACAGCAGAAAAAACGTCGCAAAGTAACTTTGACTGAGAACAAGTGCATTAACTGTTGCAGGCTGAAACTCACTGATAAAAGCAGGTTTCATTCATGCTTCTGCCTGAGTTCCTCCAAAATGGAGGAACTCTCTGAAGGCAATTAATCATCAAATTGTAAATACAACTAATGCATTTGCCCTACTTAGCGCAACAATGATGCAGCTGCTTCAGAGAAAAGTGTATCCAATTCTAATCTAATTATGCTGTGACCCACTGATACTGGTCAGGTGATATTTCAGGATATAAAAGGAAACCAGATCATAATCCAGTCTAAAGTCACACGATCAGGTTATAAGTTACCCACAATGGACTATGGCAGAAAAACAGGTAGTAAATAATGCTATGAAAGCATAAAGGTAGAGTGTTCTGATTCTGATTCTCAAATGGTAGCCAACTTTGAAATATCCTTATGCTTTACAGATTTAACAGATACTCCACAAGCATTTGGCAGATATTTGGAAGAGATTAGTGTGTTTTGTACATACTCATATACTGATATCTATGATCAGATTTTGGAAAACATGAAGCTGAAATATGCACATAAAAGCTGTCTGTTGCCACTGTGTAATTATACAGATTTATCTCCATAGGACTCCTTGTGACTTCGTGAATTCTGCTTTTTTCTCTATTAATAGCCCTGAGAAAGGGTTTTGGAAGAAAAACAAGCAAGCGAAAATTTCTGTATTAATACACAGAATTGCCTAGACTTGGAAAGACAGATGCTAACATAGGGAAAAGAATGACTTTCCCTAGTCTTGGTATTACCCACTTCAAGGTTCTTTCTAAATGTATTTTTAAAGTTTGATTTAATATGCATAATTTAGGACTTGATGCTTCAAGGCATGTGACTTACTCACAGGAGTAGGCTTATTGACTCCAGTGGAATTTACTCACGTGAGTGAAGAGTGCACAGACAGAGGATTAAAATCCAGAGTATGTTTGTAGCTTACATAATTCCAAGCCTGTCAAAATTCATATCTATATTATCATCTGCCTATGTTACATAACGCTAAGGAGCTCTGAGTTGTTTATTCTTCCCCATATGCCTGAAACACATATGTTGTCTTAGAAATTTAGGATTGTACCACATTATCACCAAGGAAAAAGTAAGAATGAACGCAAAACAAATTAAACTTTGATTTTGGGGAATGTCAGAGGCAAACACCACCCTCAGCACAGTATCTGACCAGGCACACAAATCAGTGCACTTCACTTGTTTACCAGTAATATCTTGCATTTCTCATTTGTTTCCTGACAGAATCTTTAGTCAACTCAGTATGAGTGTTGCCTTTACCTAAATCATGGCACCAGGATCTTTTTCTCTGGCTCTTCCCTGGCTGAGGGGCAGCACATTGCTCAACAGTTCAGGCTGGGGTCAGTTGGGTTTAAGGGTGGTCATATCTCCCCAGAAGCACTGAGCACTTGGCAGGATTGAAACTAGTGAGTCTACACTAGTTTTGTTGTGTTTGGTTTGTTTTCTGTTCTGTGGGTTTGTTTTATTTTAAAAAACAAGCTAATTTTAAGGCAGTCTTTCTACTTCACCCTTACCTAAGATACCGGTTCAAATGAATTTTGAGATGCAAGAGAAGACAAAGCAGATGACCTCTTAAGTGTTACTGCAGGAAAAAGTGATGAACAGTGTGTATTATTTGTATTCATGATAAGGCACACTTTGTTGACTTCAGCAAATAGCTGAATCAGGCAGTAGTACTGCATGCTTGTGTTCAGCATTACTAATGATTTGAACCACTTGTGAACATATTTATCAATGAAAACTAAGATTAATTAAGAGATTAAGGGAAAACAGGTCACAACACTTGATTTCCCTCTTCTATAAACTGCTGCAACTTTATGAGTTTAGACAGACCTATAATTGATTTATACCCATGTGACTGAGAAAAGGATCAGAACCATTGTGCCCATGAATAGTATTGGGTACAGTAACAAACTGACCCCAGGGTAGACAATTCTTTCTGTTCAGAAATGAATTCAGTATTTTCTCTGGATGAAATCCTGGTCTCATAAAAATCAGTGCAAAACCCATTATCTGTACCCTGATCAGAATTTTATCCCCTGCTTTTTTTCTTTCACTGTATACTTTAATTCCTGGTTTTGGTCCAGTGTAAGCAGCTGTCTGCATCCTGAGGCATAGCAAGATGGTCACAGATACTGCTACATAATCAAATAGTTCATTTAGTCTTGTAAGGCTTCTCTGAAGGGACGATGCAGTATTTTACCTGGGAAAATAAGACCTGTGATAAAAGAGAGTGTTTTGCCTGCAAGATCAAGAAATCTGTGTTGTCCGAAAGATTTGCTATATAACCTTGATGACACAGTCATTTAGATTCTCTGTGTTCATCTGCAAAGTAATAGTTATATACCCTTCATCAGCTGTAAAAGCCTTCATTCTCTAACACTTGAAAGCGCTCTCCAATTCTCTGGAAAAAAATACCCCCGAAAAGATGGTGCACCACTACAAAGTAACTAAGTAGGGCTTCGCCTCTCCCTGAGCGCCAGCTTCGCCCCCACCCCGGCCCCCCAAAAGCCCCTAGGCCGAGCGGTGGGGACGCAGTGCCTGACGGCGGGAGGCGCGGAGGGTGCGCAGCGCCTTGCGCGGGGGCGCAGCCGGCAGGGGCCGCGGCC
>VZSZ01007146.1:701721-761387 GCA_013398815.1 Ibidorhyncha struthersii
GGGGGGGACACAGCAGGTTCCCTGGTCCTAGGAGGCTCCTCCGTCTGTCCTTTCGGTTTCTCCAAGCTGCACTTCCGTAGGTGCGCCGCGCTGTCCCGCCGTGCCCGGCAGAGGTGATGCTGAAGGCGGGCAGCCCTCCGCCCAGGACGAGGGGGAGCCGCCTCGGGCCTCGCTCGGGAGTCAGCGCTCTTGCGCGGGGCGGGGGAGCCGTGGGAACCACTCCACCTCCGCCTGGGTGCGCTCAGACCCTCTGAGAAAGGTGCCGTCACCGCCAGGACTGTGGCTCTAACCACTCTGCGTTAAATGAGCGTGTTCCTATGCTCGATGGCTCCTACCCTGTCAGCATTTACACTAAAGCCACTGGATAAAGAACAGAAACTCTCCCGTGCAGAGACTGGAGTTAAAGCTACTTCTCACTCCCCCATGTTGGCAGATGAAGTTGTCGCTGCTCCTCTGCTTGTGGGCTCCGTCTGTGCCAGCAAACCTGGATGCTTTGTGCACGGTGGCACAGCCTGGAGAAGAGGGATAGCAGGTCTTTACCTCTCCCACCCCTCCTCTGCCCAGAATAAATATTATTAAAGTGGTTGAACCCTGTCGGGGACAGGCAGTTTTGGAGCTGAAACTTTATCACCAGAAGCAGCTGAAACAGAACTAGTCTACACACTGGACTCTTGCAAATTCAGGGAGAGGTGTTTTCTTTGTGTTCCAAAAGACAGGAGTGATGCCTCCTGAATTCTTTGAGATAAACATGCAGCTGCCTTCTGTCAGCAGTAAGGGTGTGTGTAGACAGAAGCACTGCCTGGAAGGGAGCTGTGCTACCCCGCACGGACCTCCAGCTTCTGTTGGGAGTCTGGGTGCTTGAACGTGGCATGTGTTGCTTGGCTTTCAGTGGGCCTGAGCCTCCATGACCACCCCTTCAACTGTCATTATTTAATTCACCTTTTATTATTATTGTAAGGAAGGCACGGAGATTTAGGCAGGATTTCACTGATTGTTTCTGTATCTGCACTACAATGGATCTGGGGACTCCAGCCAAGTCTATGTCCCATGTGTGAGGCAGGTTTTGTACAGATATAAGCAGAGGAAATTCTTGTTCTCGAGAGCCCAGATAAGGAATGAGTGGTGCTTTTGTGAACAGGGATGGGTCTTTCCTGTGGTTCAGCATGACCCTGCTAACCTGGAAAGGGTTAATACTAGTTTCACTCTGATAATAGAGACACATATCCTTACTCCTAGATAAATACCATAGAAATTGCAGCATTACTTGAAGATAAAAATGTTACTGTAAGTGGAGAAGTCTTATATAAAGACTTACATATTTCTTCTGTAAAAGAAATTATAATTATTAGTGGTACTATCCCAGAGCACAGAAAGAAAACATTTGCTATTTCAGACTGCTCAACACAAATCATGCTAAATCAAAGGAAAAAGAGACAAATATGTAATGCAGCTTAAGGAGACACCCATTCAAAAGAGATAAGATGAAGCCAAGATAGGGAGCTCTCAGTTCTCTAATGTTGCTGTAATCGCTGAATCACAGTGCTGGAAGGGTTCTTGGGCCCCATGGCAGAGTGAGCTCTACCCTCACTACTGTTCCTGCAGTGGAGACTCTGTACCTCCCAGGCAGTCTATTTCTGTGCTTCTCCATCCTTATCATTTTCATATCTAACCTGAATTTTCCTTGCAGCATTCGCTAAGTGTATCACTTCTTGTCCTGTCCACCATGGATAGGGAGAACAGATTATCCTGGCAGTAGTCTATACATATTTAATGAATGTCTTTTACATCCGTTCCCTCCTCCCTTTCTCATTTCTTAGGCTAAACAACCTAATTTCTGTCATTTTTTCCCCACAGGTCACATTTTCTAGGTCTCTGATTGCTCTTTTGGGTTTGTTCTGGATTCTGTAAGCTTGTTTCACAATTTTATTTTCTTTTTTCCCCTCTGTGAGATGCCCACAACTCAACTCAGTTCTACAGTGGAAAGATTACTAACTATGTCTTATGATCTGCACTCCTATTTATACATCCTGTGAAATGTGTGCTTTCCTCCCATCACAGGCTTATCCACAACTGGTGACCTACCGAAACTTCTTTGTTGTCCTCAAGGCCTGGGCAGGTGCTATTTGCTCCATATGTGCTTAACAGCCTACATGAAGCATCTTGCATTTTCCCCGTGCTAAAATGCACTGTAGCTTTTCCATCCTGTACGCCCAGTTTGCTTAGAATATGTTGAATACTAAACCTGCCCTCCTCCACGCCAGCAGTCCTCCCCAGCTCTGTGCCATCTGTTTCTTTGGTGAGCCTACTCTCTCTCTCTCCAGTGGTGGTGGCAAAGTATTGTAGTGCATTTAGGTGACAATCGGTGTGCACGTTTCTTGCATGTATTTCTGAATCTCAGTGTCAGAAGTACTGGACACCTTTGTGCAGGGCTACCAAGAGGGGACAAGATCTTTCTGAGCACAGAGGCCCACTGCAGAAATGCTCTGGGGTCTGCAGAGTAAGGAGGAAGGCTGACCATCCTGGGGAGCCACAGAGAGATGAGTCTGCCAAAGCCCCGGTTACCACTGAAGGGTGGACGAGCTGAGGGTCCAACCAGGTAATTTCACATGTACCTCCCGAGTCCTGTAAGTCCTGGTAGGGCTCAGTTGGTCCTAGATTAGTGCTGTGCATTATTCAGTCTTTGTTGCTATTGGATTTTTTCTTTTTTTTTTTAAATAGAGCTAAATGACTTGGCAGTGTCACAAAATCACTAAAAGCCATTTAAAAATAATCCTGTCACTAGAAGTCTTTTGAAGGATGAAAACAGGCAGAATTCATTCCTCTTCTGTCACCTGAAAGTTTATGTCACACTCCTCTCCTCCTTCCCCCTCTCTACCCACAGCAGTAACGTTTAGGTACAGTTTAATGTTATGATATTTAATCATGCAAATAATGATCTCATTCACTTTAGTGGAACTATTTATGTCCTCAGGATTGCAATCCTGGCACTGTGCTCTGCGAAGCACTCCAGGGTTCTCCAGTGAAGGTAGCTTCAGTACCTAACACATTATGAAGGAACACTTGTGTTACTATACATCTTCATTTAAATACAGATTTCAGAGAGTAATTAAAAAAAAGGAAGCGTGAACAATCAACGTATAGCCTACCTGTCTCTTCATGCACACGTGAAATGGAAACTTCAGTAATGATGGAATTGACAGAATAGGAGCAAATTAACTTTGATTTCCTCCTTATCTGTTTGGTTGGATGGTTGTGGGTTTTTTCCCTATAACTCCTTTTTTTTTTTTTCTTTTCTCCTTGGCAACAATTTAGGCATTCTAATAATAATGAAAAAAAAAAGAACTTCTGCTATTGATTGAGTCTCCTTTTTAAAAACCTGTCTATCACTTTTCTCAAATGAATGCATATCTCAATATGATGTCTGTATGAAAGCGAGCAAAGGCCATAAGGGAATGGATTAAAAATTGTAACACTAGCTAGTAAAAGCACTCAGACTGATTAATGACAGCCATGGTAAAAGAAAAGCAAGGCTTCATGGACAGAAAGATCAGAAAGAAAGAGGACAAGGACACATAGCTTAACAGATGATGGAAATGATCAACATTTGCTGGGGTTTGCAGATGATTTTTCTCAGTACAGAGAAAATCTCAATGAAATACTTTAAAGTTTGTAGGCAACGAAGCTAAATTATTGCATACCTCAATGATACCATATGGCGGGGGGGGGGGAAAACAAAAAGAAAAAGAAAAAAGAAAGAAAAAAATTTGGTCAGTTCTAGAATGAAGAGGTATCAAGAAATGTCAATTTTAATATCTGTATGTTAAAAGAAGGCTTTTCCTTTTTTTAAACGTTTTTATTTTTTTCCTTTATTTTTTTTTTTCTGTGCATGCTATAGCTTCTCCATGTTATGAAGCAACAGTTCTCTCAAACACAAATGAATTTGTTCTCTCTCTCTCTCCCCCCCTTCACAGATACACATACCCACATGCAAGGGTCAGAAGGCAGCCTAAGCGTGTGGATTTAAGGAGGGAGATAAGGGATTGGAGATGAATAATCCACCTTTTAACCAATGGGTGGAGCTGTGTTTTCCCTCTCACTCTTCCAGATCTGCTCCTTCCTCATCCACCCAGGTACTACTTCAGTTTTTAAAATGGATTAGCAGCTGTGATCATTGCAAGTCTTTAACTTATGGCTTTGTGGGCACTGGTGATGATCAAGAATATATTAGCCAGGCTGGTTTGTACTGAAAAATATTGGTCTGACTATTCATGCAGTTATTGCAGTTTCCTTGAAAATTAACCTTCAGAAAAGTATTAATATGGCAGAAATTTTCAAGTCTTAGGAAAATAACCCTATTATTAAAACAAAGAATTTAAGCTTTTCTTTTTCAAATGATTCTTTCAATTTTTCATTGTGGATGATATTTTATTTTTTTTTCAGAATCAGAGATGAAATGTGATGGGAGTCCTTAAAGCAAACAAGACTGATTAGAAAAGAAGACCATTCTTCTTCATTGGGAAAGGAGAGCTTTTATCCTAATCCAAAATCAAATGCAGTTTCAATAATTTGAAAAAACTTCCCAAAACAGGACTGCTGTCCTTCACATTGCTTTCTGGGCCACCCAGAAGTTTCCCTCTACCATTTCATCCTCTTCCAACCAGGTTTCTGAGAGTAGCTGCTTCTTTGCTCGTCTCTCTCCTGTGCGCACTCCATCACTCTCCTGTAATGCTGTTAAGACTGGTGAATCCCTGGGGCACCTGCATTGCTAAATGAATAATACTTTCTACAAAGCAGTAGACAGTTCTTGATGCTTTATGGGATTCCTTTGAAGAAGAGCTTTTGTTTGTTTGTTTGTTTTAATACAAAAGACCTTTGACTTGCATGTTAATTGCTACAGAAGTTAAAAGGAAATAAACTATTAAATTCACCTCTCAATGCACTACAAGTGAAATCTTTATAATCTACAGCAGGCAGACCATTCACCAGAATTTTAGTCTTGATTTTCTACCTGAAGCAGCAAGTGGTAGGAGTGACAGCCTGATGGGTGAAGCTACAAGTGAAATTAATACTAGAAAGGAGACTTGAATTTGAGACATTCAAAAGAAATTAAAAATCTAAAAAAGCACACGTAAGGCTATCCTTTATAACTTTTTCACTTGGAATAATAATTCTTAGCTCTATGTAGAGGCTTTCACAAGCCCATCTCAAAGTGTTTTTCTTGTTACAGGATGGAGATGTTTCCTGTGGATGTATACAACAAATCTAATTAGGCTGCAAATAGGGAGCTGTTATATTGTATGAGATTTTAAATCTATCGAGATCAGTATCTTGCAGTTACTGCAGTATAAGACATATCCTAAGAGGAAATCCCCCTGTCAGCCAGATCAAAGCGGGGAAAGTCTGGTAGGGCTGTGTATGCATGTGCTTATGTGCGTGTATTAAACCTTGGAACAGGAACAAAACCTAGAAACGTTCATGTTTCCACGGGAAAGGAAATTCCTTTTTGTTTCTTCTCCTTCTTCTTCTGTCTGGGGGAAAATAATTCTGTTCAATTTTTAAATAGAATATGAAGGCAACTTTTCAGCTCCTGGGAACCCCTTTCTTTGCATCCCTGTTTCTTTCACATACCAGGGAACCTGGAAGCCCTGGGACTATGGCTTGGGCTTCCACGGATGTTGAAGTTGCAAGGATGGTAAAAGCTACAGAAACACTGGGAGTCTGGGCCGAAAAAGGCTTGCACTATGTCATCTTAGATGCGGAGCACCTGAGTTGAGTTCTCAAGCAGGTCTTTACAGAGCTGACAGGATGCCAGGAAGGTTTTTGAAAGAATCTGGCTTATGTTTCTGAAACGTTGCTTCTTCAGACACTTTGCACATGCAAATGTGTAGGATTCTGTGTTTTGCTGGCCTGCAGACAGGCACAACGTTTAATTCAGCTGGGTTCCTAAGCAGTGCTTTTCCCCAGCAACAAAACTCTTGCCCCTCACTCCCTTATCTTCTGTATGAAGGTTTCTTGCATTTGAAAATGGACAATATGTAAAATAACCCTTCAAATGACTTGCTATATCACAGAGCCAGCACTGATGCCTGGTGTGCTGATATTAACAGCAACTTATTTCAAACTGAGCTCCCATCATAACTGAAGCATGTTAATCTGCTCATTGCCAGTCAAGCTGGGGATGGTAGGTGTTCTTAGACAAAATGTTTAGGAGGAATCGTTGACTCACGACAATCTTTAGTCATTCTCTGAAATGATACTATTAATGTGTATGGGATCAGCAGAGTACTTGTTTCTCCTTTCTATTATCTTGTTTTTACATTCAGTAACATCTTCCTTGGCATAGGGGGAAGAAAACAGATTCATGTTTGAGCAATCTATTTGATATTGCATTTCTCTAAATCACCAAAACCTGTCATTTTCCAGTGTTACAGGATTTGCTGTTGCAGATTAAATCTGGTCTCCTTTTGATAGCAATGGCAGTTCAGACGAAGATTTAAAACTGGCCTGTAGGTGGTCTACCCTACACGTGAGATTAATTTCATCTTCTCTTACATGAGTAGAAAAGGCAATGTCAGCCTTAAAGGCTGCATCTACTCTGTCTACAAGACTGTGAGGTTACTAAGAGCCAAGGAGAATATCATCTAATTGCCAGGTAACACAGGGATCTACAGAACATTCAAAAGCCTTTTCCAGGAAACAGGCATGGAGAATGCCTAGGACACATACAGGGCTCTAAAGCCAGGTTAAATAGCTTCATAAGAGAATCAAACCACAGGTACTGTTATTGTGATTAATATTATTTATAATGGCAACATGAGTAATTTACACAGAGGATGGCTGCGGCTGCTCTCAGTTGTCTGGGGTAGCAAACAAAATTATTTGTTCTGGAGTCATAAAGGGAGGCAAAATATCTTAAATTCCAGTGCTTTTGTAAGGATGAAGTTCCACATCACATTACACTCTGCTGTAAGTTTTTTGGCATCTCTCTAATCAAGACATTTCTAGCGGATGCTTTCAGCATGTAGCAGCTCAGATGTTTGGTTTAGCAGTAAAAGAATGCTATGGTACTACTGCCTGTTGATTCCAAGTGCTATTCCAATACGGTTCACATCATAATATATGAGAGATGCCTCTGAAATGAAAGCCCAGTGTGTTTTCGATTGTTTTACATTTTTGCATGTATTTTTTCCTTTGAATTACTGTCTCAACTTGTGACTACAACCCTATTGCATAACTCCCTCTACAAATGTATAACAAAAAATAATTCTGGTTCTGATGGATTTGCAGCCTAGGATGGGACCCAACACTTAGACATAGTGAAGAACCATATGGAATTATAGATAACGAGAAGTATGTGTGGAGCAGTTGTGGCCACTGCAGTAAGCAATGGCCTTACATAGCAGTTGAGCTCTTTTGAGATTTCTGCAGGACCTGTGGCAGAGAAATATTTAAATATTTAAAGGGCAAGAGGATAGCTTTCCTCATTTTTACAGAAGCTGACAGAGCCTTAGCAAAAAGCTGACAAAGTGGTGAAGCTTTAGTGCCATAAATTCAGGACAGAAAACTGAAGATTTTCTCCAGATTTGAACTGAGAGTTGTCCAAAACCATTCCAGTGGTAAATGTACTCCTGATTGTTCAGCTTGTATATTTTTTCCAGCTAAAATTGAGAACTCTTAACAAACATCCTGGTGGGCCATTTTGTCTGTGATCACAGATCACTGACTTTTTTAAAATTCAGTAGCATTGCATTATTTCCACTGTAAAATATCTAGCAGTGGTAAAAGCCTGGATGATGGAAAAAGTGCTGTTCTTACTAAGTACCAGGCCAAGCAGGAGCACCAGTAGTTGAAGGGCACAATCAGATTTAAAAATAATTTTGGCTAATTCAAGATACAGTCTAGAAAAACAAAGAAAAGAACAGAAGATGCAATTCACTAGGGGCAAGTGGAAGGTACTGTATATAGGCAGAAATAATCGGTTACGCTAGCACATGATGGGGAACAGCTGCTTAAATAACAGTTCTGCAAGAAATGATCTGGGGGTTATTGAAACTGAGCCAATAATATCATGCTGTTGCAGGAAAAACAAACATTGTGGTGCATAAGCAGAAAGGTAGTCTTTTAAGGCTTGTGAAATAATCCTTCCACTCTGTTCAATTGTGGTAAGGTCATAGCTGGACCCTGTCCAGTTGTAAGGGTACAGCACGGGCCGGAGACACTTTGGGGGATGGGTACAGGGGACATTCCCCTAGTGGGGCCGGGGACATCTCTTTGGGGAGAGGGATGGGCTGAGGCTGAGACATCAGCCTGCGGAGCTGGGGACTGGCATCTTACGGCATTGCTGGGGCAGAAACTGATGGCCCTGACACGGGCTGTAGTGGGGTCCTGGGCCAGGGGCAGGGGTGGGGCTGGCCCTGGGTGAGGTGGATCAGGGCCAGTAAAGAGCTGCTGGTGTCCTCAGGGGCCGGACACCAGTTTTGGGAACTGAACATCAAAAAATATTGGACCTTCCAGAAACAGTTAAGAAAAGCATGATCTGAGATGTAGGAAATGTAACCCAGCAGAAAAGTTTGAAAGGATCACTTATTTGGCTGTGTTGAGGTGTTGCCTTCATATGTTGTCTCCTAATAAAATTAAAGAACTGTATTATAAGAATAGTAAAGAAGTAAAGCAATACAAAACAATCATTAATATTTTATAACTGTAGAGGATATTGTTATTTAGGTATTTCTAGTAGACTGATACATATTTCACTAAAGAAAGAAGGCATTCAAACTGCATTAGTAATTTTCTGAAGAGTGCGGTGGATGTTACTTAGATGTGATGACACTTGTCATCACCATATGTAAACTTTTTGCATAATGCATTCTTGACTCATATTCACCTTTGCATTTCAAAACTTCATTTACTCTGTGTTAATTTAAATTGTACAAAGAGCAGTATGGGAAGGGGACAAGTTAAGAATTTCTTTTTAAAGAAATGTCAGCTTCTAGCAGCACAATTTTAACAATTTCTGCAGTACAGGGAGGAATTCTTTTTTTATCCTTGATGGGCTATTAACTGTTGAAAAGTAGCTATTCATCTTTCATTATTTCAATAGCTCAGAGTCATAGATGCTTGTACATTTACTCTCATAATGCTTTGTATTTTTGCAGACCTCAGTATTCTGTATGAGCTGAACATACAAGGCCACATTCTCATTCCATTGAGACTCTCTTGACTCAGCAAAGAGAGAGGCTGGCAGAAGTCCAACTGCTTCTCTCCAGTCTGCGTTTGGCATAGGGCCAGACCCTACATAGTCACCCATCCCTGGAAGGAGACTAATCCCCGGAAGGCAGGATTCACCCTTCGGGGTGCAGTGTGTGTCTACATGTATTTTATTTCTTACTGTATCTTGGAATAGCGGTGTAGTAGAATGAATGACCATTCAGCTGGGCCTCCCTTTACTACCTCTCATTTGCTGTAAGGGCTCCTTGGGAACGGCAGAACAAAGGCTGCTGAATGGCAGCGCTGAATCCTTTAGCTCTTTTGAACTCGTTCGTTCCTAAGCCAGCTCTGCTGACACCTGTTTTGGTCTTCTCAGAGCAGAAATGCTTGCAAGCATCTTACTTTGCCGCACTCTCCTGGGAAGCACTATTTTCACCCAAAGAGTAAATTTATTCCACCTTGCCAGCTTGTCTCCCAATTTATTTTCTTATAGCCATGGGGTATCAATGCAATGCTGAACACCAGGTGCCTGAAGCTATAAAATTCTGACACTGATATCATTGAATGATTGATGCCATTACTGACAATCTATGTTCTGAAACTCATTTACTTGGACACTGTGGAATGAGACTTCCATTCAGGCAGTGCCTGTAACCAAACAAAAGGACACTTCAAAGATAGGTCACTGCAGAGCTCTTGCTGCTGCTTTGCAAAGTAGAAAGCAGAGTCTTTTTTTCCACGTATTATAACGTGTGACATCAGGGAATGCCTATGACTTGTACATCTGTGTTTAAGCCTCGGTCCTGGCTACAGGGGACACTTAGGGAATGACCCTCTGGGGTAAATCTAGGGTAGAACTTTCATTTTGCCTCCTCCTTTTTGATGTAGAATGATGTTTCCCACAGAGGAGGTATACTGAGGAGGTGGATTCCCAGTAAACTCTTAGCTGACCCCAGGATCATGTAGTGGATGCTGCTTTCCTTTGTCATGGCTTGCAGAAGCTGATGGTGTGGTGAGCCCAAAGCACACAGGGAAATTCTCACTCCAACCATCTCCTGAGTCATATAATTATTATGGCACGAGTCTAGAATAGGAAAGAGAATAGCAGTGGTAGGACCTGGGAAGATGGAGGTGCTGCAAGCTTGGGAAGATCTTTGTCCCTTGGGAGGTGCCAGTGTTAAGAGATTCATGAGAGAAGGAGAACAGCAGCATGCACGAGTGCCGCATCACAAGAAGTGAAGGAAAGAGCCCAAAGGAAAAACTCCAGATTCTACTGTCCTTTTTCTGGGAGAGGAATTTGGGGAAGGTGTGGTTCAAACCACTGAAAGGAGAAGTAAATTCTAAGTAAGGAAATACCAGAGAAATATACAAGTGTGGCCCTAGGCAGGAGCCTGAGACACCAAAGCACAGTGCTGATGTTTTGCTCAGTGCTAGTCATAGCATAGTCAGGCACGTTTGACCAAAGCTTTTTTTCCTGCAGAACCCTACCAAGAAAAGGTTTGTTGGCATTTCTTGTCAAAATGAGAAAGGCTTTCAAAGGTATTTCTAGCAGAGATCTAGTGGTTTAGGTACTCCTCTGAAATAAGGGAAATTAATCTTCCGACTCCTATTCCATCTGATGCAGAGCAGGATTTGAAGCTACCTCTTTAGATGTCTTGTGGGCCCCTCATCACACAGGTGCTGAGAATCTTTGTCAGACCCACTGAGTGTGGAACCATTTATGCAAAGGAGAACTGCTTGAACAGGAGCATTAAATGGACCCATACAGACTGACTCCACTGTTTCCCAACTACCTGTGACTGCCTCACACTGAAGTAGTTAGTGCCAGGAGTTATAGGGGGATACCGCAATGTCATTCACTCTGGCCCTTGACATGCAGGCTTCATTCACTTACACACTTGATTCATGTCACGCATTTAGTCAGGATTACCAAGACCATTTTGATAATATCTTATTTGAAACCGCTTCACTCTCTGACTCCTTTGGATGTAGGAAAACCTGCTGGGAACCCTCACAAATTTTCCATTTATATTAGAGTAGCTGCCTGAGAAAAACAGAATGACCTTTATGTTTTTTTTTCCCCCTAAAAGTACAGTGCAGCCAGAGGAATGCTGGATGGGCTGGAGATAGTACAATTTGTATGGTTCATGCCATTAAACTTGGTAAAAACAACAGGGATGATATATACCTGCAATGCCTTCCCTAAAAAACAGGCTTTGACATCAGAGGTGTTTGCTGTCCCCACAGCAATTTGGAAGGCCAGAGCTGTATTGTACTAGGCCTTTGATTTCACTGCAATGAGAGAGTGAAATGCAAATGAATATTCCTAATGCAGAATAATAATCACTGTAGTTGGATGAGCAGTAAATGTGCAGAATGATCTAGGCTGAAAACAGGTGGTTTCAGCAGAGCTGTGGGATCCTAAAAACACCAGGCAGAGTTTCAAGTCAGCAGATTAGAAAAAAAAAAATCATTATCCATGTCACAGCTAAATTCTCCCATTTATCTGAGGAAGGTTGGTGGCTAGGATCTCAACTACCAAGGCAGAGGACACACTCAAGAGATCCTTTAGCTAAATGAGATCTGAACTTATATAGCTCCTCCACAGCTTCATGAGTTGGAGGTGAAAACTACACTTAATTCCTGCGAAGTGGGCTATGAGGATTAATTGAGTGTCCGGGGACAATGGTGCGAATTTCTTGCATTTCTGCCTCATACTTTTAAGGAAAAAAAGGGTGATGTTTCTCTATTGAGAGAAATGAGTCTGCCAACAGGGTAAGGGGCCCCTCTATGTTAAGAAGAGCAATTAGAGGAGGAAGGTTGCCCGCCTTCACGAAGGCTTGGGAACACAGAAGAAGAGTGGGAAGTGACTGAGTAAAGAAGTGCCACACAAAGAAGGCAGGAGCAAGGGGATATCTTGGTTTAATGCTCCATGATATATAGCTAGGATAAATTTGTTCTTCTGAGGAATGCTTTCTTGCTCCTCTCTTTCCTGGGATCTATCAGAGCTGCTTGGAGCTGTGTCTATGAATGGGCTGTTTGGTCTGGAACATCCTTTACTTGACTCTGCCTCTTTCTGGGTGTCTTGCTCGTGGTAGCTGATGTGTGGTGATATGCTGGCGTGCCATCCACCTTGGTGGAAACATCATCAGGGCCTCCCCCAGCACAGCTTCCAAGCCCTTTTGCAAGGCTGGAGCAATCTCCCCCATCTACCCCAATCAGGGCATCTGGTGAGCATGGACAGAGAAACCCAGATAAAACAAGGAGCAGTTCAGCAATCGTGAAGTTCACTATTGTAAAGGATTAAGGATACCATGACAATTGAATTTCAATTGGCAGAAACACTAGGTCAGCCCGAACTATCCAAACATTTCTCTGCAGCTGCTGATTGAAAGTTTCTCTTCTTCTTTAGTCAGTAACAATGGGCAGCCTGAGCTCACAGGGATAAGTCCTGAAGTCCTGTTATCAGCCTCCATGATGAAACTGGGAAACAGAGTCCAACAAGTGTATCTAAGGATGAAACTCAGACTGGCAGAGAGATGGGCTGAGTATGTCACCAGGCTTTTACCAACTGTGGCAGCAGTTACCGCAGTGCCTTTAACAGGTCTGTTTTGACTGAGATCTAGAGACTTTTCTGACTCAGCTGCAATCAAAAAATCATCCATTCTCTTTATTTCCTGTCTTTGAATAAAAGAGTTTCTGTTTCCAGTTGCCAAATACAAAATCAGTCCCACACGCATCCTCCTGAAGACAATGAAACTTAGCATGTATTGTTCTACAGCTTCATTCCTGACTGCCTGTCATATTTTCAAGTCACAGATAAGACTGAAGGGAAATCTTTGTTATTCAGTAACCTCCTTTATCTCTCTGTTTATACAAGATTGACGCCTTGTTCCGTTTTGCCCAGTTTTCAATGACTTAAATGAAGCACTGCCTACCATGGGCATGTTTCTCTCTGGCTAACAGACATTTCCATTAGTCTATTTCTTAGAGGTCAACCTACAGGTATTTTTGCTCTGTGTCATTCTGTATCTTTTATTTCTCTTCCTTCACTGTAAAATAACTCCTGTTCTTCCATCTCCAGAACAAAATAACATTTTTGTCACCTGTGTATTTACCTATCTTTGATCAAGTAATACATGACACACTTCAGTTTTGCTGGTTGGTTGGTTGAAATAGTACAACCCCCGTCTTTTTGTTTCTTTAACTTGAATCAGTACACATATTCTCTGACTTTGAGCCCCACATGTTCTTCAAGATCTTAAAGCCATGTTAAAGAGCAAATCCCTTGAGTATTAGAATACACAGGATAGATTTAATTATTTCCCTGACAGGGCTACCTAAATGACCCTCCAAAGGCAGACACTCTCTGCCTTTTCAACAGTCTCCTCAGTATGCAGCAGAGCAGGTGGAAGGAGTTTCAAGGTTGGGAAAAGAACAGCTTGTGTGTACACAACATTATATTTGTATTTCTCTTGCCTCCAAAACAGAGGTTTCTTGGGATAACCATACCTCTAATACAACTGCCAAGGATAAGGATGAAAGCTGAATATATCTGATTTGAATCTATAATGTTTTGAATGGTAGGTTGCCTCTCAGATGCATTGACAGCATCTAGAAAGAGAAGTCAATAGTTCAAGGAAGCATTTTATCAAAGAGGTACTGTATCTTTATCCCACCGTTGTGGCTCTATTTCATTGTTTTCCTGATTGGAGTAAGTCACAGTAGGTCCAGAAGTAACAGACCAGGACAGGTCAGTTCTTCAGGACAACTCCACGAACTCCTGTAGCTGAGGCAACATGCATTTCCAAACAGTAAAGTTTTACTAGCCCGTGAGGGTGTCCAGGTTTAGATGCCTTTTTTGTTTTGCATGTAATTTGAAAATTCTGCCTCACTGAGGATGACAGGAACCCTATCACTGTGCTAACCACCAGTAGCTATACTTCAGTACTCTCTCAGCCTCCTGCTGTGTTTGGAGGTTGTTGTGCCAAAATTTTAATATGTATGGTCTGATATTGTCTAATTTAGGATTTAACAAATGCTAGAACAAAGCACGTTGTTTGTTTTCCTTTCCAGTGGGCAGTGGTTTCTTGATATTGGAAAACTGATGGTGACTCCCCACAGTTGTGTTGTATGTTAATGACAGCTTAACTTTCCATGTCTCCTCCTGCCAGGTAGTCTTCTAAAGCTTTTCCTTCTTCCCATATTGGAACACTTAAGCTAATCTTGATGTGCTATTGTGTTACGAAAAAGTTTTTTCTCCTGTTACGAAAAAGTTTTTTCTCCTCTCACATCATGCAAACAGCAGAATAGCATATGTTGGCACTGAATTGTTGTAAAGATGTGCTGGTGCACAGGTGCTAAATCATTTTCTTCTTTCAGATATGTTGTTCCCGGCTTTCTGTAGTCTCAGACAGATTATTTTCTGCCTGATGTTTTGAAAGTTTTCAGTGCAGCGTTTCAGAAAGCAGGATTTTGGAGAACAATTATAAAGCTTCTCACACACTATTTAGTCCCTGTTTATGGGAGGAAGATACCTTCATTGTTGTCTGTGATCCTACTATGTACTGCAATGTATAAATATGGAATCAAATCAAATGTGGTTCATTGTCAGGGAGAGGTGAGGGCTGGCTGTTCTCTAAGGGAGAGAGAGACAGGACCCGAGGGTGATCCTTGTGCAGGCAGTGCCACCACCAATGGGGCAAAGTCCCTCAGGGTTTTGATATGGTGGACAGAGTTGGGTGCAGATAACAGCATCCACTGGCAACCCCAGACATGCCAAATGGTGAACCAGAGCCAGGGTCCATGCAGTGGTTTTAGTCATGAGTAGAAGGCTATTGAGCAAGGGACAGGACTGGAATCTGGACTACAAGAAGACTGGGATCCTGAGTCCATCCAGTAGACAGCACTAAAGATAGGGCTAGAACAAGGTGCAGCAAGCATCTGAGGGGCTTGGTCCATCAAGACGTCAGGGCCAGAGACAGGCTACAGACTGGTACACCTACAACAGAGAGAAAGCCGGTACTGAGGGCATCCTGGGTCCACGGGCAGATGGAGCAGGCAGAGGGACGAGGCCCTAACCAAGACTGGTCAGTGACATTTAGGTCTGCTGGTGCCCTCAGGGCTCTGACACTCATTTACTCAGGATGGCAACTGATTGAAGGTAACGGCATGTAAACCTTATCCGTGTGCACGTGATAGTTGTCCAAGCTCCATTAGAGCTGATACGCACCTAAGGCTTAATAAATCTGCCTCAACACAGACCATAGGTCATCGACCACACACAAGCATATCTGAAACGTTTAGAGGGAGCTGACTGGAGACCATGTGCACATCTCTGAAATGCTGAAGGCCAGGTGGGAATCCCTAGGGCCCTGTCAGTCATGTTGTCAATGGCTGTTGCAGACATACTGAGCTGAACAGTTCATAACACTCAATTCAGATGCCTATAGCCAGTATTTAAGCTCATTTTAGACACCATGGATGAGTTGTTTGACCAATTCAACACACAGATGAGAACTTTCCAGGCTGATATAATAGTCTTATCTTTTTTTTGTCCACCATGCTTAGCTCTGGAAGTCCCTATCTCATAATGATTTTGGTAGATAGTTCATGTTCTTCCTTTTCGCTTTCCTTCCACCACAGGGACAAGCCATCCACTGAACTCAAACTAGGACATGGATTTTATTGGAACATGAACAGTGGGTGCAGAAGAAGACCGTGTTTGTCCTGGAAACGTTTTTGATCTAACCCTCTCCCTTTCTCCTCAGTTATATGCACTCCAGCCCCATGCTTGTCTCCGTGCTATAGCCCTTATACTCATCTTCAGAACCAGCTTGTGTTACATTGGCAGCTCATCCTTGACTATGGAAACTGGGATGCTGACAGATAAACTTGTCCAGAAAGGAGAGCAGTTCACTTAAACTATAATCATCATGAGTCACTACAGCAGCTTTTTAGAACCAAGGGAAGTATTTTGACTTGTGCTCCATTTTCAGGAAAAAGCCAGAATGTTCTGCAGAAATCAGACACTACAAAAATTAATAATTTCCCTGGTAGTCCAAATTTTCCTCTACTAGGTAGTTTTGATGTAAATTATTTAGCTAGCACTTGGAATAATCTTGTTTAAAACATGATTCTTTCAACGTTTTAACATCAGGAAAAAAGGTAAAGCTGGGATTAAAACAAAAAAGGTCTAATCAGTGGGAACACAATTATGCAAAAGCTAAACACTTTTAAAAAAAATCCATACAAAGACTTCATCTGGTCTTTCCTTGATGAATGCTTTCGTAGAGCATGACTGGTTTTGGTCCCTCTTTGTTAAAGCTTATTTGAGACACAGGGAAAAAGAACAAAGTCTTGTTAAAACCATAAAGTATGCCATGAGAAGATCCTGTATTGAGGAGACAACTGTATTAGTGAAGCCTGGAATTTTAGAATTACTTCCCGATAAACCTTGAAAAATGAACACGTATGAAAAAAAAAAAAGTTGTCTGCAATAATGAATTGGAAGCATGTAATATAACTTTTGGCTTTTGTGGAGCTAGGCTGGAAAATGTCAAAAAGCAGTTATAAAACAGTTTACAGCACGGGAGAAAGGATAAAAATTGATCACAGATTTTGGGGCTTGCTTTTGATGAAGCTATACTCCCAGCTCGTCACATCTGCTGCCACATGCTCAATGTACGTAGGTGCATACAAACAAATTGTATTTGCACTATACAATCTGTAAGCCATACACTGGCATAGCCAACAAGGTTTCACTCAAACGTCTGCCAAAGGGCAGGGAAAACCCTTTGTAATTTTTGCCCTTACACATCTAATAAGATATAGAAGCAGCTGTAGTCCGGATTTTAGGTCATTAGTTTTAATGGTCTCTTCAGTTACGATCCTGAAGGATAAAAATAAGTCTAGAAGGACCTCAGATATTTACCTGGGAAATACAAGGAAAGCAGACTAATTGGACTGAAACAGCTGCACGGCAGGACACAGCTGCTTTGATGTGAGACAGCTCCCTCCCCTCATGGACCAACCACTAACGTTCACAGCCGTCCCTCAGAACTGCCACACCAGAGCTTGCTGTTCTGATCCCCTGCACAGTCAACATCAGCAGCAAAGCAGAAAGCCTTGGAACAGTTAGCGCTGAAATTAGCTAATCTGGGAGTGGGGAGAGGGTGCTTTTTCATTATTTCTCCTGCCTTCACTCTTACTTATTTGTGGCAACACTGGTGCTGGATTTTTTCCCATTCTTCTAAGAAATGGACAGTAAAGTTTTTTAGTTTTGTACGTGCCAGCTCCTCTTTTTTCAGGATTTTTATTCTTAACCTCTCTAGTTGTAGAATGAAAAAATTGTCAGACTCCTGCTCACCTTTTACCAGTCAGAAGTATATGTCAGGTTGTTTTCAGTCATTAGTGTATTAAAGCAGTCTGGAAGTTGGAAACATTGCAATAAGGAGTTGTGACTTTTCTCTCAGAGGAGCTCAAAGGGAGTACTAATGTATTTGAATGGGATTTTAATTCATCACAGTTGAACTGCTACCTGAGGCTGCAAAAGTCAGTGAGCAGATGAGTTAGGCTTGTTCTTGAGGAACTTTCCTCCTGCCTCCATAGGGAGAATGGAGCAGCCTTTTTACAATCCTTCAGATGACTTCTAGCTGTTCTGAAGACAAAAACTCTTCCATATGGCACTGTAATTGCACAATAAAAGTGATTTAATTGGAAATAATTACTTTGTTTTCAAAGTACCATAATTATTTCAGCCCAGAGCCAGCTTTTGGAATAGTATCTTGTAAAAGAGTTCAGAGATGATGGAGGTGTCTGTTTCGCTTTTAGATATTGTGTACATCCTTCAATTTAGCTACTTGGTATTGTTTATATTGCTACAAGAAACTAAAGACAAAGGGCTGTTGGTAAGAGCAGTTAGAAATGAAACAAGGGCAGAGATAAAATATCTTCAAAGAAAATATCAGAAGGCCTTAAAAGAACAGAGGAGGCGTAGGGGAAGTGCCTATTTATCTGGCTGCAGCCAAGTACACAGGCGTGTTTTCTTTTCTAATGTTGGGGGTCTAAGATCAAAAAATAAGTGAACTCTTACCAACCATTTCTATAGACAGTTTTGGGGGAAGCAGGAGCTGGCACAGGAGAGTAAGTGAGGCAGCAAAAAAAAGCTATTTGAGGAAGATGTTGAAGCAGTGAGACCAAGGGAGGCAGAGGAAGACCAGGAAGCTCCGGGCAATGAGCGGGAGCATCCTAAACCAGGAGCATCCTAAACCAGGAGCATCCTAAATTTGTGAGGAGATTGCGAACTGTAGCTAGACTCAATGAAGCTTTGCTCTTGGGCTAACTCTCTGCTCTGGCAGCTGTTTGAGTAAATAAGTAATACTTCATTTTGACAAAGATCTTTTACATCACTTTCCTCAGCAGCTGGTCAAAATCTTCCCGGAGGAGTTTCTTGGAGGTGTAAGTGTGGCTGAGAGAGCGAGATTGAGTTCCCGAGCAGCTGTACCTTGACAGAAGTGAAAGAAGGAGTGCTGATTGCCTGACAGCAGTGTTTAAAAGGGACTAAAGGGGTGTGATGCAGAGTTTGGTTTGTATCATGACGGAGATTTTTATTTTGGGATAGCTTTAGTGCAAGAGTTATTCCAAAAAATAGCTCTGGCAAACAGCTTACACCTTTTAGATCCAGTCATAAGATAGTCTAAAGTAAGCAATTTTGCTGCTGAGATATCACACAGCCTTTGGGATTACTTTAATGATCCAGGTGTGACTCCACATTAGCAGCTGTACTGATGCAACTTTCACCTGCAGATCAGTTTGTGGCGATGTCTCTGCATTTCTGCTGTCACTCAGTGCATCCACGCTATGCTTTTATATCACTTCAGGGACATGATCTCATGCACTCAATTATCCCGGTGTAATGTGAATTGTTAAGGTCATTCTGTTGTTAATTAATTGGCTGTGCCACATTAAAATAGTCTCCCCGAAGTCCTCTGCATTACAGATTAATGTGAGCTTCTCCACGGACCTAGCAGTTTGAAGTGTCTCACCAGCAATCTAAATGACACCGACGTGCTGTGTTGATAGTTATGCTCTGTATTGCAGGAGGGAAAGATTTCAATAACATTTCAGCTGTGTTTCAATGTCTGTTGGAAATACTCTCTCTGAAATACCAAATGAAATCCATGTGCCATAAAGAGAGTAAGTAGAACAGTGAAGACCATTCGGCTATGGCTGAAGAGCTCATGGGAGCCCACAGCATTAAGAGATAGATGATGAGAAGCAATAAAATCACTGTTTTTTTTAAAAAAAATGGCTGAGAGTTTGGGAAGCCACCTGTAGGGAACCTCTAAATGCTTGGTCCCACTAAGCAACTGACCATATTGTTTTTAATAATCTCCCAATGTAAACTTGGGGAAGTTTATTCACAAACATCATTGTAATTTCCATGGGCAACTAATCATTGCTATTATACTCATGCCCAGCTGCAGCTGGCTGCAGCTAAAAATGGAATGCTGGATTTTTTATTTTTTTTTTTCTGGTAGTTTGTTTTGGTAATTAAGATTCTGATAACTGGAGCATTATTGTGAGAGTGAAGAGCATGAAAGCTTTGCAAAGCTCACCTCGTGATCAAGCTTTTCATCTGAAAAACTTGGCTCAGGGCCTACTGATGGGCAGGATTATTCCCCGAGTCCTCCACTGCTCTCATTCTTCCTTTGACAGTCCTTTCGGGATCCCAGAGAGTTGATACGAATGGCTGCTTCCTTTGGCGAGCAGCACTTCAAGCCTTCTCCTTGCATCCCATTTACCTGATTTCTCTCATCATCCTCTCTGCATGAACCCTACTTGTTTTCCTGATCATTGGGGACTCTTTGTCCTTCAATTAGGACATAAGGAACATGAGAACATAAAGATAAAAATGACCACCATGAGCATAGTTAACCACTGGAAGAAGGGTGCACAGAGATGGTCAAAGCTCCATCCTTGCGGATGTTCAGGCTTTGACCGAACCCTAAATCAGGCTCTGAGCTGAACCCTAAATCAGGCTCTGAGCTGCCTCACTCAAATTTGAAGCTAACCTTGCTTTGAGCAGGGGGTGGGACTAGATGTTTCCAGGAGTCCTTTCTAACCTAAAGTTTTCTGTAACTGTGTTCTTATCCTAGGGTGTTTTTTTCCATTTAGTACTGAAATGAAGAAAAAGGTCATTCAGTCATTTAATCTGAATCCTTGCGGAGTTTTGGCTATGGACACAAGGAAGTCCTGAGCTGAGTCCAAGCAGAAATTCAGGCTGAAACACTTCTTTGTACATTTAGAGGTTGTCTTTTGAGGCCTACATCCCTGTACGTAGGTACAAAGTTTTTATAAAGTGGGACAAAAATATTGCCAAAGCAGATGGGGGCACATTTTAAACCCAAGAAGTGTATGCAGCTCTTGAGCATGAATGGAGCTGATGCTGCCTCAGCACAGCATAAATTCAACTGCATGTTGCTGGGAAAGGAAAAGAGCTTTTCCTTTCCTGAGAAGCCACTGAAGACCAGTGCTGTGTCAGGTTTTGCATACATGCCCTTGCAGCAACAGTGAGTCACTCAGTTGAGTCAGACAAAACTGACTGATATAAAGTAAAAAGAGGGGTTTCTCTGTCTAAAAGTGGGGGCGCCCAGGCACAGAAGCTGTTATATTCCCTAGTATCTTCGGAAATCCCTAAGCATGTTTTACAAAATAAAAAATAAAAAAAGGTGAAATCAAGGTTAGGAAGTCTGTAAGTCCATGGACCAAAGCCTCTAAGGTTCCCGAACTCTGTGGACAACTTTAGAAACAGTAAGTGCCTCAACCCAACCGGGACTCTCAGAAGAGGATGTTTCTCAGTTTTTGTTCCCTAGCGAACCAACAGTGGTGCCCATCATGGTCCTCTTTGGCTCCCTTTACGTAGAAGTCAAATGACTAGATGATTCAGCGCAGAACAGGGAAGTTCAGCTTGCATTTTCTCCTCCACCTTAAAGGTTTGGAAGTTACTAGCCAGTCAGCCTTGATAAGTAAGGCCATTCTTGGCACCCTTCCAAAGAGGGGCCTCTGCACACAAATGAGGACATAATTGTGGTATTGTGGTTACAGCACACAACTGGGGAGGGGGAAAAACTTGCTTCTGTTCCCAACTCCCCAAAAACTACTTCTCTGTTTTATTACTTATATTTCTGTAGTAACAATCATTAGGTAAAACAGAGGAAAGTCTACTAGAGTAGTAAGAATATTATGCAATCAGGATGCAAATAAAACACATGATTATACTTTGCTTAGTCCGTAGGCTGCTTGAAAGGCATAAATTAAAAGCTATGTGAAGCCTAGAAACGAGACATTAACATTCTGCTTCAGTTACTCCTAAGTTTTTTATTAAAAAATGACTTGAAATACATGAAGATCAGACAAATTAATTTACATATGAAATGAGGTCTGCTTGGAATTCTCTGATATTTGAGCTGCTGACAAGATAGTTTCATTACAAAAAACAACAAAAAAGCAAGGTTTTCAGAAAAAAAAAGGAGTATCTGTTATTTCAACTGATACTTTTGGAAAAAATAAACAAATTCTAAGGCAAACAAAACCTTCTGCAGAACTGTAGATGGTTATGGCTACAGGAACATTATTCATAATAAAACAGCAATAATGAAGTTTTAACTGTTATAGCCTGAAAATTTCAACTGACAATTTGGGGGCAAAAAAAATGAAAGAGCTACAAAAGTGGCTGAATTTCTCAATATCAAAAACTCATTACAATTTTGATTAGAGGGTTTTTTCTGCTTTTGACATGTCAGAGAATCTTGTGCAGTTTCAGAAATTAGAGGGGACTTTCTACGTCTGTTTTTAAAGAAATGACCCTAGTGAACACTACCGAATAATCTTGAAAGTAAACACAAACAAATCCAGCAATCTGAATACGAGACAGAGATACTAAATGTGATGTGGAAAGAGAGGTAAGATCTAGATATCTGAGTAACAGAGGAGGAATGTTCTAACTTTCATTTTTATTTTACATGGGATAATTGGAAAAAGTAAAGCCATTATTTTAAAAAATGGCCTGCAATTTTGGATGCATATGTTTCAATTGATTGTTAGTTAAGATAAAATTTTCCGAGTTTAAGACCCTACCTGATGTAAGTGCTCAAATAGTCCTGGAATTTGGCCTTGCATGTTGAAACTGTAGATCACAGACACTGTGGCATCAGAAATAATAATAATAAAACCCCCCAGTTTTGAATGTTTGACCCATGACATTTCTTAGTGTTCTTAAATGTCCAGAATGCTCATGGCCATACTCCCACTGAACTCAGTGGCAATACGAATTTTGACTCATATTTATACAGTGACTTGTATGTGGTAGAGAGACATGGTAGAATTTAATTTGCCTTTTTATAATATTTGGGAGAATAAGATGGCTTTCTCTAAATTTGTTCATTGTGGACAAAGTGAACATACACACAACAACAAAAAAAAAAAGAAAAAAAAATACACCTGATATCATTCCATTCTGTAATAGTGCCAGAGGTTCTTGGGACACCCCGTGTTCCTTTGATGATGGTGATGGATTGCTGATACTATTCCCTGAAGAATAGCCCAGGACATTCTTTATTATTTTTTTTTCTATGTCATGTCAGATGTTTTATTAAGCATCAAGTTCTGTTTTTCCAGTGGAGGCTTCCATGTGATTAAAGGCAAATTATTCTCTAAGTCAGGTTTGTCTGGTTGAGAACCATTTCCTATGCACATGCAAGAAGGTCTGTCAAACTGTGACCCTTCCTCATCCCTGACATATTTACGTTGGCAAGGTCACAGAGAGAGATGTAAATTGTTTGGTTTGAATAAAAACAATCGGAACGTTTTAATCACAAGCAGATCATAACCCGGTGATGTGGCAATGGAAATATCTCAAAGTGGTGCCCATATTTTTCAAATGAGATGCTGTTATGGTATTGATTTATGGACAGTGATATTTTAACAAAAGAGGAGCTTGAAAATATCTGCATCTGGCATTGGTTAGGGGATGTCTGGAGGCAGTTAGGACTGATCCAAGTCCCAGCTGCATCTACCTAGTAAACCACCTATGTCCAAAATCATCTTTTGTTACTCTGGCTGACTGGCACAAAACAGCCCTTGTCCATACCGTTAACTTTTCTTGCTCTCTAAAGGGTGACTGTGTACAGACTTGTTGCTGAGAGTAGTTTCTGTCATCTGGTAGGTCCCAGGGGAAGTTCTAGGTGTCCAGGTGTCCCAGACTAAAACTATGTCGGTCTGAAGAATACAGCAATACATAGTCTGGGTCTGGTACCCCTTGATGGTACCTCAATCTGTTTAATTTATTAGGAAAGTAGCTATAGTTTTTGAGTGTTTCTTGCTGTGTCCAACAAACTTCACTTTCCTTGGTCTGGATTCATTAGAGCTAGCAGGCACTTAACCAAGGGATTTAATGTAAGGCAGGACCTGAGATGGCCTCATTTTCCCTCATGGAGAGAGATGGAGTCCCTCACATATACAAGCTAGATAGACGACACTGCTTTCTTGGAGATACCTGTCTGCAGAATACATGGGAGATTTAGATTGACAGCTCCCTGATGTGGGCACCTCTGTCTGGTGCCTGCAGTCAGCCAGAATGAATCTGGGACTTTGTGTTTTCTTTCTTTCCTGTGGGAGTTGGGAAATGTACAGACTCAGTGAAGTCTGATGCTAAGGAAGTCATAGTCCAGTATGTTTTAAGCACTCAAAAATGGTTTAAGCATGTGTGCTCAGTGGAAGTATTCACCATTCAATATTTCTACTATCAGACTCAATTTTGAAGTATACATTTTTAATCTAAAAACAGGACGCAAACACGGACACCATCCAGACTGGCAGCAAGATCAATGTAGCCTCAGACAGGCATAGAAACAGTTCATACAAACTGCTGATCTATTAACTGGAGTTTATTATCAACATTGCAAGAAGTACATAGGAAAAGCTGAAAGGTAAGAAAGATTTTCATTTACATGACCCTTGCTACAGAGGCACAATTTCTAGTAAGTCTCCATATTTGTATTAAAGGCTACCTCTATCTGACCCACTTTAGGGTGTATAAGCCAGTGATTTGATGCAATTAGAAGTGCGTAGCTATTCTTTGCATGTTATCAATAACAGAAAATGGTATGCTTTCACTTCACCAGCCCATTAAGCTCAGGATTATCTTAATGACACAGTTCACATTTGGGCAAACAAGTTTTGTCCTGTACTTTGAACGAACAAAAAGGAGCATGACTGTAATAGCACAAAGCTGAATCGAAGCTAACAATAACCTTTTGACTTTTGGTTTACTTTTCCTTGGTTTAGCCATCATTTTGGTTCTTCTAATTCAAGTGGCATATGTGTTTTAGGACCAAAAAGTGATGGAGAGAACAGACACCTGTCAGATAATCAGATAGTCTGACAGGAAAATACTACTAACAATAATACCGATACAACCACTGCTCCTGCTGGAGTCCACTGCTTTCATTTTCTAGGTGGGTGAAGAGACACGGGGCAAGGCTAAGTGCCTTTTCCAATGAGAAAAGTGTCTGGACTGTCAGAGACCCCCGTTAGCTGCACGGAGTGAAGAAGATTAAATCTCTTCAATCCTCTGCTCCCAAAATGACTTTGGTTTAGAGAAGAGGGCAGACAGGAGCAGAACTGAGCGATGCCTGATACTTTACCTTGGAGAAGCAGGGAGTAGGAGTGGGGCAAGAACTGGAGTGGCCTACTCCCATTTTAGTGCTCTGTAGACACTCTGTGTGATGGCTCATCCCTTTCTCGTCCTCCTGTCTGGCATCCAGGAGTCAGGAGACAGACAGTGGGAAAATACAAGGCTGCTTTAAGCAGCAAGGTATTCTGAAACTGATGGAAAATAGCAGTATTGAGATTTTAATTCATCTCCTGATCTTAGAAATATACAGCACCCTTCTATATTCAGATCTCTTTTATTACAAAAAGAAAAGAGAAAAAAAATCATTCTAGAAATTAGAGCTTCAAGAAATACAAGATATTGTGAGACTGGCAGTTAATCACTGCAGTTGTTCACCTTGTGCCTACATCACAGGTTTGTTACCTATCTCGTATGATGAAAAACACCTGCAGTTCAGGCACATCCACTAAGGCCCATACAAAGCCCATGAACTTGTACCTCTTTCTGATTTGTGGAGGCTAAGACCCTGGTTCTTCTGCAGTGAAATCTAGGGATGAAGTCTCTGGTACCCATTAATCCTCTTATTGAATGTAAAGTCTCCTTGGATTTCAGACCTCGGTTTTCTTCAGTGAGCAATCAAACAGAATATCCCTTCATAAAGCCCTGCTGACATGGCTCTGGGTCTTTTGAACACTCCACACTGATATTCTCCATTCGCGGTATCCTTTTGCAATTTTCTGTGGGGGTTTTAGCAAATCTCTTCCTCTAATAATATGTCAAAACAAAAACTCCAAGCACTGAGTCTGGTTATTGTGAAATTACTGGCACAAACGCAAGGTTTAGTCTTTTACTATTACCACTGTCTAGAAGAGAAATTGTTGTTAGAGGGAATCCAGCACTACCTGTTCTTTCTGAACACATTGCGTGTAGAGATAATTTCCATTTCATTTCAATATCAGATCCAGTATTGTCCTCGGTTTTTTTCTCTTTAGAGAGTTTGGAAAAAATAATTTCTTCTTCTCACAGCCTTTCTTTCCCTCTCTTTCACCTGGGACCATCGCTGTGCCAGACCTTTCCTCCTGTTTGAAACAAAGTCTCCATTCCTCTGGCTGACACATTGCCTTAAACCTCCCTGACGCTTGCTTTGTGTCTAGCTCTCCTGTGCTATTTGCTCTCAGCAGATGATTTGCTGCCAGAAGAACCAGGGTTCTGGGCTATCCACTAAAATAACAAAACAAAAGAAAACAAAACAAAAACAAACTCACAATTTACAAATAGCTGAACTTTTATTCCAGCTTCATTCTGTGTCCCCTTCTGTTCATTTAAGAGGAGAGCTCTCTCACAGAAGAAGGATCCCTGTAGGGACAGCTGCTTCCACAGCCCTAACAACCTCAGAAGATCACTAAAGGCAACATCCCCAAAAGATACTTAGTGAGCTGCCTCTTGCAAAGAGCTGATGAAACTTTTCATTCCTAGGGTCCTCACCTCTCCTGGCCCTCATCCTTTACTGTGGACTGCAGTGAAATAAGGGTCAGATTGTTTGGTGTTTTCCCAAGTGTGCACAGAGGCCACTTGGCCCACTCAAAGCACACCCTACACAAAGGACTGAGGCAGCTGGGAGTTTTGCCCAAGGATGTTCCCTTTCCTGGAGTCCAAAAGGGTACACATTATCTTAAAAAAAAAACAAAACAAAACAAAAAAAAAAAAAAACAGAGAAGGAAAGTATGAAAATGAAAAAAATATGCAAGTGATTCCATCTTTTTTGATTCACTCATCAAGCCAACATAATAATAATCAATAAAAAGATTTCCTGGATAATTTTTTTTTTTTTGGTTGGTTGTGTTTTTTTTTTCCCCCCAGATAAAGGTAGGTCCATTGTGTCTTGAAATGCCACTGCAAAATGCAAAATATCAAATGCTGTCTATGAAAAATCGGCTGGCCCAGAAGCATAAGCAGTTTAATTTTTTTTTTTTCATTGGTTTCCCCAGTTAATGTTAGTTGGCAGAATTTAGGTTAAATTTGCAAATAATTTCCTTCAACTCAGTCCCGGCAGGGTTTTTTTTAATGCCAATGCTAAGCCCTCTTGCCTGTCTCTGAGAAGGAGGAACATAACTTTTACCTCCATCATACAGCCAACGGGCTGATGGGTGGGTTGACCTGCCACAGCCCAAGAAAACCAAAAAGTTGTGCCTCAGGGATGTACCAAATGAAGCTTGTTCACATGGATGCACCTGGGTCACCTTTAAAATAGCAGTGGAGGCTGGCCAGCCACTATGGAGTTAACTCAGCTCCTTAGCTGTGCTGGATCCAGGTTAAGTTGGCTTCCCTCTTGCTGCTGCTACAGGGCTAAGAATCTCCTGGATTTAAATCTACCTTGGGTAGGACTCCACGAGTAACTTTTCTCTTTCAGTACATTACTAAAATCCCTGGAAAGAGCTTGTGGGCAGAGGTGACACCTTCCCGTGTACCAGAACAAGGCCATGCTCATCTATCTTGCACTGCTCTGTTTGAGGACTAATGCTGGCTTCAGAACATTTTGTTGTTCTTTGTTTTCATTCTTGATTGCAAAGCATACTTACATGAAACCAGATCTTAGTGGCTGGAGTGTTTATCCACTCTTCTGAAGTCCTAATTGTTTGTTAGTCACCTCCTAATTGATTGCTGTGGAATAGTGATTAGGAAGGCTCACACAGAGGATAATGACTTCAGGTGGGATGTACTCTGGAAAGCCTGAGTAATATTAGGCATTCATGTAAATCACTCTCTTATTAAACAGGAGTTAGGTCGGGTCCAGCCTGGAGGAAGGTGTGGTGGGAAGAAGGACCTTCCACGGGTCATGCAACTGCATGAGCCAACAGGTCCAGGAGTAATCTATAGAACCTTCAGTGACTTCCTGCCTGTGTGGACAACTGCCTTCAACATCTCTTTCAATGTGTTTTTTTTTAAACACTGCCTGTACCACTGCCTATGTTTGCCCATGGCCCTTGTGCAAGGTACAGGAAGGAAGAAATATCCCCCGTTCCCCATGGAGTTTGGGGAGTTCTGTGTTGAGTTACCAAGATAGGAGGGGAAGAAAATCCCAGTGACGCTGCCGTTTCAAACACTGAGACAGCTCGAACTGTTAGTCCTCTGCAAACAGAGGAGCTCCAGACAGGAGTGAAGGATGTGCAGGTACGTCAGGTGTTGACACTTGCAGAGAGCTCTGCCTTGGAGAGCCGTTCACCTTTCCTACGGCATCCCCACGGCTGGGCCCGGGGCAGCAGGCAGGTGCTCTGAGGAGTGGGGGTCTGGTGCTGTCTCCATATGGCTGTAAGCAATTCCTTAAGCAGTCTGTATCACTGTTCTGGGTGTCCGTGCCCCGGCGCTGGCAGCGGGGCTGCGGGGCGGCCTCCGTGCGGAGGGCGCGGGGCTGCCCGGTGCCGGACACAGGTGGTGCCAGCCGGTGCCAGCCGGCTCCAACGGCCCCACCGCAGGACACAGCTGAGCCCCTCCGCCAAGCTGGGGGCGCCGGGGGGAAAAGAGGTTTGCGGCAGGGCCGAAGGCGGCCCAGGCAGAGGAGGAGGAAGCCCAGGAGGGAGCAGCAGCAGAGGGAGCCCGAGGGCGGAGGAGGAGGAGGGCAGGAGGTGCTGCAGGCCCGGAGCAGGGATCCCCTGCAGCCCTGCAGAGACCCCGCTGGAGCAGAGACCCAGCCTGCAGCCCGGGGAGGGCCCCAGGCCGCAGCGGGGGGAGATTTCCTGCAGGAGCTGCGGCCGTGGAGAGCCCCGGCGGGAGCAGGTTGTCCCTGAAGGACTGCAGCCCGGGGCAGGGCCCGCGCTGGAGCAGGGAGAGGGGTGAGGAGGGAGGAGTGGCCCAGAGGGGCTGCCATGGACTGACCGCCACCCCCATCCCCACAGGAGGGAAGGGGGGAAGCTGGACATGGAGAAAGGGGGAGTGGTAGGAAAGTGTAGTTTTAATGCTTGGCTTTTTTTCTCACTACCTGAATCTATTTTAAATGGCAATGAAGTAAATTAAATTTTTCCCAACTTGAGTCTGTTTTGCCTGTGATGGTAAATGATAAGTGCTCTCTCTCCCTGTCTTTAGCTCAACCTGTGAGCTTCTCATCCTATTTTCTCCCATGTCCTCCTGAAGAGGGTAAGTGACAGAGCAGCTGGGTGGGCGTTGAGGCCATTTGCTCTTGTCCTATCACTTGTTACTTGGGAGAAGAGACCAACACCCACCTCACTACAACCTCCTTTCAGGTAGTTGTAGAGAGCAATAAGGTCTCCCCTCAGCCTTCTTTTCTCCAGGCTGAACAACCCCAGTTCCCTCAGCTGCTCCTCATAAGACTTGTTCTCCAGACCCCTCACCAGCTTTGTTGCCCTCCTTTGGACTCACTCCAGAATCTCAATGTCTTTCTTGTGGTGAGGGGCCCAAAACTGGCCACAATATTTGAGGTGCAGCCTCACCAGTGCTGAGTACAGCGGGAAAATCACTTCCCCAGTCCTGCTGGCCATATTATTCCTGATACAAGCCAGGATGCTGTTGGCCTTCTTGGCCACCTGGGCACACTGTCAGCTCATATTCAGCCGGCTGTCCACCAACACGCCCAGGTCCTTTTCTGCTGGGCAGCTTTCCAGCCACTTCACCCCGAGCCTGTAGCGCTGCATGGGGTTGTTGTGACCCAAGTGCAGCACCCGGCACTTGGCCTTGTTGAACCTCCTACCATTGGCCTCGGCCCATTGGTCCAGCCTGTCCAGATCCCTCTCTAGGACCATCTTACCCTCAAGCAGGTTGACACTCCTGCCTAACTAGGCGTCATCTGCAAACTTACTGAGGGTGCACTTGATCCCCTCGTCCAGGTCATTGATAAAGATATTAAACAGAACTGGCCCCAGTACCGAGCCCTGGGGAACACCATTTGTGACTGGCCGCTAGCTGGATTTAACTCCATTCACCACAACCCCTTGGGCACAGCCATCTTGGCAGTTTTTTACCCAGCGAAGCCATGAGCAGCCAGTTTCTTGAGGAGAATGCTGTGGAAAACAGTATCAAAAGCTTTACTAAAGTCTAGGTAGACAACATCCACAGCTCTTCCTTTATTGACTAAGTGGGTTACCTTGTCATAGCAGGAGATCAGGTTAGTCAAACAGGACCTGCCTTTAATGAACCCATTTTGACTGAGCCCGATCACCTGGTTGTCCTGCATGTGCCGTGTAATGGCACTCAGGATGGTCTGCTCCATAACCTTCCCTGTCACTGAGGTCAGGCTGACAGGCCTGTAGTTCTGGATCCTCCTTCTGGCTCTTCTTGTTGATGGGTGTCATATTTGCTCACCTCCAGTCAGCTGGGACCACCCCAGTTATCCAGGACTGCTGATAAATGATGGAAAGTGGCTCCCTCAGTACCCTCAGGTGGANCCTTCCTTTATTGACTAAGTGGGTTACCTTGTCATAGCAGGAGATCAGGTTAGTCAAACAGGACCTGCCTTTAATGAACCCATTTTGACTGAGCCCGATCACCTGGTTGTCCTGCATGTGCCGTGTAATGGCACTCAGGATGGTCTGCTCCATAACCTTCCCTGTCACTGAGGTCAGGCTGACAGGCCTGTAGTNACAACTGGTCCTACTACTAAAGACTGAAGCAGTGAAGGCAGGTACCTCAACATTTTCCTTATCCTTTGTCACTGTGTTTCCACCCCCATCTAATAAAGGATGGAGATTATCCTTAGTCCTCCTTTTATTGCTAATGCATTTATAGAAGCATTTTTTATTGTCCTTATCAGCAGTAGCCAGATTAAGTTCTAGTTGGGCTTTGGCCCTTCNACAGGTCACTCACCATTTCCCCTTGGCTTCTGCGGCTTTATTCTGCTCCCTGTCCCTGTCTTCTAGCTCAGGGGTCTGAGTACTCAGGGAACAACTGGTCCTACTACTAAAGACTGAAGCAGTGAAGGCAGGTACCTCAACATTTTCCTTATCCTTTGTCACTGTGTTTCCACCCCCATCTAATAAAGGATGGAGATTATCCTTAGTCCTCCTTTTATTGCTAATGCATTTATAGAAGCATTTTTTATTGTCCTTATCAGCAGTAGCCAGATTAAGTTCTAGTTGGGCTTTGGCCCTTCTAATTTTCTCCCTACATAGCCTCACAACATCTCTGTAGTCCTCATGAGCGGCCTGCCCTTTCTTCCAAAGGCCATAAACCCTCTTTTTTCTCAAGTTGCAACCACGGCTCTCTGTTCAGCCAGTCCAGTCTCTTTCTCTGATGGCTCGTTTTTTGGCACATGGGGATGGCCTGCTCCTGCACCTTTAAGACTTCCTTCTTGAAAAACATCCAGCCTTCCTGGACTCCTTTGTCTTCAGGACTGCCTCCCAAGGGTCTCTGTCAACCAGTCTCCTGAAGGGGACCTTTCTGCAGGACTCTGGAGTCTTCAAGTGCCTTAAAGATGTCTGGATGATTAGCAAAAAATATCCATCCAGGTAAGATGTTAAATCTCATAGAAGGTGAAGGAGAAACTCATTTGAATGCTATAATAGCCTCCCTTGACACCTCTTTATCTTTAGAGGTCTAGATACCGCCATAAATATTGTCTATGGCTTACAGCCATAGAGGGAGTTAAGTATGATAGTGCTTCACCAGCAGCTAAAAATAAAGTACATTTTTGTTTTCTCAGCCTTCTCTGAATTGCTGTTTGTCTCATCCATTTGGATTTGAAAAGAAAACTGCCATTTGGCTTGTCCTTGTACTGGTTTAGCACAAAAACAGTCCTAAAAATTGATACCTCCATAGCAAATGGCAGCCTGGGACTTGGTGGTCAGGCAATCCAAGCGGACTGAAAGTGTGTCCGTTTCCTTCATCCAGCTGCACAGAGGAGAGTAACAGGGATATCAGTCTCCCTGGCTGAATGACCAGATGTCCATTTACAGCTGGGAAAATCCAGGATGAATGAGCGTACATGCTGTTGCCAATAGCTATTGCTTTGTCCCTAGTGTGTGAATGTGCCAAGCTTATCAACAGCACCATCAAGAAGTTAATTCATGGCTACAGACAGCAGATGCTGAGGCATCCTGCACTCCCCTGAAAACTGTTTATTTGTCACCAAAGGTAAAGTCTGTGCTGTGCAAAGAGCAAAACTCCTGAGACAGATGCTCTCAGTGGGCATGGTTTAAGAGAAAGCTCCTGGTTTAGAGAACACTCAGCTCCTGCCAACACAGTGCAGTTTCTCCAGCCCTTCCTATGGTTTTTGTTGTTGTTGTGGGCATCATTTTAACACCCGCCTGCTCAAAATCAGAAGGTTGTTTGGTAGATTCTTATGAACATAGCTTCATGACAACCCACCAAGCTAAGCCTCAGTCCATTTTGCAAAGGCAGAAGCAGAGGCTTGGAGCAGGAGCACAAGGAAAGACATGGTCACCTCCAGGATGAGCACATGCAGTTTGTGCAACCACCATGGGACGCACAGGACATCCTAGCAGTGACCAGGTTTAGTTTGGTTTCTGTTTCTGAATCCTCCTTGGGGTGGGGAGAAGGACCTCTTCATCTGGACAAGATTGTTCCAGGTCTTTTGTGGCAGAGAGAAGTTGAAACCTGCACTTCTTCCCTCAACTGCACAGATTTGTACTTTCTTACAGGTTCTCACCTTCAGATTCCTCCTCCATAAGGAAACCACCATGCTGCAGACTGCAGGTCAGTGCTGCACAAGGGAAGCGTGCATGTGGCTGTGTGTGCTGCCACCTCACCCTTGGCAGCTTGTAGAGGTTTTCTATTTTTGGTCACGTGCTCCAGCTGTACCCCTTCCACCTCCATTGCACTTTTAACCCAATACTGAACTAAAGGATAGGAAAGGATTAGCAAGGTTTGCTGAACCATGAGGGCTGCACTTTAATACCTGCAGTTGCTTTTAAAAAGTAACGTCTAAGTGCTCAGTGACACTGCCAGTGCATCTCTTTAAAACAGTAATATTTTTAGTCCTTGTTTCTCCTATGTTTAAATACCTTGGAATCGATCTTTTCCCTATAGTCTTTCCCCTCTGTGTGCCAACACTGAGTTCACAGCTTCTGTTTGTGCCACCATGGTCTGCCACTGTAGGAAAGGGGGACCTGTAGTGGGGCCTTTGCTCACATGTAAATGTATCTGTTGTTTTATGAAATCCACCCACGGTTGTTCTTAAAAAACATGAATAAATACCAATACCTAATTAATTTTTAAATCCTGAAGTGTTACCTTCCTAGTATCCAGTTACTGGTACTGGGTGAACTTCCTCAGATCCAGAGTAATGAGTTTCATTTGTCTGTACAGTTATTCGCTTATTTATGAATTGAAGAACAGAGCAGATGAGCACCATGTCCTGCCCTCAGCTGGCAGAAAGCAGCTGAGTGCAGCTGAAATCGGTTCAATTAATTGATAAAAAAACAGCTGAGAACCAAGTTGGGTGAACCTCTGTGAGTGCTCACTAGGACAATGTTGTTTTGTACCATATACAATTTTCTATTTTGGTTTTATATCAAAGCAGCCAAACTTTTGGGGAGTAGTGGAGAAGAAGTGGGAGGTTAAAAGATATTGACTGCTATAGTTTTTTTCAGGACAACCGTGCACTTCAGCTGGGCTTTTCCCTGATCTGACTTTGGAACTAATTAAGAACTAGTCAGAAAGAGACATTATGACTGGTTTTACTGCCAGTATTTGTATCCTTAGGGCTAGAGAGTTCTACTACTGCCTGGGAGATGTGGGGAACCAGGTAAGTGGGGAACCATTATCTGAGAATTGGGTAAATCTGTAGTGTCTGATGCTTGACCTATGATGCAGGGAGAAGCTGGTTGTTCATTTTCCTTTAGTAGAAAGGAAAGTAGAACTTTTAATGTCAAGGCTGATTAGGCAGCTGTGAGCAATTGAAGGAAGTGCTATTGTGTTTAAGATCCTGGGAAAGTAAATATGAAAAAGGGGGGGGGGCAAAATCATCCTCAGCTGTAAGGAAGACAGGTCATTCATGTTGGAGCTTCATAAATGGTCCTAGATAGGTGCCAGGGAGGTAATAAGCTGCTTTTCTTATTTCATCCTGGTGGGGAGGCTGGGAAGTGATGAGTGAGGTCATGTACAAGATAGGGTCTCTCCTGGCCATAACACAGGAGAAGCCTACACAGATGGGTTCACAGACACACTCTTTAGTCCCATGTGTACCAACAGATCTAGATCTAGGGTTCCTTGCCTGGTCTTTATTAATGCTTGTTGTTGGGGTCTTGGTTTTATTTCTGAATTACTGAAAACTTTTGTCCTAAGAAGATTCTGTCTGTTCACAAATTCAGGAGTTTCCTTCATTTGTAGATCATAACCTAGAAAATCCATTAATTATATGCATCTATACCTTTGAATGCTCTTTCTAGGAGCCATGGCCACTGAATCCTTTGACAAACTCTTCTGTAAGATTTGCCACCCCTGAACTCATCTTTGTGGGGAGAAAGAGAAGACAGAAAAATGAAATTGTAATTCCTATGCCCCATGTGAGCAACAACTGTTTGATACATTAACAATTCAGGGATACAGCAAAGGATATTCGAAACTGCAAAACTTTCCCATAGGACTTTTTTGAGGGTAGCTGTTGGCAGGATATACATTTTCCTTATGAAATCTTGCACTCCCTTGCTTTTTGTGTTTCTTCATTATGATGAGATAAGGAAGAGGCATTGAATTACAATTTCTGAATTCTGTTCCTACCTCTATGACTTACCTGCCACATATCCTAGAAATAAATTCTGCCTTTTCCGAACTGCTCATAATTTTTTTCTTCCTGGGTATTTGGGTCTTGAATCTAGGGTAGTTTTGTCACTGTAGGTAAGGTAATGTGAAATGGAGTCATTGCTTACCTCTTTTGTATATTCCTTTTTTCCTTATAGGGAATCAGGTGTATGTTTGTATGTGTGTGTGTTCAAAGCACGAATTGAAATCCATATTTTTTACGATACCTGCTATTCATTAAGCTGTTATTACTGGTAGAAAATAGCTATTCATACAACATATTCAGTTATTCATTCACTCAGCTCATTCACACACAGTTACCCAGCTGGAGCTACAGCTCAGAAAACCACCCCAGCTGCTTACTCAGAAGTAGAGTTCGCTTCTCAGTAAGTGTTCCTCAGAAGGTCCTTTGCTTCACCATATATATATATACTCCTGTAGTTTTCATGTGCATATGGCTGCCACCCCCTCTTGGATGTGGCCTGAGTTACACAACTTGTGGTTGAGATTAGTGTGTGCTCATGTCCTTGTACAGATTCAGCAGATCTTTGGTCCTGTGAGTTCATCAGCTCTTGCAAATTCAACCGAAGTCTCCTAGTGTCCAGAGCCTGTCAGTCCATTGCAAACTTTCACACAAAATTATTCTAAGTACTTTTTTTTCCTCTTTCTGGCCTGTTGTTTTCTGGTAACTATTTCTCCGTCCACACTTACAGACAGCCACAAGATCTGTTCACCAAACAAGAAAGAGCCTTTAAAACTTATCTTCCCTTGGCCATGAAATCTTTCTCTCTTTTGGCCATTGCACTGAATATACATATGTAATTTCATGTTGTATTTGACCTGATCTAAAATCAAGTTGCCATCAGAGGGGCAGATCTCCCACCTCCTCCCCTGCATCAAATCTAATGTTTGTCTCCAGGGTGATCTTGATCCCTTTATTGACCTGAAGGAAAATAAACACTTTTTTTTTCCCAAGTTAACTGCACATATTGTAAAGCAATGTGATGGCACCATCTTCAATCTCTCATATTGAAGGCAACAAGGACTATAAGAGTTCACACCTGGGATGCATGGGTGAAGAGGTGCCACAATGTTGGTGACACAGTTGGATCACATTAATTCTAATGTTAAACTTCTCCCCAAAACCTAGATGACAAATCCTTAAGTTTTTTTCACAGCACTGTGTTGATCATCAAATGAATGTGATCATCAAAACCTTCTGCAAAGTGCCATTTTTATGCATTCCCTCTACTATGCATTCATGGATTCCTAAAGCTATACAAATGTGACTAAGCATCTGAAGAGAGTGGATTGTGTCACGAACGTTCAATGCGTGTAGCACAGCTAAAAGCAAGTTGCTTCGCTATTTACAAGGTAATAGCAGTATGGCCTCACTAATTTCTGGAGAGATCAACTTCAGTTTTACATTTGAAGGACAGAGGTGAAACAAACTCATGAAGAAGCAAATATAAACCACCAAAGATAGGGACAAAAATCAAAATTCCATAACTCTATTGTCTGACAGCCCCCCATAAGGTCAGAGAGGACAGAAATGTACAAATGTTTGCTGAGCTTTTAGTGGTCATTTTACAATTAACCGCTCGCATAAGACTGTTAAATTCCAAGCTGAATATGCATCATTCTGATGGAAAATCAGAAAGTGGGGGAAAAAAAGAGAAAATGTAGCAATTACCCTGTATTTTCATACCAACAGGGCTTTAAGCAGAATCCTACTGGAGAAATAATTTTTCAGCAGAAAACAGAAAGATAAGATTTTACTGCTTCCAGGTATTTATTCTAATCCTGAGTACTGTCTTGCTCACACTCTGTTTTAAATCTGTCACCAATAGGTACCAGTGCAGTATAGTGGTTCACAGCTCTGGAGTATTCGAGTACCTCCCTGTAGTCTTAAACTCCTGTTTCTGGAGACTGCACCACAGTGCTGAGGAGCTCAGATGACCTCAGAGCAATGTGGTAGCCCTCATGAAGATTTATTTCCTAATCCTGATGCAAGAGGGCCAGTCTGCACATCTGAAGGCCGGCTTGGTACTGTATGAAATCAAGTGGTCATTCATATGAGCAGAGGCAAAGGGCAGGACTCAATTACTATAATCCAAAAGAAAGATGTTATGGAAAGAGCAGGGACCCACACAAGACTTCTTGCTGGCTCTGTTGAAGCTCTTCTGCAGATCACAGGTCATCTCAGATGCCGGGATCCCAAACACCTCTCTACTGCACTGCGGACAGGTATTTACAGTTCAAAGGGACTGGAATAGCAAGAAGCACGATCTTCACTCATCTGCCTTCTGACTATCAGCCCAGTGGAGACATTTAATACCTCCTTTGTCTGAGTTTTTTATATTATTTTCTTTGTTTCTCTGCTAAAAGCATAGCTTGATGTGATTTTGATAACAGCTGTGAGCACTCAGCATTTGAGCAAATTAGCCCCCGGGGTCTGCTGTTTGGCACCTTCCCAGTAAAAGAGGATCTCAGAGAACAATGACTTCTGAGATAGTCTTGTCCAGCATCACGTGAAATCCATGGCAGAGGGAAGGGGAAGATCCAGTTCTTAAGTTCAACCTGTCATCCTACTGAAACAGCCTTTCAGTTGCAACAAGCAAAGGTGGTTCTTGCAGTAAGCCCAGCAAATTCCTCTCCTGTATGAGTTTGGCTCAACCCAAGGACATGGAAGCAAAATAATACATGATCAGGTATTTAAATATGGTATTGTAATGCTTATACATAAATCACCATTCCCAGGGCCATACTGGCTGTGACGTTTCCTCATTTCTGAGTCCTTTACTTTGTACCCTCAAGCATTCATCAGTCTAACATTGGAGTTATTTCTGTACAGATAAGGAAGGGAGTAAGTTATCCTAGTTTAATTGCTTCTACCTTAAGGACTGGTAAGTATAAAGTATATCAAGGGAAAATTTATGTCTGCCAGAAAAAGTCTATAGGTAATTCAGGGCATAGACTTGGGTTTAGTGCTCCAATGCTCCGCATCATGTACAGACATTAATGCCCAAGCAAAATGAAAATCAGCTGTGCAGAAGGTTGCATTGAGATATGTAAGAAACTATTATGTTTTCATTCTTAATTTAGGCACGAGAATTGCTAAAGGCCTTTCTGCCTGTTTCCCAGTTTTACTTTTTCTGTCTGCTTGTCCCACAATCATGACTTTCTGTTAATACACAATGCTATGTACTTTTGTGAGTACTATATAAAAATACTATATAAAAATGGATCTATAAAACACATATAGGGATGCAACTCAATGTAGGAAAGAATAAAAATAGCACAACTTCACCTTTCTGCAGGGCTAAATTTCAGGAAGTTTGAGAGAGATGATTTAACCCCACTACTTTCTATAGAAAATGCCAATAAATACTGCAACAGCTCTGTGAAAGTGACTCTTCATCCTGGCTTGAAGACAGGCACAATTAAGTGATGTCTTCCTGATCTCACGGACACAATGCCAAAGAAGATACTGAGTAGCTAATAGAGCCAGGCAACGTGTCATATGTCGACAGGATTGGTTAGGCTGTCTCAGGTCTAGCCTCTCAGTGCCATGGCACAGTGCACATTCTCAGGTCAGCACAAGGAGACAACCTCTGCCCAAGTTCCTGAATATCCCGAAGGAGGGAGGGCTCAGACGCTCACAGCTCTCTACACTCAGGGCCAAAAATATGAATGAGAAATTAACAGGTCATGGTAGGTATATTTATCATGTTGCACTATATACCTCATTTATGAGAACAGCCTCCTTTACAAGGGATTTAGGTTTCTGCTTCTCACGTGGTCTTCTTTTCCCTCTTACTTCCTTTTTTTTTCATAATTGGGGAAGAGAAATGATTAAAGCGAAGCTTTCTCAGGCAGTTGTTTACAACAACAGAAAGAGGAATGCCATTTGCAGGTTACTTAGAATTGTAGAATAAAATCATTTAGGTTGGACGGGACTGTATGTCCCACCCTGTATGTCAGGTGCTCCAGCCTCCTGACCATCTTGATTGATAGCTTTCTGCTCAACTTGCCGCTCTTTGTCAATGTCTGGGGAGCCCAAACTGGGCTCCCTCTGGTTTAGAGTCATCCATCAGCTTGCAGGGAATGCATTCCATCTCCCCAGCTTGGTTCTTTAAGAGGAGGCAAAACAGTATTGGCTCCAGTGTCAGACCCCGAGGAACACTACTTGTGACCAGAGGTTTGTAGAAACCTTACCAGTTTTACTGAGGTGATCATCCCCCAGTTAGTTCCCACTGTTGACAAGCTATCTGGCATAGCTGATCATCCGAGTTCCCTCTTCAGGGGAAAAAATTGCACTTACCAAAGTGAAATTTCCAAAGTCCCAGTCACCCCCTGGAGACTCCAGTGAGCTGATCATCGGAATGCTTCACATTTTCATGATTACATATTCTTTAATGAAAACTGTAATGAAATCTGTCAAATCTAATAGCAGTGTACAAAAAGGACGAAATTTCCAGTTTGGGAGAATGCAGCCTCATTTTAATCCTGTCATCAAATATTAAAAATAGAATTAAATGCAAAAGAAAAAAAAAGTAGGAAAATGTGATTATATATGTACACAACAGACCCAGAATCTATATAATATCTCTAGTTACTTTTTGTTATGCTTCTCCAGTGAAGGGCACATGAAGTTGGCAGTGTTCTTTACAAATCTTTTGGCCAACGTACATCTATTTTTTTCCTACCAAAAGGCTACCCGCAGTGTACGAATTTAAGCAATGGCAAACACAGCAATAAAAAAATTGTAGATCAATGTATATACTGTCTTATTGCGGACATAAACTCTATCTTTGGACAGACAAAGTGAAGTCAGTAGACCATTGATCTGTGGCAGAGTCCTTAGAAACTATAGTCATCCAGAGATGGTTTATTTTACTTTATTCAAAACTTGTTATTTTATACCAAATGAGATCTTGGACTTAAGCCATACACATTCATTCACTGAACCTTCTCACATCTATACCTGCTGCTTACCTCCTGCAAAGAGGAGTTCACCACTTCAATGTTTTAAATGAATTTTTCCCGCAGAGGCAATGCTACACAACATTCAGACTTGTGTTCCAATGATTTAACAATGACGTGAACAACAATGGCCAGTGGCAGTGTGGGACCCACGCAGATGAGATTGTCAGAACCGAACAAATGAGATTTGTAGTGGTTTTGGTTTTTTTCAAAATGACTATTTTCTACTGCAGGTAAGAAAATTGGAAGACAGGAAATGTACTTCGGAAAACAATTACTGCTGCAGGCAAGAAAATATCAGTGCAATGTGCATGTACTGCAGATTTCTTTCCCAATCTAAGTTTTGATCTGTTTCCAGTGTTAGTTTCGTATTCCTTCAGATGACACATTAGAAAAGAGAGAGAAAAAGAGAAGAAAGTTTTAAAAAATGGTGCAACCGCAGAGATAACACCACTAAAATAAACCTCCATGCATATATTATTTTAAGTTCTACTTTAATATTTCATAATACCTAAACCCAAGTAGGTTGAAATATTTTGTAAATGTCTGGATCTAATATCCCAGGAAAACTTCAGGTAGTACTTTAAAAAAAGGGTGACATCTATGGGGGAAAAAATAAGAAAGATATTGTCGTTGCTTTTAAATGTCCACCTCTGAAAGTAGTCCACCATCTAACTGTAGACATCTGTATCTGGGTGCCTAAATTAGAACATCTTTGCTCGGATCTGAATAGCTCTATCGAGATGAATTGACTCTTTGGTGCTGATCAATACATATGCTTTAGACTTTAGCTCCGTACCACCTGTTGGATTAGATGACTTTTCTCTCTGTGTATAGAGACTGAAAGCAGGGGGATTTGGTGCTTCTTGTGGACACTGAGTTTGATGTCTAATGTGAGGTGGTACACTTATTTATGTGGATGGGGCTCATCTGACCTTTTGCAAACATCTACACATGACCTGGTCATCTCTACTGTTTGCACAGTCAGTCAGAGAAACATGGTACCACACACCTTGCCAAAAAAGGAGGAGTCTGAAAGCGAACACAGAAATTTTACTCTGAAAGTGCCCTGTCTCTCCACTGACTAAATCAGGAATTTAATTTAACTTAAAATCAGAAAGTGATTTTTTTATGGTATACACATCTAAATTTAAATGAGATTAAGTCCATCCTACGTATCTGGCATTAAACTCCCCGCCTAATCTCATCAAACTTTTGTTAGCTGGTTTACAGACAGCCTCTAATATAACCAGAAGCATAGTTTCCCAAACAGTTATTTATCAAATGTGATGTTTTCAATATTGAACAAAACCTTTGCTAAACAACATGGGTTAACCTTTTCTACTTCCACTGTGAGAACAAGATTTAGAAATTACAAATCCATTAGCTCAGTGATCAATATACACTAGACTTGTTTTAGATAATTGTATATAATCTGAAAACATTCCAGGGTAATTTCTAAAATAACTGTATGAGAGCTTCATTGATCTGCCCAAACAGAAAGCTAAATAATGACTGAAGTAATCCAAGGATTATGTTAAAGTAAAATTTTCAAATTTGGATACATAAATGGAGGCATAACATCCGTATTCAGATACCTAAATGATTTATTGAAGTGCTTAGCAAATTCAGCTTTTTAATTTTGAATTAAACATGATCCAGCTGCCTGAACACAAGCGTGTAGTGCCATATGAGACATGCTATCAAGACATCAGCAGGTCCTTTAGGACAAGGGGGAATGGCTTTAAACTGGAAGAGGATAGATTTAGATTAGATATGAGGAAGAATTTTTTCACTCTGAGGGCGGTGAAGCACTGGAACAGGTTGCCCAGAGAAGCTGTGGAAGCTCCACCCCTGGAGGTGTTCAAGGCCAGGTTGGATGGGGCTTTGAGCAACCTGGTCTGGCAGAAGGTGTCCCTGCCTATGGCATGGAGGTTGGAACTAAATGATCTTTAAGCTCCCTTCCAACCTAAACCATTCTATGATTCTATGCCCCCAGCTTGTATGGCACAAGGTCTATGAGAAACCCTGCTCTCCCAGCTGGGTACTGGAAACAAATCCCCCCAGTCCCAGGATGGGGAACTGACCCTGGCCCGTAGAGGAAACACAGAACAAAGGAGGCTAGAACCTGGAAATCATGTCCATCTTTGTAGATGCCATGCTGTAAGCAACCAAGTCAGAAAACTTTAACCTCAGCTATTGGAGTAATGCACTTAATGCCTTAATGTAAGGCACTTTGGAGCTCTGTGTGGTCTCTTATACTAATGGAGACTGCTGGTAACATTTAATATCTTTACTAAAACATCCAGCCTCTGTGGGATTGCAATTATGCACAAAGAGGCTAGAGGATGAACAAATATAGCACACACGGCAGGCAAGTGAGATCAACTTAAGTTTGTTAGAGGTAATGGAAAAAAAGGCTGCAGGTAGAGAAATGCACTGCACTTTGCTGCCAGGCATGTCTCACTTACCTGTGCTGTCTTTCACCACACAGGGACGGTCTTGAGACACTTTACCAAAAGAGAAAATTTCATATGGAAGTAGTGCTACTGCTGTCTCTATAGTATAGAGCAGTAATTACTTCACAGCACACAATCATATTATAAGGTAGTTTAGACTTGGGAATTACAAAGAAAACACTATCTTTATGGTCACTTGTGTGGTTACTAGTTGCTAGCTAGTGACAGGAATTATAAATAACCATAGATGATAAAGAGCTGGAGCGTTGGTTAGCCATCCATCAGTAACCAATTTTATATCACTGGAGCTTTATATCACTTTTCTTATTACTTTATACCTGATGGGGATTTGCACAATGCATTAAAGTTAGTAATCCAATTTACAGGCAAAATAGAAGTAAAATCTCCCTCAGTTCTAAGGTTACTCAGATATTTCATCCTTTCCTCTCAACCTACTTCTCACACTGCCTGACTTTTTTACATCTTCTATGTGGACTTCTCTAAGGCCTTTGATATGGTCCCCCACTACATCCTTCTTTCTAAATTGGGGAAATATGGATTTGATGGGTGGACTGTTCAGTAGATGAGGAATTCGTCAGATGGTCACATCAGAGGGTAGCAGTGAATGACTCAATGTCCAGCTGGAGATCACTGACAAGTGGTATCGCTAAGGGGTCCCTACTGGGACCAGTATTGTTCAATATTTTCATCAATGATACAGACAGGGTCATCAAGTGCCCCCTCAGCAAGTTTGTGGATGACACCAAGCTGAGTGGTGCAGTTGACACACCTGAGGGATGGGATGCCATCCAGAGGGACCTGGACAAGCTCAAGATATGGACCTGTGTGAACCTCATAATGTTTAACAAGGCTAAGTGCAGAGTCCTGCATCTGGGTCGGGGCAACCTTGAATATCAATACAGGCTGGGGGATAAAGGGATTGAGAGCAGCCCTGCCAAGAAGGACTTGGGGGTACTGGAGGATGAAAAGCTGGACATGAGCTGGCAATGTGTACTCACAGCCCAGAAGGCCAACCGTATCCTGGGCTATATCAAAAGAAGCGTGGCCAGCAGGTCACGGGAGGTGAGTCTGCCCCTCTGCTCTGCTCTCCTGAGACCCCACCTGGAGTACTGTGTCCAGTTCTGGAGCCCTCAGTACAGGAAAGACACGGACCTGTTGGAGTGGGTCCAGGGGAGGGTCATAAAAATTATCAGAGCAATGGAACAGCTATGAGGACAGGCTGAGAGAGTTGTGGTTGTTCAGCTTGGAGAAGAGAAGGCTCAGGGGAGACTTTATTGCGGCCTTCCAGTGCTTAAAGGGGCCTATAGGAAAGATGGGGACAAACCTTTTAGCAGGGCCTGTTGCAATAAGACAAGGAGGAATGGCTTTAAACTAAAAGAGGGTAGATTTAAACTAGATAGAAGGCAGAAATTTTTTACAATGAGGGTGGTGAAACACTGGCCCAGGTTGTCGAGAGAGGTGGTAGATGCCCCATCCCTGGAAACATTCAAGGTCAGGTTGGACGGGGATCTGAGAAACCAGATATAGTTGAAGATGTCCCTGCTCATTGCAGGGGAGGTTGCACTAGATGGCTTTTAAATGTCCTTTCCAACCCAAACTATTCTATGATTCTGTCCCTTCAGGTTTCTCTTTCTTTCATCATCCTTCTCTTCTAGTTCTTGTGTTTGGCAAGTACATCATGTTACTACATAGCATTATCCCTCAGTCCAGTGCATCCTCCCTTTTCTTTAACCATTTTTGTGAACAAACACAGTTTTCTCAGTGTCTTTAACCACATTTCACTCCTTGAGCTTGTTTGGCTCTTCTGCTAACAGCATCTTCAGCACTGCTACTCTAGAAAAGTTATTCATGAAAGTGACTGGTATTAGATGAATATTCCCTTTATAGGACTGAGAAGACTTGCTCAGACATCCTCATTTGCATTTGAGAAGAGACTTACAAAACTGCTATTAGTAACCCATATTGATAAACTAGGACTATGGTCTTCAATGAAGAGAAATGCTGAATAAGCCCAGAGAGTACAAAGTGTTCTGGACACACTTGACTTAATGTCCCTACGGTAGTCCTTGTGCAGGTGTGACACTCATGTGTGCAGAGCTTGTGTGGTCTAGCCTGTCCTCAGTGTGTCAGACCCACTAGTCATCAGCTCTACAGCAGATTTCACCAACAGCAACGAGGGAACCCTAAATACCCACTTTGGCATTAGTCAGTCACAACCATGGCACTGAGTAGCACCCAAGCTCAGTCTTCCCTTGTGGATCCTGGTGTTTAGCCTGTTCCTGCTCCCAAAACATTTCTCAAAGACCTTTCAAAATGCTAAGTGTTAAGTCTTAATATATATGTTGCCATGGTGATGATTTCCTTTTATCCACCACACTAATGGCATATAGAAAAGTCCAAGGGAGTAGGGTGATGTAATTTTCTTCTGCAAGGGTCAGGGTGGCCAGTCCCTCTCTTGAGATACCCTGCAGACATTTTTTGTTCTGGCTGCAGTTGTTTACATATGACATTTACTACTGGGTATTTTGAAGATAGACTGCATATTTTTGCAGACTTTTTTACCGTACTTACGCTCCCTTGGAACTCCCAGGTGTGTCATTTGGGTCTGATGAATTTTATCACTCTATAAGTTATTATTTCTTTTCCTGACATTTCAATATCCAAAAATATTTTGTTTTGCATGGCAGGAAAGAGCAAGTTCAAGGTAAGTATTTACCCAGCAGTCTCTTTTATGAAACTACACAAAAAAGCTGCTAAGCCTCTCATCAATGTGCATATAGGTCCCTTTAGCCCCTGATGATTCAGTGGAATTATCGATCTCTTGCAGACTTACAGATTTTCATTTGTTTTCAGACCATTAGCTATTTATTCTTTGAAATCCATCTTGGCCTTCCTAATTTTCTTCCAAATTAATAGCTGTTTACTTAGTTTATCTTCCTGTTTATTGGCTTCATTAGGGTCAGATAATAAAGGAATCTTGTTTGACTCATGTTGCTAATTGGAAGTTGCCATTTAATCATGTCAGATAGCTTCTGGCCTCCCTTCTGTTCCTCCTTTCCCCTTTTGTTTGTGCCTCCTAATTCCATTCCAGACTTGATTCGTAGAATGTCTTTTTCTTAACTGAATTTGCTAGTTTCTTTATTTTTAACTGTGGGATATTTTTTCTAATTTCCAGCATTTATTTTTTTTTAAATCTTCCTTGTAATGTTTTGTGCCATATTGCTCCTTTTGGGACTCTTCCCGTGTCCTTGACTGGAAAGGAACTAGGCTGTGTTGGCAGTTAATTTAGAGGCTCAGAACTCTGACCCATGCTGTCTAAGACAGTGTCCCCCAGAAGTGACTCCCCTCAGCTGCATAGCCTGCCTTTCTGAGGAAGGACACTATCCAATCCGAAGTTTGGAGCAGTTGAGGGAATGCCTAAGTTCCAGCCACTGCAGTTCACTGTCTGAAGCCTCAGTAAAAATTCACCTTCTTCCACGATTTAAGCCACATCTTTTGGCTACAGGACTATGAACTGGAATGATTTAGTAAGCATTATCCTTCTACAGAGATGAGACAGGTAAGAGATAACATCTTAAACAGATTACTGGAGATCATCTCTCGAAGTCTTCTCGTACTAGCACTTCTTGAATTGTTTTCTATATACTACCTCAGACGAAAACAAAAAACCTAGAAGAGTGAGGATGCCCCTTGCAGCTCTGCGTATTCCACATCCCCTTCTGTCAGCCCACATTTCAAATAGACTCTCTACCTACCGCCCCGACAGTTTGTAACTGTAATGTGGACATCATAGATAGCAAGACTGTGCTGACACAGTCTGTGCACTTCACTGAGCAAGTCTGTCTCTCCATTTCAAGCCACAGTTAGGGTTTGGTGGAAACTAGAAGTTGCTATTTCCCAAGACAAATTCAAAAAATAAACTCTGACCTCATGGTCACTTAAGCAATACACCGCTCACCAAGGACTTTATGGATAATCTAAATATGATGACATTGCTGTTTCCATCCACTGAATTCTTAAAACTACACTTCTCCTTTGTTGGGCTTTTCCCCTTCTGTTTTGAAAAGGGAAAATATGTGGTGGTAGATTCTCCTAAGGGTCATTCAGAATGACGTTTGCTTGCAGTAATTTGTGCAAATTGGAAATCCACTTTTCTCCCTGAGAAATGAAATTATTCCCAATGTTGACATATTTCCCTGGACAGCTGAAATAAATGGACAGTTCACGTTTCTTGGAACCATCCTGTAGGCCACCTTCAAACTTATCTGTTATTACTTATAGGTAGTCAATCAGTTGTGAACCAGCATCACACAAGGTGAAGGTTTTGGAGTGGAGTAGCTGTGTGTCTGCCTGTGCTCTTAGAAAGCTAATGTGAATTGCTGCGGAGAAGGCTAACCTTAAGCTAATGTAGCAATCCCCTTCTATTTGGGCATAGAAGAAGCAAATATCTAGCCTCACCTCCATCACTGTGTATTTACCTTATGCAGTAATTTTGCCTGGTCTGTGCAGAACATTGGTTCCTTTCAGTATTACAAATTTCCTGACTCATCCGCTCCTCCTTTTCAGTTTAATTTTATTTTTCAGTCTCACATCATTTATCTCCAAAGGTATGTTTCATTACCGTAAGTGGAAAATATTCTTAGTTGATTATGTCATATGTAAAACAGAAGACAAAAGTTAGTCATGCATAGAACTTTCTTATTATAAACCCAACGTGTCTAGAAAGTTGTTAGTTTTCAGTCCTCGGTTTATTATTTTTACACAGACTACATGAAAAGTCTTCAAATGCAGGTGGTAAATGTAATTAGTCAGGTACTGCAAACAGTAAGACTTTTTTATAAAGACAACAGTTCTATTTCATGCAGTTTTATCTGCATACAGCCAATGTATCGTGAACTTAGCTACTTCTTAACATACTTTAAAGTCCCTTTTTTTTCTGAACAGGAACAATGAAAGGAAGGAGCTGTGAAATACGTGAATTCAGTATATTTTCAGTGACATGAACGTTATCATTTTTTATGTTGCATATCATCAGCTTTTTAGTCTTGAATGACAATCTTTCTGATGGTCAAAAAAACCCAACCAGAAACAATTCTTTGCATGCTAGTTCTAATAATGAAATAGGAATGTGATTATAATTGTATGCTTTCCATAAGGAAGTAGCAATAGTTCTGAATGAATATAGTCAGTATATTAGAAAAGCTATTATAAATTATGCATAGTATAAATATAATTAAAATATTACCCACAGGCTTTTTATCATTACTTTCAGATTCATCTCTTTCCTCGCCCCGTCTATGCTTCCCATATAATTTCATATCTACCCACGCAATAGGCTATTGATATACTTGGACTTTTGCTAGGATTTCAGTAGCCATTCAGCGCTGCCTCCATTCTCAAGACTCTTGACCGAGTACCACAGATGATGTTGGCATTGACATGTAGATAGACAAGTGGTTCCTAGGAAAGACTGTAGAGGGAACAAGAATGATCCTAAGTCCCGTCTTAGCTAAAATGAGGGAATCTTGGTTTTGGTTTGGTTTGGTTTTGGTTTGGTTTGGGTTTGGTTTGGTTTGGGTTTGGTTTGGTTTGTGTTTTTAAATAAGATAGCAAAGATAGCATGCTTTGAAAGGTATGTGATAGCTCAGTCATTCTGAATAGTGGTTCCAAGGCCACAAAGACATGGAGTCTCCATCTGTGGAAATGTGAGCACACCACATTGTGCTTTGTGTGGCTCCTGTTGTGGCCCACAGAAACCAGTGAGGATGCTGGAAGCAATGGGGAGAGGTGGATAGGTTTGATTCCCCCTGTGTTGCTCATGCAGAAAGCTTAAGGCTCAACGCAGGAGCCTCTGGGTGAAAGTCCGTGACCTGTACTATGCAAATGTTATGTGTAGCTCATTGAATGGTCTTTTAAATGAGCAAAGAGGAGACTGGTAGCATTTCTGTTCCTTGATACATAGACAGATAAAAGGCATTTGTGCATACAGCAAGACATATATCTATCTTTTAAGAATTTATTGCTCCCACACCTTGTGAACTGCTGCTTGCTATATTAAAAATTATATTTACCCTTATCTTACTCAGAAGAACAGAGAGAAAATGGAAATGAGGGAGACCTTCTATGTATCTAATCCAATAAGATTTACCCTTTTTACCTGCTGCAGTGCACAGATCCTGCCCTCCTAGTCACCAACACCTATAATTGAGAATAGGAAAACACAGCCTGCCCTTTAGAAATCAGTGCATATTGCAGCAAGGACACCATCACAGGCAGGTTCACCATGGTGTGCTAAGCAGGATCACGGGAGAGGACAGGCATTATCAGGAAGATATGGCTCTGCACACACCTCTGTCCACAGCCAACCAGACTTAAAAAGGGAAATCTGTTGCATCTTTAAAAGGGAACCACAATGTATCTTTGTGCCAATAAAAGGAACATAATTAGGATCCGTCATTATGAGGCAAATGAATTTTCCAGGGCTGCTTTTAGACTGGGACAAGACCCTACTGTTTTTTGCCCAGAACTTCAGATTAGTGGTATGAAAAGAATAAAAAGAATAACCATTTAAAAAAAATAGTTAGAAAATGTGCATTAGTTTTTCCCACATTTCGTTTTCATTCAGTTTAATTTCCTTGTGATTTTTAAAAGTACATAAGGAAAGTCTTTACACTCTGAGTTGAATTGAAAAAAAATGAAATTACTACTCAGGGAAAGGTATTCCACTTCGTCTGGTACTCCACTTGTGCCAGGATTTTTCATAAGTGATGGAATCAGTGTCGTGCGTAGATGGCAGTGAGAATTAAGTTTTATTTCAAAATAAAAAACAAAACAAAACAAATAAATAAAAAAATAGACTAGTTTTTCATGGTCTATATATCTAACCTTTGGGAAATTCACATTCTTGATTAAAAATGCATTTTAAAGGAGAAATAGTGCAGATATTATTCCAACATAAAGCAAAATAAGAAAATAACAAAGCATTGAATCCCTGTACATCGAAGAAGTCCAGGACAATTGCAGTTTTTCTTTCCAAACCTTCGGTAATAAACTCAATAACAATGCCTATTTTCCATAAAGATAATATTTCACTTACTATTTGACAGGACTGTTTTAATATTGCCTACAAGTTAGCAAAGATGTTTACTTCTCCCAGTGTTTTCCTGTAACTGCAAATGCCCTTGCAGAATGCCTTTTCCATAGTAATTTTTCAACATTTAAGCAAAGAAATGGATGAGGGTGACCTGAAGCCAAATGAAGTAAATATGCATCAGTCAGTCGTTCACTTGGCCAAACCAGCATGCGGTCCCCGTGTGCCCCCTAGATGAGCAGTCACTTATGTGTGCCGTCAGCTCTCATTGATGCTCTCTTGTAGCTGTCAGGGCTAGTCCGTGTGTGCTGAAATCTAAACACATGCATCTGTGGATGGCCAGAAATGCTCCAGATGTGGAAGTGATCACTACTGTCACATGATTTCAGACACTTGGTTTAATACCTGTGCTTTGATATAATCTGTCAGAAAGACTGTAAAGCAGTGAAGATAACTGCTGGAGAATTTCTACATACGTCTTACACTGCCATCCTGCAAAAAGCCACGTACATGAAGGACTTGAGCCTGTACCTAGTGCTGCTGGAATGAAAGAAAATTGACACATAAACTTCAGGTGTTTTGCAGAACTAGGTATGGGAAGCTGTTTTTGACTGCCAGTATTTTTTAGTTAACAACCTTCTCATCTGCCTTCCTTCCTTCCTCCCTTCCTTCCTCCCTGCCTGCCTTCCTTGCCTTCATCCATCAGCCATCCATCACTGAGTATTCTTGAAGAACACCCAGTAAATATCAAGTACCACAAAATTTATGAGGAGGTTGCTGATATATCAGTAATGAGAACATCTTGTAGTCTAAGAAGAAAACAGAGAGAACTTTGAAGCATGAAATTGTAGCAAGGCTGCAGAGTAACTTAGCTGCTCATAAATCACATCTCTGAGCACATTACACCATAGCAATGGAAGGTGAACTGGGACTACAACCGCTGTAGCTCTCCCCTTCCTATTCCCATTCCTGGGAATATTGTAAATATTAAAATTTTTATATTGAATTCAGAGATTCCTTTGCCGAGTTGCTCTGTGATGAAAATTCAGTTAGCCTGAACTTGGGTTAAGGAGGGGTAGAGTTTTGGTTGGAAGTTTGGAGAAAATATTCAAGTTCAACTGCATTTTGCTTTAATGTTTCTAAAGTCCTTCCAACCCTGAACCGAAAATGAGATGCTAAGAGTAACTAACAAAGCTTTAAGAATACATTAGGCATTGGAACCCGTTACCCAGGGCAGTGGTGGAGTCCCCATCCCTGGAGGTATTTAAGGGTCGCGTAGATATAGTGCTTAGGGACATGGTTTAGTGGTGGGCTTGTCAGTGTTAGGTTAATGATTGGACTAGATGATCTTACAGGTCTTTTCCAATCTAGGAGATTTTGTGAAGACACACTGAATTCAAAGTGCCATTTCCCATTCTTTCATTTTGCTTTGGAAATGTTATAGCTCTATGTAATTTATTGGAAAAAAAGTAATTAGGATGGGGAAACCAAGGCACAGCAAGTTACCCAACTAGCCCAAGGCCACATGGCACTGGGTGAAAGAATAAAGCCAAACAAACAAACAGAAAAGAAGCCCAGATCTCATCTCCCCATCCCCTGTTGTAGCCACTAGAAAATAATCCCATGGCCTAAATTTCCTCTCACGAGTCTGTGCTCTACAGCGAAGGACATTTAAACTTTCATTCTCCTCCAGCTATTTTCCAAAGCTTTTTTTAATTATATTTTTTTAAATGCTTATCAGCCTCTGGGTCTGTTCGAAATTATTTTGTGCCATCTGAGAAGTCTTATTTGCATAGGAGGATTTGATAGCAGGAGGGAACATCCCTTCAGAACAAAAGAGGTGCTCAACATGCTGGCATGTCCTTTGTTGCGATTGGTGCGACAGTACTGTGTAGAAGTGTATTTGTAATGCAACCTTTCCTATTAGCAGCTGACCTTTCTTCCTGATCAGACCCTGTGCTTTTTCGCTTTTACATGAAGTGTGGAAAAGAAAAGAAAAATCCTCAAATGTCTTTTCAAGCAGAGAATCGGAAACTAGCAAAGGACTCTTCGATGATGAGGAAAATTTAAAAATAAGTAACAGCAAAGAAAGCTGGCATACTAGAAAGTAGATTTCAGGAGAAAACCCAGTGTGGGAAGAGTAGAAAAATGGTAAAGAGATGCACGCACACACACACACAAAACCTTTAGCAAGAAAAATTAAATGTTTGGACAACAAAATTAAGAGAAGAAAGAGCCTCATTTGTTAAAAATTACATGCAGAAGCTCAGGTATCAAAAGTAGCTGAATTAAATGAAGATATCACAAGAAAAGACACTTTTTCTTGGCCAGAAACCTGCTCATAATTTATTGCAACTTTACTCAGTGCAGGCACTATTCTTTGTCATGCATCTCACCTGTGTCTTTGAAAGTCTGCCCCGGCAGGAATGGGATGCTGAGATTAAAGATGTGAGCGAAATATTCCACTGTGTTTTCAGTCAAGAAATCTGCCTTAAACCCTGGACCATGCCCACACTCAATTTAGTCAAGATTCATTGGAGTTCAGTATTCTGTCCTTTGGGGAAAACAAACAAACAAACAAACAAACAAACAAACAAACAAAACAGTTCAGGACGCTTGGCATAACAGTAGTGGTGTGGTATAGCAGTACTATATAGTAGAGCCTCTTTGCAGTGATTTGTGCGAATAAAGTCTAATCTAGCAGACTGCCTCCAAACCTGCCAGCTGCCCTGCTTGTGAAACATAAGATTTTACCACAATGTCAGAAATAACATTTGTCAACTCATTTATCCGCTCATGGACTAGGGCCAGTGCCAAATACTTCAGAATAAGATGAAATAGCTCTCACAGGAGACAGCTATATGATAATCTGCCTGAGTAATGCTCTTATCCTAAATCTTAATAGTTACTGTTTGTCTTGAGCTTTGTGTCATGAGGATTCATCCGCCTTTCTTCATCTTAGCTGTTTTCTTTATCATAGCTATTCTGTGTCTTATTGTTTACAAGTATATACACTCCCTCCTTACCTCTGCCTACATTCTTGGTCTTGAACACTTCCAGTGGAAACATACTGCATGTTGAAATGGTGTATTGTGCGGGGATGGAGGGGGGGAAGGGAAATAATTGTATTGGCTTTTGCCCCGCCACCTTTAAAAGGAGACGTTTAAAAGTCTTCTGTTGACTTCCAAAATATCAACTTTTCTCACAATGTAAAAGATGCTGCTGTGGTTTGCTGTTACGTGGGGTGTCCTGTGCCCTTGGCTGGCCCCTGTCGGGGGGTGGGAGCATGACTCCACATTGTAGCTGTCCTAAGCAGCTGTTTTTCTTAAAGACTACTGAAGATTAAGGTACCAGCTAAACCTTGTAGCTTAGCACCTCCATTCATGTAAAGGCCTGCATCTGAGGCTCCAAACCAAATCTGCCTTTCTACACAAACAGAAGAGAGAGACGGTTTTACAGGGGGTTTAATATCTGACTGGTCAAGATGGAAACAGAGCTGGAAAAGGTAACGCAGCAGATAAACATTATGAACTGAGAGAAGTTTGGCAAAACACCTTGTTTGCATCACAGATGACCTTTTGTTTTATCATTTGGCTGTCATTTGTAACATTTTAGGACAAAGTTTTGTTGGAGCAGGAGTAAGCGAACAAAAAAATAAAAATGTGAATGTGGATGTTAAAGGCTGGCTGAAGGAAAAGGTTATGGGGTAAGCAATTTAACGTTACTATTAAGTGGGAAGAAAGTCAGATGGCAGACAGAAAGCAACGTCCACAGCTGAGGTGAGTGCAGCATTGGTGAGACAGTGGAGTCCGTCACTCTCCTGTTGCTGCTGGCTTACGCCATTGACCTCTACATTCCCCAGCTGACTTGGCTGGGACAGTAAGAGTTCATACTCTTCCCTGCAAATTCTTATTTTTCTCATCTTGGAAGCAGGTGGGGGTACACAGAAGGAGAGAGGAGAGGGCATAACCCTGGCTGGATCACGATTCCTCTTTCCTCTCTATAGTCCAATTACTTTTCTGTGCCAGCTCTGCGGTGCATGTGATGCTACAGGAGGTACTTTTATCAGTGTAAACTTTACACCTTTTCCCCAAGGTTCATAATGATCTGCTAATTTTAACATTAATCTCTCTCCAACAATGTGAAAAAAATAGTTGCATGATGGAGGGTTTTTTTTTAACCTCCTCACTATGGCTTGCTGCCACAAACTCCTCTGACGTTCTCTGCAATGACAGCTGATCTCTGATTCTCTCTCATAAATGACTGCAGGCTCGTAGAAGAAAGCAGTTTTTTATTTTCCCCAAGGAAAAGACAAAGGTGGCTCTGTGTGTTTAAAGGTACAGAGTTACCAATTACAAGTAATTTTTTTAATGAATAAAACAGGCTTAATTCTCTTATTGAACACATTAGTGCAATTCCTTAATTTCAATGGTTTCATGCAAGTGTAACAGAGCTGAAAATAAGACCCAGTATATTTAACTTGGTGTAACAGCACACATGGGAATTATTTAAGCATAGACTGATGATATGCCTAAAGTTCCATCCTGACAGCCTGCTCTGGTTCCTCCCTTGACTTTGCTTCCAGTCTTAGAGCTTGTGAAGCACATCAGTAGCAATGAAGAGTTCCTGAAAATAAACTCAATCTCTGGGGCAGGTCCCTTCAACTTTCTGTACCTCTGTTTTCTTTCTGGCTCTTTGCCTGTTGCAACATCAGCAGTTAATTTTTTGTTTGTTTGCTTTGACTGTAAAAATTAAAATACTGAAAACATTGTGGAGCTCTGAAATATTTCAGTTTGGAAACACTTCCAGGGTATTTCACAGGTAGTACAGCTTTGATATATGCATATCTCCTTTCTGTACATTAGCAGGCTATTATATGTCTTGACTGATGGATCGTATGGTCTTTATCAAAAAGAGACACAGCGTATTCTGGGTGTTCTCAGCTTCAGTGAATCATTGGAGATGTGGTTTGGCAGAGAAAGGTGGAATGATGCAACTGGATTATAGCTATCATGAGGTACTCTGGCAAAATTTTGAAATACAGAACTTTCAATTATTGCATCTTTGGGCAATTTTTGTGCTTCAATGTTAAAGTTGCATTGGAAAATAGATACCACCTTCCCTAAAAAAGGCTTGTTGAAAATCCAATTTTCCATCAGCCCTTCCGACCAAAAAGTTTAAACGTAACACTTCGAGCCAGCACTCCTTGCTGTGCCTTTCCACAATGACTAGACCTCCAGAATCAGCCACTGCTCTATAAATAACCACGCAGCCCTGATAAGAAAGATAGGCACAGAGAAATGCACTGCAAAATCTGGAGGCAGCCAGGCTTACCACTGATTCTCTGTGGATAGAGGGATCCAGCTGCCTTCTCTGTGCATAAGCTCTAGTCTTGAGACAGTGAATTTGCAAATCCAGTTGTATTTAAGTATCTAAATGTGTATGCGTTACACAAAAAGGCTGAGACGTCAAAGCTTATTTCCACATAGCCAGGTTGGTGGATTACTTTTCAGAAGTCAGGAGGAGCCAGGCAGTTATGTAAAACCTTTTGAATGCTTGTTTTGTATAGCTAATCATTTTAGATACCAGAAGAGCCTGTCCGTCCAGGTGAACCAGATTCTCTAAAGTCAGAGAACAAATCGCCGACTAAGATCTGATCAGGAGCCCCTCTGATAACATCCTCCTCGCAGAGCTAGTCAGGTCAGGGCACAAATCACGTGTTCATTCAGTGTCAATCAAATTTTCCTCCCACCACCCTACTGCATCTGTGTTTCATCCCTGTTTGTCAGCACTTTTTGCCCTTCCTATAAATCATGCTAATTTACCAAAATAATAAAATAAAATCTTCAGACAATGCGCAGGAAGCCTTGCCTGCTTGCGTAGAGACTGTCTCTGCTATTCAAAGGAATAAGAGAGTTCAGAACATGTGTCTCTGAGTTTATCACTCATATTAATCCACAATAATAAAAAATAAAACTAAAATATATTCTTTCATCAGTCATTTAAATGCCATGATCTATTGCTTTAATAAAGAAAAGAAGAAACCAAAAGGCTTTATATTTGGAGCAGTGTCAAAATGAAAGCTTTCTTCCTCTCTTTGAAATTAAGGGTGTTTTTTTCTTTTTTGAATGAGCAGCCGCTGCGTTTCTGTGTCATGCTGTCAGTTGCGTGAATGACTCTGAACTTAGGAAACTGAAATGTCGGGAAGTTAAGTATCAGCTGCTACGACGAGACTAATGATTTCATTAATAGTACAAGTTCTGCGAGGTCATGCTTGTAGCTCTGAAACCATGGAAAGGTTTCCAAGAAAGATGAACAATAGAAGTACAGGGCTGACGCCACAGGCAGTCAGCGCACATACTGAAGCAAGTGGATACTCTGGTTGGATGAGGACTATATCTAATTCCAATGTCCATTACCTGCCCTGACACGAGGTTCAGCGTGTGGATGAGGGGACAGGTATGTCTCCCAGGAAAGTGTCTAGGTAGTATTGGTCAAAAAGTGAGGTGCCAGTAGGAGGAATTCAACTACATGCAATGTTGCTCCTTAATTTTGTATTTTCAATAAAACTTCTTATTGCTCAATATTTGGTTTCCTCTGTTCAGCTTTCTACTAGGTGAACTTAATAGGGTGGGTTGTTAAAAAGATCTTACTGTTGCTTTTTTTCACTGAATGGAAGTTTTGTTTTCTCTGCACCATTATCTTGTCACTTCTCAGGTCTGTCAGGGTGTACTCCAGGGCAGAGCTGTTTTGCCAGGTTAGTAATTAAAAAAACCATAAGCCGAATACGAGTTTTTCTTAAAAATACTGATATTAGGGATATACTAGTACATTGAGGGCGTTGTGCTATTGTGTGCAGTCAAATCACGGTTCTAAGTTTTTTCTTTTCAATTTTAGAAGCACACATCAAATATTGCATAGTCTACAATAAAAGCCAGAGGTGCACTTAGTATAAAGCTAAAAGGTATGAGTTAGGGTAATCCTTTTTTCAGGTGTACAGTTTCATCTGGCTGTCTCTGCACTGAGTCCAGTAACCTGTGTCTGGTAAAAATGTTTCTTTCTAAAAGGCATCCAGACTTGATTTGAAGATATCTAAACATGATATCATGGCTGGATCTGTGCTACAAAAGAAGAATGTCTGATGGTGAAGAAAGATAAAAGTAACATTAATGGATATCTGTGCTGGCTTATCTGTTACGTGTTAAATGACCAACATGAAAGCATAGGTGAGAATAGAAAGATCATTGCTTTATTATCTGGAATCTGGTAACCTCTAAGTCCCTCTGTTGTGCCAGTCAGAGGCCCTGAGATAATAACCGTCTGCAGAATTTCACAGATATTATTCTTAACCTATGCTTTCTCTGAATGGTGAGCACACAGAATGTCAAAACAGGCTTTGTTTGCTTGTGGTTGCCCACCATGTAGTTGGCAGGATGCGTATGCTCTGCCCACCCATTTGAGCTGAGGTCCTTCTCAACAGGAAGAAAGGCTTCACTCTGTTGCACGGACTATTGTAGGTCACTGGAGAGTGGTTTACTGCAGCTGACACCAGCTGGGCTGGTTAAGTTCATGGCAGCACTGTCTTCCACAGCTGCTTCACAGCTCGTGCCAGGCCAAGGAGCCTGTATGTGCCCCATGCTTTGAGATCAGTGGAGTCACAGTGCCACCCTGAATACTTGGCAGTTCTTCCTGCCGCGGGCCTGTTGTCTTGGCTCGTACTGCTTTGGCTTGTTCAGAGGCAACCTCATACCTCATTAGACCCTCTCCAGATGTTGCCTCATCAGCTGTGGCTTGGACGTAGAGTCCTCAATGCCAGAGTCAAATCTGACCCCACCTTCCTTACCACACTCACATTTGCATGCTGTTTTCTGCACAATAATTGCAAGATGAAAGGGAAGCAGATGGCAACAGGATGGCTAAAGGAAAACCCAGTGGAAACGCCTGCACCTTCTCACCAGCTGCAGTTCATTTACTTACCCAGAGGAACTGTGTGGCTACTACTGAAGGAATCCCAAGCTATTCTTTTCTGGGAAATCTTTATAGCTGTTGTCTGTAACTTGAAACTGTACATATAAGGATTCAAGAAATAGAGCTTACATTTTCTTGATTTAGTTCAGTGTTTTCCTCCATAGTCCCTTTTGCCCGGACCTGCAGTTCCTGGCATCCCAGCTCCTTGAAATTCCACCTGCAGAAATCATGACACTTGTAGTAGCACCTTTATCATTTCATAGGCAAGTCTACCTCTTGCTGACTTCACAACACCGTCAACCATTTTCTGTCCAGGGTTTTATATCAAGAGAAACTCAGTAAGTATGTACTGTCACAGTTACAGCAAATCCATGAATCCATGAAAAATGCTGAATTCTTGGATGTGAAAATGTCTAAAGGAGAATCAGTGTAAAAGCTTAGTATTTGGGGACCTGCCTGGCAATGCAGCATTGCTATCTGATACCTTCTTCAGTTTTATTAACCCTGCCATACTAGTCAAGGACAGCAAAGTAAACAGGATCTGGGTGAGTGACCAGAAATCTGTAAGAGCTGACAAGTGGTTGAAAAGAAATAATATAAAAAAACACAGGTGTCATCCATCCTAATCATGTCAGTGTGGTCCTCACTAGTGATAAATCATGTAATCTTTTTGGTGGTCATCTTTTCCATGGAGATCTAGATGATATTCCTTTCTTGTAAGAAACAAACTGGCCTCAGAAAAAGTATTGGGATATTCAGCTTCAATATCCTTTTTTCCATTTAGGATGCACTCACTGTAGTGACTGTCCCTGCAGCACAGCAGTGCCCATTAACAACCTTGTGTTTCTTGCAGACCTTCTTTGCAGTAACAGTCGTAGGTAGGGTCTGTTTCTAGTGTTTTTGATGTTTACAACATAGGACAGACGGTTGTACATATGCTGTTACACGTGTCCACTCTGGGGAATAATCCCTGGTGGCCAGGTCAAGTACTACAGAGCGGTTACCACGCACAGCTTGGGGCTGGCCCCTCTACAGTGAACTTGCCATATCTTCATTCCACGATTCTTGGAAAAACTCCATAGGTCCCCATGGTCCTAAGACACAATTTTTACTTGTTATGTATTTTTTCAATTCAAGGTATCACAAATAATGTGGGATCTGTGCTGTATCCTGTGAGAATTATGTATTTATAAGATAAAAAAAAAAAAAACTAGTGTCTTTTTTCTGCCCTGGAGTGTGACATGAGAATGTGTAGTGATGCTGGAGGATGGAAAACCTGCTGGGATAGTGTTAGAGGACTATATTTTCAGTGACGCAAATCCCAGTCTCATCTTCACTACGCATTATGAGAGTTTTCTTTGGAGAAGAACTCCAGACCACACAAGCGTGTTTTGTTTTAGAGGGATTTTGTTGGTTGACTCTAAAGGAGAGTTATAAAGTTATAACTTTATATCAGTTATAAAGTGTGGATGCTCAAGGAAACAGGACTTGGAATTAAACCTGATGGGTTATTTGACAGTGGACTTCAAAATCCCTGGCATAGTAGACCCCACCACTGAGCACATTGCCAGTGGAGAACTTGCATAGCAACTTTCCTCTATCACCTAAGGTCAAGTATCTCCTTCCTTGTCTGGCTTGGATGTCAATGGGAATAAATGGAATTAGGGAGACAAAGGAAGCATCCATGGCACTGGCCTGCAGCTTCGACAGAGGAGATTATCCCAAGCCATGGCCTTGCTGTCACATCAAAAACAAAGTTTGAACCAAAAGTCTAATGCAAAGGGAAAATCCCATAAAACATGGTCTTATGCTGCATAAGCTGCAAGATGAAGGGCCAAAGTTCAAAAAATCTTGACTGAAGTCCTTTTTTGAAGAGAAATCTCAAGTATGGATTTACAAATGTGTATTTTAAGCAATGCTAACAACATCCGAGGACAAAGACTGTTAGGGAAAATGATCAGAGAGAGATTAAGAAAGCCGTGGGGTAGATACAAACAAGCAGAACAATCATGTCCTGTCTCAGTGCTCACACATTGTGGCATGGGTGTTATGATTGAGTGAGATGTATTATATATATGATATATATGTAGTGAGATTTCTATGATCTGCAACTAGTAGCCCTACAGACAGTTTTAGCCTATCATCCAACCATAACCAAAGCATGCAGTGTCTCCTTTAGGAGTTTTAAACCATTGGCTAATCAAACTTAATTTTTAAAAATATGTGCCAAATTTCCAATTTCAATTTATGTGGCTGAAGCTTGTAGTCATTAATTCTTGTTATGCTTTCCTCCACTAGACGAAAGAGCTCTATTTTCTCCTCATTAATGCAAACATTTTGTAATCAATTCATCTCCCAGTCATCTTTTGATAAGCAGAACAGATTCAGTTCTTCAGGTCTCCCACAGGAAGGCATGTACTCCAGCCCTCTAATTATTTTTGTAACAACTTTTTGTATCTGTTCCAGTTTTCCCCAGTCTGGCAACCCCATCTGGATACAGTGTTCCTCTCTTCTTTTTTTAGGAAGGAAGGAAGGAAGGAAGGAAGGAAGG
>VZSZ01007146.1:762083-787957 GCA_013398815.1 Ibidorhyncha struthersii
ACTGAGTGACTTCTGCATGACAATGCCTAAATACTTGTCAGAATCAGTGACTTTTCAGGATATAACTCTGCCCTCCTATGCTCTGGCTTGCATTCCTTTTCCTAGGTTGGCATTTGGATGTAGTGAGATTTCTTTTTGTCTGTTTGGATGGGTGCAGGTAAGCCAGGGATATAAATTGCTCCATATGACAGCCTCAGCCTCACTGTTATATATCAGTCAGGTAAGCTTTAGGGCACCTGCAAACTATACTGTCTGTCATTTCGAAAGAGACAGTTAACAGCAGTAAGAGGAATTATGCAGGAGCAAGTGGGAAGGGCAAGTCAACCTCTCTTTTCCTCTTTACGCTTCATTAGAGTGTGTATGTCTATGCATGACTGAGAGCTGTGAAAGACTGAAGCATTGTGGTCACCTCAGGTTTCTCCATAGTTGTCCCCTTATTAGTACCGACCTCCCCTCAGGGACTGGTCTTCTGCCTCTTTCCCCCTTTCCAGACTTTTACCATGTCTTGCAGAAGTCCAATTATTAGCAAGGAAGTAAGGCACTGTGTTGGTCACAGTCAATAAATCAGTATGGTTCACAGGAAAAGGAAAAAAATCCATGGATGAAACTCGGATTTTTTAATGTACGATAGGAACAGAAAATCTTTGACAGATTCAGGTCTTGTAGTGACAGAAGAAGGTATTCATTAGAAAGGTTACAAGGCACCACTGGGATGCATTTTTATGAGAATATGTGAGTTAAAACAATAGCTTTCTTTGACTCTGTGCAAAATCCAAAACCAAATAAATAAGTAAAATGCAAAGGTCATTTATTTCATTTTCATGTTCTTAATTTTTCAGGGAAAAATGCTGGAGTTTGATGCTTCCTTCTTGTGCTGTCACAAATATATTATAATGGCATTTTAGGTTTTACTGCAGTGCAGCATGAATTGTACTGCCTACGTGTGTTCAGCAACAAATACAAAACAGGCCCAACCCGCAGCAAAAACACTCTCCCAACAACATTTGACTCTTGTATTTACAGCAGAATTTCAATCAAAGCAAGCAAGCTCACAAGACCGAATCTAATTTTCTCACATCACTTGGAGATCATAATGCTCCAGTGCCCCCATTTTGAGGAAAACAAATCTGAAAGATTTTCTAGAACAGTTCAACCCACATATTTAAATGGTACAACTGAATAATGGAATAGTTAAGCTATTTCAGCTGCAAACGAGTATGCAATGAGATTTATAGACAGAGGGTAGGCTCACACAAGTGCATTCACAAATACAAATTGTTTCTATGTAGACCAAAGTTTGCTTACATAGATTTATGGTAGATCTTAAATGTTTCTCTAGGGCTCTTTGCTTTCAAGAGAGAGGAAAGAAATAGCGAAATGAAATCTCTTTAGCACTCCTGTTTCCTCTCTGCATGCACCTCCAAATCTTTTCTTTGCTTTATGCCAGTAGTTACTTGAGTCACTGACATTAACTCCATCTGGTCCCAGAGTACCAAAAGCAGAATATTTCTTCCTGTAAGACCTCCTACCCTCGTCAGGCTGAAGCAGGCAGTACAATGCCAATAATTAACCTTGGCTATGTAATATCCTTAGGCAGTTTGGCTGTGACAACACTGCCCTGATGACGTGGAAGTTACTGACATAACATGAAGAGCTGACACAAAAAAGGGCTGTGGGCTTAACAGTTTGGGTTTTTTTCCACCTGTACAAGCGGGCATAATAAAAGATACCATGCCTTCCTGCAAACCTTGGCTCTCATATCCACCTTTAGATGAAAGAACAGCACGATCAATAATAACTCTCCAGTGAATTTGCTCCATCGTTTGAACATCTTTGCTTGTTGCCAGGTTTTCATCCATGTTTCATAAGAGAGAATCGTTCTTTGTTACACTCTTTCCACAAAAGCTATAGGATGCTTTTGAAAGGTGTAGCTGACCGAAGGTTATAATAGTACTGATCTAAAAGTTGTTTACCAGATATGTTATGTGTGGACCAGAGAACTTGTGCAGAATTTCATCAATTAGCTAACAATCTCAGAATCACAGAATGGTAGGGGTTGGAAGGGACCTTCAGAGATCATCTAGTCCAACCCCCCTGCCAAAGCAGGTTCACCTAGAGCAAGTTGCACAGAAGTGCATCCGGGCGGGTCTTGAATATCTCCAGAGTGGGAGACTCCACAACCTCTCTGGGCAGCCTGTGCCAGTGCTCCGCCACCCTCAAAGTAAAGAAGTCCCTCCTCATATTTAGATGCAATTTCTTGTGTTCCAGTTTGTGCCCGTTGCCCCTTGTTCTGTCACTGGGCACCACTAAAAAGAATCTGGTCCCATCCTCTTGATACTGACCCTTTAGATATTTATAAACATTGATGAGATCCCCTCTCAGTCCTCTCCAGTCTAAACAGACCTGGGTTTCTCAGCCTTTCCTCATAAAAGATGCTCTATTCGCTTGATCGTCTTTGTAGCCCTTTGCTGGACTCTTTCCAGTAGTTCCATGTCTTTCTTGAACTGGGGAGCCCAGAACTGGACACAGATGTGGCCTCACCAGGGCAGAGTAGAGGGGAAGGATGACCTCCCTCGACCTGCTGGCCACGCTCTTTTTAATGCACCCAGGATACCACTGGCCCTCTTGGCCACATGGGCACATTGCTGGCTCATGGTCAACTTGTCCACCAGGACTCCCAGGTCCCTCTCTGCAGAGCTGCTTTCCAGCAGGTCAACCCCTAACCTGTACTGGTGGATGGGGTTATTCCTCCCCAGATACAGGGCCCTACACTTGCCCTAGTTCAACATCATTAGGTTCCTCTCCGCCCAACTCCCCAGCCTGTCCAGGTCTTGCTCAATGGCAGCACAGTCTTCTGGTGTGTCAGCAACTCCTCCCAGTTTTGTGTCATCAGCAAATTTACTGAGGGTACACTCTGTCCCCTCATCCAGGTCATTAATGAATATGTTGAACAGGACTGGACCCAGTACTGACCCCTGGGGAACACCGCTACTTACACGCCTCTAACTAGACTCTGCGCCGCTGATTGCAAACCTCTGAACTCTGACATTCAGCCAGTTCTCAGTTCACCTCACTGTCCACTCATCTACCCCACACTTCCTAAGCTTACCTATGAGGATGTTATGGGAGACAGTGTCAAAAGCCTTGCTGAAATCAAGGTAGACAACGTCCACTGCTTTCCCGTCATCCACCCAGGCAATCATTTCATCATAGAAGGCTATCAGATTGGGCAAGTTTGATTCCCCCTTGGTGAATCCATGTTGACCACACCCAATAACCTTCTTTTCCTCTACATGCTGAGAGACGACATCTGCAATGAGCTGTTCCATCATCTTTCCAGGAATGGAGGTGAGGCTGACTGGCCTGAAGTTTCCAAGGTCCTCCTTCTTGCCCTTTTTGAAGACTGGTGTGACATTGGCCTTCCTCCAGTCCTCAGGCACCTCTCCTGTTCTCCATGACCTTTCAAAGATGATGGAGAGTGGCTTTGCAATACCATCTGCCAGCTCCCTCAGCATTTGTGGGTGCATCCCATCAAGGCCCATAGATTTGTGGGTGTCGAGTTTGCCTAAATGATCTCTAACCCAATCTTCCTTAACCGGGGGAAAGTCTTCCTTTCTCCAGAGTCTCTCTCTTACATCCAGGGTCCGGGATACCTGAGGGCTAGCCTTAGCAGTAAAAACTGAGGCAAAGAAGGCATTCAGTAACTCCACCTTCTCTGCATCCTCCATCATCTCACTGAAAGCATGTCTAGCTGGGTTTCATGGTGTCTGTTAGGATTCTCTTTAATTTCTCCCAAAGTTTTCTACTCACAGTAAATGTTTTTCCGTAATTATAAAGCAGAAGTTGGATTTTGTTTGTTTACATCTAGAAGACAGAGAAAGGAAATAAAAAGAAACAAAATGGATGCTAATTCCTATTTCTAATTCCTATTTCCTGTTGTATTTGTTGTATTGACTTGCTATTGACTTGCAGTTTTGAAGCAGCTTTTGAAATGCTTGTTTTCTGGCTCAGACCTTGAAACAGAGCTAAAAATTAGTTTTGCATTAAATCTTTGGATTTGCTCCACACTTCTTGTGCGACCCTGGAAAGCTGCTGTAGGACGCAGGAGGTGAACGGGCAATGACAGACTTGACTTGCATCAATATCAGAGAGGCTGACCTCCATGTTCCTGGAGTACGTGCCACAGGGGAACTCAGCTGAGGACCTTAACCTCTGTAGAACTTATTGGGTGAATGATCATGATCTTGTAAAGGACCTATGAAGAAAAATAATCTGTAACTAAAGAAAAGTGTTCATTGCCCAGATCAGGAGAATGAAATTAGGCATTCCTACCTAGTTGTATTAGGAAATACTCCTGACTTTTTGTGTGAATGAAACACAGGATGCTTTTTTGGTGCTAGATCAGTCAGATCATGTTCAAGGTGCAAACTGTCCAGAAAAAACATCACCCTCCAGCAAATAACAACTAACACTGTGGAATAAATAACCATAGACAAATTTGAACACCTACAGCTGTCAGGTGCTGCAAGGTCCTTGAAACGCTCAAAAGTGGCTAGTCAAATAATGTACCATGAATACTACTTCCTACAGTATTATTAATGATAATACCAATGCTCTCACTTCCAGACTGAATTCTCACCATGTTGACACTATTCATATCATTAGTGGTTGCTCAGAAATCACTTGCTGATCCCAGTTTGCTCATCTGCCTACCTCTTTTCTAAGTACTGTATCATAGTGTTTGAGCATGAATTGGTAGAAGATTGGAGACCTGATTCAAGGTCATTCTGATTTTTCACTTGGGCCACAATGATTGTACCAATGCAAGCGTCCTTCAAATTCAAGATGTGTCGTCCTTGTATTATGAGTTTGGACAGTATCAACAAATGAAACAAAAATAATAATACCTGTTATAGAGAGGTATTCATGTCTGGAAGTGTGTAAGAGTTTGTGGATAACCTCTGACATTTCAAAAAGCAATTGTTTTCTGTTCCTGAGAGAACATATTCTGCACCATAGAGAGTATCGTGTCCTTCCTGTTCATCACCCAGAAAGTTTAATTCACCCATACTGAAATTCTGGTAAGGTTTGAAGAGAATTATTTTGGGGCATTTTGACATCGTCCATTTTTCCTCATAAACTTTGTGGAATTTGTTCCAAATAAAAGAGCACTCGCAGCAAGCACTGATTCCCAGGGAGTCTGAAAGAAGGATTAACAGGTAAAAAAAAGCTCAGCAGAAGTCATCTAGCTGTCTCTTCAGAAATGCTTGTGTGCTTGACTATTTCCTGCCTAGCGCCTACCTTCATGGTTAGTCTTCTTATTCAGTAGAAAGGAAAAGGCATAGAAGAGAACTCCCTCAAGAACAGAGCAGGAACACGTGTCGCCTTCTCTGATTTTAGAGTGTCATTGCCAATAGTGAGAGATTTCTTATAAAACAACAATAGCTTTCCTGCAAAGTTGGAAAGAAAAAAAAAGGCAGTAAAAAGCATATGCAGAGTCTTAATATTTTTATTAGATTAGATACCTTTCCATATGAATAATGAATCAAAACACAAGCAAGAGGTAGAGAAGTTGGCAAGCCCCTTTAGTGGCAACAGTAGCAGCTGCCTCACAAAACCGTAGCCGAGTCAATAAAGCACAACTTTCTCTAATGGACTGTGTTTGTGAAAGGAAAGTTTCTTCAGAAATTAACAAAAAAAAGAAGAAAGGGTTGAAATTAAATTGAGTAAGCTGTAAAAACAGAGGGTGAGAGCCAAGCTTTAAACACATGTGCATCAGGGGAAAAACATAATCCTGGGAATCCGCTCATCTGGGCTGAAATTCTCCTCCTACTCTCCCACAGACCCTCATCAGTAACTAGACTGACTAGATCTTAGACCCTTACCTGCTGGTTACAGCCTGAGCTGGCCTCCCACACCAGTGAGTCTCATCCATGGCAATCACAGGCAAATACATAACAGGTGCTTTGCATAAAACAGCCCACAAGATTTAATGTGTTCACTCATGCAGCCTACAAGCCACACAACACTACCCATCCCATCAAAGAAAATACAAGTCTTGGAAGAAAAAAAAATGGCCTAAACCCTTCAAAATGTTAAAGGTTGAAGGAGAGAGCTGTCGGAGGGCATAACTGCATTTACGGAGGTTTGACTCTACTGAAAACAGTCTTTTCCCTATTTTTCCATGTCACTACATGACTTAATTTCTTTTACTTCCGACTGTCATCTCCCTATTTCAGACCATAAGAACAGGCCTATTCTTGCAGCCTGAAACTATTTTCATCTGAGGGGATTTCCTGAGGCTGACAAGGTTTTCCATTTAGGAATACCTTATATATATCCCTTCCAGTCTCTTTTGGGACGGAGCTCCACAAATCTATTACCTGTAACCTGAAGAATTTCCCTTTGTTTATTCTGAACCCAAGTCCTTTTAATTTCATTTGAAATTAAATCAAGTTCAGTTCACACCTCTCCACATGTTTGTTGACCCATTCAAAGAGCTCTTAGATACACCTAAGTTCTGCTACTCTCCTTTTCTAATGCAAGCCTCCACAGATCAACTTTCAAATGTTTCTGGTTGACTTCAGAATCTAAACCAACTTGTTCTGCAGTGGAATTTAGTACTTATATCACTTTAGACCCAGACAGTTCAGCTTAGCAAGTTAGCTGGCCCTCAAAGTAGCCAGATGTGAAAAAGCTGTGCAGCAGAGAATTAGTTGAACACTTTTATTCCTTTTTCCATCCACATGCACAACAGGGCATAAAAAAGCAGCGCTCTTGAAGGAACACGCATGCTGGTTTGTACTTATTGCCTGCACTCTTTCTTTCAGTCACTGGCTGCATGTCAAAGGATGCACGGGGCTACCTCCACGCTTCTCAACCTGGAAATCTACTGCATTTTCGAGTCCTCACAGGTAGATGAAATTAAAACAGCTCTTGGACTATGATCTGGGGTGAAGGAGAGACCTGGCAGAGCTGAGCTTGTTAACCCTGCCTTGGCTATAGTTAATGTCAGCAGGGCTGGAATGAGAAGCAGGTGGTAACTGCTGCTATGAGTTCACCCACCACAGACACGGGTGCAAGCGCAACAGCAGAAGCTTTCAGGCTGGCTGTACTGGCCGGAGACATGTGGTGCTTGAATAACACAGTTCCATACATGTGTGCTGGAGGTGGGGCTGCAAACAGCCTTTCCCAAGTCTACTTCTCTCTCCACAATGTGCTGCCCTCGTCATCTGTCTGGTTAGTCTGAAGCCAGACTCTCTGTATACATTTTGTTCTGGTGGAGGGTCATATTGAGAAAGATTCCTCTTTTTGGTACTGATAAACAGCCAAAATTATTTAGTTAATAGGCTGAACTAATGTGAAGTGACATGATGGAAAAATGCTTATGGAATTTCTGCATGAAAGGTTTCTTTCTGTCGCAGCCAGTGAGGAAAGCAACAGCGCAACGGGACAGTCAGTTCTTACAGCTTCATAGTTACCTGGTCTGATACAGAGCAGCTTGAAGAAAGACCATTTTATCCTGATACAAAGCGGTTTGAAGAAAGATTGTTTTTTCTAAGTTATTTGCTCCTTAAGCCGAAGCAAAAAGACTTGTCCAGTTTGGAAAGGAGGGTGAAATTTTTATCCGGTATATCCAGATTCCTTAAAGCCACAAAAACATCACTTAATTTAGCCTGGTTCTATCTTTCGCAGTGTGAAACTCTGGAAGGATTGTTAAGGAATCTTAAAAATGAAAAAATGCTACAAAGCAAGTCAGCAGGACTCAGGCCTTGACCCTGTGTCCGTGGGACTTCATAGCAAAACACCAGGTCTGTTCCTGGTGATGAAAGCACTTTATCATTAGATTTACAGGGGAAAGTGGATTCTTTAGGAATCCTCTAAAAAAAACCTGTAACATTTCAAGGTTAGAAGTGGGTGACCGCTGGAAAAACCTGACCACTGAGATAGTTGCACACTGTGAAACATTAATCTATGACGAATAGTAATTATATAAACGATTACTCAGATGTCAGCCGCAACCAGGGGACATTGCAGGGATAAAGCTGCCATCATACCAGGCACTCTGCTGGCAGCACTGTGCTCCATGCCAAAGTAAATGAAGAATCAAAAGGGCAAATAAAGACATCCCCAAGTGACATGGCTTCCTCAATGTCATAGAAAACATTGCTGGCAGCACTGGTCTCCTAATCCTTCTCTCCATGTTGAATGAATAGACTTTGTATTTGCTTTCAGTTCTTGCCCACAGGCTTTATTATTAATTTATTAACATTTATCTATTATTGATATATATTAATTATAGATAATTATTAAATTACCAATTGTATTTTCTCAGTGAAAAATTACAGTAGATCAACATTAAACTTGAACACATGACAAAAAATATTTGTGAATGGAGTAGTAAGCCCAAATAAGTTAATATTAGGAAGCAATATTAAAAAGGTATTTAGCATGGAATCATAAACGGCTTGAATTTTTTATTTTTTACAGAATTGACTCACATAGCAATTCCTTTGATCAAATTTTTACTTTGGCACATAGCATTCCCAATGTTTTCATGTAGTAATGCAACCCAGCTCCAAGGTCCAACACTACAATGAGCTGCTCATGAACAATTTATTAATTGGTTACTTTGCAAGATCATACACATTCTTTTCAGCAAAAAAAAAAAAAAGCTGTTTCTTAGTTTATTAGTTGCAAATTATTCTTCTAGCTCTACTCTAGAGGGTCTAAAACACAAGCCATATTGGTAATTGCATTTTTTCTTTCACATTTTGTTTTGCTTCAGTTATATACAGCCTTCAACTCGATTCCTTAAATTCTTGAGTCATGCCACTGTTACCCCTGTACCAGCCCCAGGCACTGACAGAGTGGTTTTGTGTGAATTTAGTGCTCCCTGAGAGGCTTTTCCCTGAGAGCCTGTAGAAACAAACTCCTCTTTATACTTATGGCTAAGAGCAGCATGGAAACGATGCTACAGGCTCCCTGGATAATCCAGCAAGATATGAGAAGGTACATCCTTCATTTTCAGTGTCTTTTCCTAAATATAGAATCACAGAATCATAGAATGGTTTAGGTTGGAAGGGACCTTGAAGATCACCTAGTTCCAACCCTCCTGCCATGGGAGGGACACCTCCCACCAGACCAGGTTGCTCAAAGCCCCATCCAACCTGGCCTTGAACACCTCCAGGGATGGAGCTTCCACGAAGCTTCCACAGATTCTCTGGGCATCCTGTTCCAGTGCCTCACCACCCTCACGGTGGAAAATTTCTTCCTGATACCTAATCTAAATCTCCCCTCTTTGAGTTTGAAGCCATTCCCCCTCATCCTATCACTACATGCCCTTGTAAAAAGTCCCTCCCCAACTTTCCTGTAGGCCCCCTTCAGATATCAGAAAGCTGCTCTAAGGTCTCCCCAGAGCCTTCTCTTCTCCAGGCTGAACAATCCCAACCCTCTGAGCCTGTCCTCGTAGGAGAGGGGCTCCAATCCTTTGATCATCTTTGTGGCCCTCCTCTGGACCCGCTCCAACAGGTCTACATCCTTCTTGTGCTGTAGATTCTAAAGCTGGACGCAGTACTCTTTTTTGATGACACTTCCAGGGATTCCAATACTAATCTCAAACCAGGACAGAGAGTGCTTTGTGTTATGTTCACTGGGAGGTGAGTCAATTCTACCAGTTATTTCAGTCCTAAATGGCTTTTCCTCTCCACCAGTATGGGATGAATTGGATCCATGGACCTCATTTTGGTTCTTGCACTGGTGGTAAATGTTGTAGGTAAAGTACATGAGGTGGGATACTCTCGGGGTTTTCTTCTGTGAGAAGAGAATCAATTTAGCCCATTTTGGTAAGTTATTTAAGCGCCAAAATATTTTGTATGCTTATGTATTTAGAAGCTGGCAGAACTGAAGCCCACATTCCAATAATATTCCTATTTATTCCCTTCTTTAGGCAACCTTTCAAAAAAGACAAAAGATTCAATTGAACCTTAAGGCACGTGCACAGATATCCTCTCTCCCCTTCCCTCTTCCCCCTCAATGACTTAATATATTTGTTAAACTAGAATAAACTGCAACCCATAGAAAGCTGTCTATACAATGAAAAGGAGGTGAACAAAGCTTGGAGACTCTTAGAGGCAGCCTCAAGCAACCTGTGATGGGATATCTGAGCAACAGAAAGGAATTGGCTAGATGGAGCTTTGATCTTTGTAGCTGTGATGATATTCCTATGCCTCTCAACGACATGTTTTCTCTTAAATCTTGGCATGATCTCCTTTTTCCTCTCTTACACCTTTTCCTAAAACAAAACCCCATAATTGATTTTGTATAACCGCCTTGAGAGGAGAGCAATCAATAGTTCCTGAAATTTAATGCAGCACTTTGTTAAGCTTGCAAATGGAATAACAATTATGTGGGGCCAAATGCCAGTTTGCCCCTTCCAGATATGGGTGGAGAAGGTTTCCCTCACATACTAATGTGTTATGTTGCAACAGGGGTCAATAGCTTCAGGACTGATCTTGATTAGTATTTAAAGGCATATTGTTGGAAAGTATTAGCTGAGGCACTTGAACCCTACAGACATGTGAGGAAACTAAACCACCTATTTGCTAGACACATTCCATTAGAAATCCACTAGCTAATATCTGTAAAAGCACATCACTCCTGGTCTCCGTGGTGCTTTAAAATGCATTCCTTAATATAGTCTAATTTACATGTAATTCTAGAAAAGAATTACCTTGTTGCCACTGCCTGCCCCAACCAGACCCCAACTGCCCAGCAGGCGGTAGGAGGTAGACTGAGGTTTCACCACCTCTCCTGCTCTTCAGAAGCCTTGCTTAAAAGGCAGCTCACTGCAAAACACAGTCTCCCCTCTGCAAGATGCTGCAGGGCCACCCGCGATAATGGGAAACCTGAGGTTGTGGAAGATGTGGGCTGACAGGTGCTAGGGGACTGAGGTGCTGGCAAGCCTAAAGATGGCACAGAGGTTGAAGCAGAGACTGAATCAGAAAAGTAAAAGTGGCAGATCTTAAACAAGCTTGCTCATGATTTATACTGAAGGTGTCTCTCATTGTGAAGCATCCAGCCCCTCTTCATGCGCATGCCATGCTCCTTCCTTGCATGCTCTGTTTAGCAATGAAGTCACTGACCTTTTCGTTGTCCTTATGATGCTTCGAAGGATTCAATGTTGGTTGTTTTCATCTCACCGAATGCTGGCAGTCCTCTTCTTGTTATTAACTATTCTGGGTTTATATCAATTTTATAAGTCCATTTCTGGAGGCAAGGAATCGGTGGATGAGGATAAAAGGTATCAAAAGTTGCTATGAGGAGGTTACTGTGAAATGAAATGAACTGAAACCCTATATTTCTGCACAGGAAATAGAGCCACACAGGAAATGTCCTTCCTAAGGGCAGGTGCAGCCTGATCCACGCTACTGGATAACGGTTTTCTGACACCTAATGATTTATTCTCCAAAATCAGTACTTAAAGGGGGCTTACAAGAAAGATGGTGACAAACCTTTTAGCAGGGCTTATTGTGGACAAGGGGTAATGGCTTTAAGCTAAAAGAGGGAAGATTTAGACCAGATAGAAGGAAGAATTTTTTTACAATAATGGTGGTGAAACACTGGCCGAGTTTGCCCAGAAAAGTGGTAGCGCCCCATCTCTGGGGCTCCGAGCAACCTGATCTAGTGGAATAAGTTCCTGCTCACTGCAGAGCATTTGGACTAGACGACCCTTAAAAGTCCCTTCCAACCCAAACCATTATATGATTCTATAATTTACACCATCTCAGAATTCCTTATTGTCTAATGCTTTCACTTTTGGAGACACAGTACACAAGGACAGCTTTAGAAGTTCCCAGATCCTGCTGGGTTTTTCCTGATTTTTAACTTTGGATTTGTCAATGGAGAGGCATAAAAGGACAGAAAATGGATTTCTCAGCTCTTTTAAAGGAAACATTAAGGAGAGAAGCAATGATTAAAATATGTTATCCCCATGAAGTGAGAAAAAAATGAGGGAATACAAGGTAAAAGTAAAAAAAAAAAAAAAAAGAAGCTCTAAACATGCTCTAGAGCTGTCACGCAAAGGTAAAAAAGAAAAGTGTTATTGTTATGTAAGCTAGAGCTAGAAAAAAATCCCAGGGAATATATGTCCCCAGCAACACCCAAATTTTTGTTTTGTCATTGCTTTTCACCAGGAGGTGGGGCTGTTAAGCACTGAATTTATTCGGTGCTGCACTGAAAAACTAGGTAAAATGAAAACCATCTTTCTCTTCCTTTTCCCTCTGAAACTCATTGTGAAAATGTGAGCAAAAAGCATGAACTTTCTAGATATTTTAAGCATTGATTTCATATTCTGATGCAAAAATGGAATTAACTTTAAAATGATTTTGCACTACTTTAAATGAACTGCCTCTAGGAGTGAATTAAGTACCAATAGCTAATTAAAACATACATTAATTTGGGAGACTGGGAGCTCAGGAGATTTGTAATTATTACTATTCCCAAGTTTCTATTGAATCTATTTCTAGGATAGCTCTGCAATTCAGTTACAAGGATTAAGTTGCAAAAAGAAATCACAGGACGCTGCAATGTGGCTGATTGCATCATAAAAAGAGAAACACATTTAAGGTCACTTGATTCTAATTCTGACAAGGTGCCACAAGGGATGAAAGCAGGTTTTCTAAAGTAAACAGCCTGAGCTGAGGGAAGTACTTATTTCTTGTGCTTCCGTGCCTCCTGCTTTCACTACATCTGAGGGAGATCTTGCAAACCATTTGGGATGGGAAGGTTTTGCAGATCCTTTGGGAAAGGAAGGAATCATGTGGCACAGCAGGGAAATAGCTGCAGGCCTGAGCCCTAGCCATTGAGCCAAGATGCCTCAACGGCAGGTCCACTTGCCTCTCTTCAGTGTCAGAATTGCCATGTAAACGTTGAAGATGCTCTTCTTTGTTTCATAAGATATATGTGATGGGCGTGTTGGATAGGGCTTTGATCAGCCTGGTCTAGTGGGAGGTGTCCTTGCCCATGGCAGGGGGGTTGGAACTCGATGATCCTTAAGGTCCCTTCCAACCTAAACCATTCTATGATTCTGTGTGATTACTGGGACAGACTTGCAGCTAGGATGATTTAAAGAGATTTTTGTCCCCGTCATGCTGTGTTGCAAGCTCTCCCCAAATACAGCAGGGAACGTGATTATCGCACAGTGTTGATCTGCTTCTGCACCTGCAGAGAAAGCATTTCTGATAGACATCATCTGAGGTTGTCGGTCCTTCTCCTGTCCTCACAAATACCCTGGGTACAGCCCATCCTCAAACAGAGCTAGAGAAAAGACCTGAAGTCCATGAAACAGATCTTGACAGACAGCCGCATAGCCATTCAAAGGGTTGTTGCCTGATCACATGACTTAGGTGGATCCCCTAACATGTGTCACATCAGAGGTGGCCCCAACCTGTTCATGATCTGAAGTTGCAATCGGGAGTTCACTAGCTCAGAGAAGACCAACAAGACATCCACATTTGCCAGGGAGGGTACAGTCATCAGGTGAGGGAAGTCAAGAATTATTTCCGGCCACTGGTGCTATTGAGTTCAAAAGTAATGACTGATCTTTGCGTCCTGTGGCAGTCACAGCTTCTCCCAGCTCATCCAAATGCTTCCTCCCACTCACAACACAGCACTCGCTCTCCTCCAAAGTGACTCATGCTGTGTTCACTTCCATCAACAGCCCGGTGCCTGCCAGGCACTAGGAATAAAACACAGCCAAAATGTGGCCTTGGGTGTCACAGTGAGTTCTATCTGCAGCATATGGAGGGCAATGAAATTCTACATGTTATTCAGTCTCCTCTGTGGCTTCATCTGGGTACTGAGCAAGATGAACTTGAACTCATGAACTCATGAACAAGAGGGGGTTTGTGCTAGTCAGCTGCCTTGTGTTGTGTCCTACCTGAAAACATCAGTTTTCAACCCCACAAGAGTTTGAAGGCCACTTGGCACATATTTGATCAATAGTTTCAAAGGTTAATAATAAATTTATTCAAAAAAGGTTGGCTACCTTGTTCCTGTCCATAAGTAGATAGCAAGCATTAACTAGCCAGTGAGAGTTTGATTTTCATATCCATATAGAAACAGGCATCACGAGCTGGCTGTTAAAACTTCCAGAAAGCCCGACGGAGGGGTATATCAGACAGATAAAGCTGCTTGCTCTGTTTAGTGATTTTAATGTTTGTCAGTATTAGGAATGAAGGGACCATGCAGCATTCAAGTTTCAACTCTTGGGCTGACAAATCACAAATTTAATTCTTTAGTGGGCAAAGATTTCCTTTGTGATGTCTGATTCATCACTCTACACCATTTCTAAATACATCATCTGTAACCAGATGCCATATATACCCATCTGCCATAATGTGCTGGTGGTGTAGAGTCACACAGATGTTTGAAAATATGTAATGCTAATATCTGGGAAGCATCAATGCTACAAGATCCTGGTAGACCTCTGTGAGTTTCCACTCCCTGGTGCCTAGGCATAGAGTGCAGTCTGCATAGGGCAGCAACATGACAAGGTCAGGACACATGGCTAGAAAAGGGGTTCCCAGGGTTCCTCTCCTTGTTCTAGTGAATATTTAAATATTCATATATAAACTAGATCAGATCTTGAAGGAAGAAGTGAGAGTTTAAGAAGTCCTTAACTCAAAGTTCCCTATAAAGTTTATGGTGCTATCTCGGAGGGGTGAGGCATGAATTTAAGCCCTCTCAGGTAGAGGATGTCTGATATGAGTGCTCTAAACACTGGTTCATTGCTTAATAGAGAAAACACCTAGCCTGTTTCCACCCTCCCTTTTCTGGTTGGATTTTGAAATGATTCAATCTTCCTGGAGCTTGGTAAATGACAGTAGCTGTTTGGGTGTATATTTTGACATTATGCCTTTGGCACAAACCTGCAGATGACTTTAAAGTGCCAGCGTCTCACTGACATACCGGAATATCTTGGAAGACCTTGACCAGAAAAATGTAGTTATCTGTTCAGAGATATTAAATTCCTATTGTAAAACACTCACACTGGACTGGTGGGAGGGCAAAGTCATAAGCTGTTCTGAGGAGGATAGATATTATTGCAGTGTGATATAAATGATGTAGATGGGAGTTTTACTGTGTATTCAGTGAAGCCAGAATTTCACCCTACACCACTGAACTCTTAAGTTAGAAATCTTGTGTATAGCACATACTCAACTGACCGTTGTGCGATTCTTTGCTCCTGACCTGAAACAAGGCAAAATAATTGACCTATGAATTCCTTAATTATCACTAGTCACATGTTTTGTTTTGTTGTTTGTTTTTCTTTCTCTATTTCTTTTGGCTTATGCTTAAAATAAAAACACCAATACAGCAGAACCTATTTTAGTTGCCATANTTTGCTTTACCTCTGGCTGAAATTTCACACTCATTTAATATTAAAATGTGAAAAAAATGGAAACATTAAAGCTGGATTATCAAGTAGTTTGAGGCTACAATTTAATCTACAATAAAGCAGACTCATTCTAGTAGGGAATGTCTTGCAGTAGTTTTACTGTCTGTACTTAATATACTCTTTTGTTTCTTAAAAGTTACTTACAGCTTAAATAATTAACCACAGTTTATGCTTGACATTACAATATTCTTCTTCTTTGCATACAGACACAGCTGAACTGATTTGATTGTGAGATCCTCTGAGCAAAACTGCTGTTTCTTCTTTCTTACACATGACTGAGAAAATTAACAGGTAAAAGAAATAATCTAGTGAATCTCATTCAGACAAGAGAAGGGGTATAAATTAGAAACAAATGTTTGCATCCTGATTCTGATTTGGATCCCTCATTTTTTATGGTGGAAATAAAAGAAGAAAGCACATGAATTGTCACATCTGGAACCTTCATATGCAAATATTCATAACCTTTGTTCAACATAGAGTTTGGTCCCACCAGTGAGAGGTTATGATACTCTAACTTCTATCACCTTTGTCTCAGAGAGGAAATATGACAGTGAAGGTCCATAAATTCCCAACTCTGATGGACACGTTGTATTTCCTGCAAGGGTCTTTCAAGCACCGACATTTCCAAACATAGATCATGAATCTGGGGGGGCAAGATTTGATCAGGATGCCATTGTCTTCCGTGTGCCAAAAAGAAAAGTTGTCTTTCAAGCAAATTCTGTCCCCAGCTTGAAGTTGACTGGAATGTCAGTGCTCATGAAAAAGCAAACAAACAGTCCGGCTATGATGAGTTATGCTGTGTGCAGGAGGCGCAAATGGAAAGGTGACAACCTTAGCCAAAAGAAAATAAAAGGACAGAAAGAATAACAGATTTGTTTAAACATTCTGACAGGGTACCAGTAATGAAGAAAAAATGATGGACACTGTGAAAGTAGCAGAAAATGTGCTTGTGACCAGAAGTCAAAGATCTGTTTACTTTTCTTGTGCCAGACTGCTCTTGCAGTACTATATACTTTTATGATGAACATTTATTATTTCAAAAGTTTTGTAAGTGTTCCCAGTATGGGAAACAGCACAATGCAGCAAAAACTGGCACAAGGGCACACTCAGATCGTGATCCCAGTTTCTCAAATTTCAAATGAGCTCAAACTTGAGATTTCATTTGGAGTCCCTCTCTGAAGACAGCACATCTCTGCTCATACCATCAATCTATTTCTTTGTTCTCCCCATAGCATGGGCTATTTGCAGTGATAGCTTGGTTTAACATCTTAATCTATGCTGCAACACAATTCAGAGGTGCTTCTGTTCCATTGGGATACATAACAACTACTGAACACATAATGGTGAAATAAATCCCCAATAAAATGAATGTAAATGCTCCCTTTAGCTTGAATGATTTCACTGATTATTTTGAAAATCAGCTAAACATGGACAGCAACTTTTAAATCTCTAACTTTTCAGCAATTTCATATAACTGGAATTTCTTTTCTTCTGTTACTTGTGATAAGTAGTTGAGAATCTCTCTCTAGAGTGAGGGAGGGAAATTTTTGGCTTGTTTAGCCATGAAAAGTCCACCTCAGAATCTTTCCTGAGCTGAAACATTCATTGAAACAGGGCTTGCTTTGTTATGTGAAGAAATTGAAAATGGTTTTTATTTTTACAGCTGTTGCACGGCTAGTGCATGTCTGTATTGATATCAGCAGAGGTTATAGTCTGGTTCTATCTATTGAGGATGAATAAATGTTTAGTGGATGATGGGCATGAAGTTCATGTGTTGTAGATGTTACTAGAACATGACCCAAAGAGCATTATACAGTGTTGGCTTGGCTGTATGTATATATCTGCCTTTAGCTTCCCCAGGGCACAATTCAGGAAGGTATCTGTTCACAGAATCACAGAGTCTCAGAATGGTAGGGCTTGAAAGGGACCTTCAGAGATCACCTAGTCCAACCTGCCTACCAAAGCAGGTTCACCTAGAACAGGTTGGACAGGAACACATCCAGGTGGGTTTGGAATATCTCCAGAGAAGGAGACACCACAGCCTCTCGGGGCAGCCTGTTCCAGTGCTCTGGCACCCTCAAAGTAAAGCAGTTCACTCTTCACCCTTTCCAAATTAATTTATAGCTGCAGAAATAAAACCATTTTAGTTCACCTGTTCACCTAGTCACCTATTCTGTCTTATTCATACTAATGTAACCCAGGAGCCATGCCATTTACTTCTTCAGAGTTCTATTAGAGGTAAAACCAGGTATTTGGCCCTAGATACAATTAGATACAGAACATACTTATTACTGAATAGATAAATCTGCCTTCAGTTTAGTTTTTCTCTGTTAGGTAGACACAAAGATATCTTGCCCTCTATTCTTTGCAAGCTTTGGTATATTTTTCCATTTACACAAGAAGCTTTTTTTCTTCTTCACTTTTTTCTGTTTCAGAGTGACAGAAGCCTTCCATTCTTTTGAAAGACCCAGAGACCATTAAACACTGTTGAAATGAAAAACAAAATCCAACAGAAAAAATCAAAACTGGGGGTGGGGGGTGGAAGAGCCTATTCCCACCTTATGCAATATGGACTTGGTGTCTTATACATAAAAGAGAAAAAAGAGCCTTTGAAAAAGGCAAATACGAGGAGGAAGCAGTAGGAATGAGACTTGGCCAGCCTGTACAGCAAAACAGAGCTCTGTGGGTGTTCAACCTTTTGTGCACCAAAAATGCAACCGGCAAAATAGGCCCTGGTCCCTGATCTGCCCCCAGCCCTATCATTTCTGTTTATGCCCCCCTGCTCAAGTAGAGCAAACAGAAACACCAACTGTTTCGTAATAGTAGCACATTTTATCGTGGTAGAAGAAGAGAAGATTGGACCTGGATGAAAAAAATCAAGGGACTAGAAAAACTGCTTTTCTGAGTTGACTTCTAGTTTGTAACAGGATCAACAAAGACATCAGGAGATGTTTGACAGGTTCCTTTCTGCTGGTGTGGTACCTGATCTACTCAAATTCCTCTCCACTCTATTGCTTATGTAGTTTGGTTTTGTGCAATTTAATTTGTGTCACTTCATGTAGTCCTCAACCTGATTCAATAGAACCCCTTTGCATTTCCTTGGCTTTATAAAGGGAACTTAGTATTTTATATTTGCATTGATTTTAAGGACTTCTGCCCCATTAGAGTACTGAAAAAAGAGCTTAATTACTGAAAATCTACCTCCATCCACTGCATCTGGTTTACTTTAGTTTCAAGGAGATCTCTGGCATTCATGTGTTACTGTAGTCCAAAGGATACATAGCTGTAGCGTCCTCCGTGGAAGAGCTCTGAATTACTAGCAGAACCTGAAGTCATCTGTCAATCAAGATTGTTCCTGAGGCACTTTCACACCTACTTAAACACAGTTTGGTTAGGTTGGGGTCACAAGCCTGAATCACATGGAGTCCACATGTGAGCACATAAGACTGCATGACCTGGCTTTCAGTGATTTAGAAAGGGACAATGTGTGAGCAGTGTTCTGTAATTTTAGAACATAAAAATCTTGAGAAGTTCAACATGAGCCAGCAAGGTGTGCATGCAGCCCAGAAAGCCAACAGTATCCTGGGTTGCATCAAATGAAGTGTGGCCAGCAGGTCAAGGGAGGTGATCCTCCCTCCCTACTCTGCTCTTGTGAGACCTCCAGGTGGAGTACTGTGTCCAGCTTTGGGGCCCCCAGCATAAGAAAGACATAGACCTGTTGGAACAAATCCAGAGGAGGGCCACAAAGATGATCAGAGGGTTAGAGCACCTCTCCTATGAAGGCAGGCTGAGAGAGATGGGGTTGTTCAGGCTGGAGAAGACTTTGGGGAAACCTTATAGCAGCTTTCCAGTATCTGAAGGGGGCCTACAAGAAAGCTGGAGAGGGACTTTTTACAAGGGCATGTAGTGATAGGATGAGGGGGAATGGCTTCAAACTGGAAGAGGGGAGATTTAGATTAGCTATTGGGAAGAAATTTCTCACTGTGAGGGTGGTGAGGCACTGGAACAGGTTGCCCAGGGAAGTTGTGGAAGCTCCATCCCTGGAAGTGTTCAAGGCCAGGTTGGATGGGGCTTTGAGCAACCTGGTCTGGTGGGAGGTGTCCCTCCCATGGCAGAGGGGGTGGAACTAGACGATACTTAAAGTCCCTTCCAACCTGAACCATTCTATGATTCTATGATTCTATGAATTCAATTCTTAAAACAACTTACCATTGCAAAATTCCACCTGCTCCTGCACAGCAATATGTTGTCATGGAAACCTAAATCAATCTAGTCATTAATAACTTTCTTCACATGGGAGCTTGAGTGCAATATTTTTCCAGATTGAATAAAGTTACAAGTTACCCATCTGATAACAACATCAAAGAAATTTATGAAGATATGCTTCATTAACAAAAATATCATATGAAACTATTATATAACTAATACTGAACTATTATGTATTATAAGAATTATATATTCATGTATCTTTAAGAAAATTTATAAATATATTGTATAACATACATGTACTCTATGTGTTATATTATGTAATTATAATGGAATAGATATGCTTTTTATAGTTTATAAAAATGTATAGTTTTATATAATAATATAAGGACTTGGCCACTAAAAGGGTTTGCTTACAGTGATATTTGATTTGAAATATCTCAGTCAATTTACATTAAAGAAAAAAGTATCCTGTATTCTTAAAACAAATTATGCTGAAAATTTTAATGAACATTTCTTTTAATTACCTATTTCTTTTCATGCCTATCTTGACTACACAGTGGCTAGTCAAAATGCTAGGAAAAGAAAATATATTTTCAGAGCAAGTAGGTAGCTAGTAGTGTTCAAAGATGAAAATATGATTTTTTATGAGTCTTTGTATAATGAAAATATGCCCATCAAAAATATTCAGACACCTGTCAGATAAACATCTGGGCTTTTGGATGATAACACACTGAAATTCTGGTTCTTTATTACTACTGGTTGTCATTAGAATAGCTGATTGTTTTTTTTTTGTTGAAACTGAAGAAAGGAATTTTTTTGTAACTTTCATACATTTTTAAATATCTGCTCTGCATGGAAAAAAAATCACTTGTGTTTTGTTGTTTTGGGGTTTTTTTAATGACAATTAAAAAATGAACTTATTCAGAAGAAATCTGCGTATTGGTGGGTGGAAGCCACAATTTTGATTAATACCTTGCCAAGTTGCTCCCTAGTGTCACAGTTTATTTGCTTCCCTTCCTTTATTCTCCTTCTGTATTCAGGCTCACTGACCCATACACATTTTCCATATGGTACCTCTGGCCGTGGGACTCTCCCGACACACTGAAGTAGCTCAAGAAGAACAGAAGCACAGAAGCACAATGAGCAAAGTGGGCATCCTTACTGGGGGGGGGGGCGGAAATCACTAAGAGCGTAGTGGCTGCAGATTACAAATCCCATGATATCAGAACTCTTGAGTTTCAGCCAGAACTTTTGAAACAGACTTCAGGTGTTTGCTTGCTATTTCTAAAAAGCCAATGGCTTTAAAAAAAGAAAAACACTTTTCTGACAAGCCCTAGTTACTATAATAGCAACTTCAGTGGCCAAGCAAATATAGAAACACACTGAGAATCAGGAAGCCTGGTTTTATTTTTGATTTTGCCACCCACGGTTTGACATGAGGTACATCACTTCATTCTCCTCTCCATTTCCACTTCCATATTTGGCCTATGTCTCCTGAGTTGGGCTTTTCTTTTCCTCTGGGTGTATACAAAAGGATCTAAGCCTCATTTCACAGAGCTGTAAATTTTAAGGACAAAACACGGATCTGAACTGAGCTCCTGGCCACTACGAGCAATAGCTTTTCACCATGGAATTCCTGTATCTGGACCATCATTTTCCAAAGAGTGAGTCTAGAGACTTGATACAATGGAAAGTCTTTTTTTTTTTTTTTAATCATTCCCTGCTCAGGGCTAAGGTTAAGGCTTGTATCTAAAATTATATTGTCTGGTATCAGCTTCTAACCACTGATTCTTATTAACTTTCCTCTCCTACATTAAGGAGAACTATGGCATCAGAAATATCTAACCCTATTGGTACTTCTGGGCTTTGATTAAGTCTGCTGTTAACTTATTTCCTTTAAACAAACTTAATTCAGCTTTCTAATTCCTTCACTGAAAAAAAAAAAAAAATCTTAGACCTCTAATCATCCTTGCAGCCTCTTTCTGAATTTTCCAGTGTAACATAATTTTTATTGCAGGCTGGCAGTCAGTGCCATACACTGTGTCCAAAATTGTTCTCTAAGGCAACAGTTCCACTCATGGGGAACAAAAAGAACTGGGTATCCATTTGTTACAAGCAATTTACATTTAAATAAGTCACAACATACCAAACAGTCAAATATGGATATGGTTTAGCAAGGTGTATCACAAAAAGCTCCAATCTCAGTCACACAGAGTGGAAGGAATAAGTATTATGGAAAGACATGATTGTTGCCGGAGTTGTGCACACCTGGAAACTAAGCAAGGCATAGGGAAGAAAAATGAAGCTGCAAGATCAGTCGCTGTCATTTTCCCACCTAAACCTCCCCTGCTAATAGGCAGGCTCATGGCGTGGTGGTTAGAGGCACAAACCAAGAGTTAGACCCATTTCTTGCTCTATTATTGACAGGTGCCTCATGTACCTTACCTGTAAGTTATGTATAGCCAGTACAGGGTGATCATGCTTAATTAACAGACAAAACATGTCTATTTCTGTATGAGGTCCTACCTCATACAGAAAGGAATATGTATAAATGCATATAAAATGTGTGAAGTTGACTTTTTCACTGGGCTGACAGAATTTCTGTTAAATACTGATCTAGGAAACCTCAAAGATGCCTTGGCTGAAGGGGTTCATGACAGCAAATCTGGAGTCTCTTCTGGCTGAGGCAGTTAATTTCTGTGTTATTACCTGGGAAACAGCTTGCACCAGTGAGGAAGGGGCAGAATTGTGAATTCTTCAAGCTTAGGAGAAATATTAGAATACTAATGTTAGGCGTATGCATTAGTAGCCAAACTATGACCTTAACCATGGCCTTTGTCTAATGACGTCTGCTTCTCCTTTAATTCCTTCTTATCATTCTGTTTTAACTTCATTGCATGTCACTAGGAAACTATTGGTCCCATTCCATATCGTTCCTATTGTATTAAGATAAAGACAAAGACAGGTTTCTTTTTTTAAAAGTCTCTGTAAGTCATAGGCATGAAACACTCCTCACATCCAGTCACCCTTACGTAGAAGCCTGGCATAACAAATAACTTCTTTCATGCAATCAGTACACAGATTTCACTGGTATTTATGGGTCCTGTGGGAAAGTAAATTTTGCACCCTTCAACATCTATCATTGCTGCACTTTACCTATCTATCTACTTTTTTAATGTATGTATTACTGCAATCTATTTATTCATCTATCTATCTATCCATGTATTTATTTAGTGAGTGTGTTATACACACTAAGTGTGTAACAATTATTTTGCCCCTTATCCTATCTTAACTTGAAAATCATTCTTGTCCAATTCAGTATCTCAATATTCCAGTAAAATGTGGTATTTGATTCTCTTTTAAGCCCTTTCTCTGAAGATGCCTAATGTTTTAGATGAGCTCTATGGTCTTGTTGATCTGCTTTGGGATTCACAGAATACAAGCATGGCTCAGAGCAGCCTTGTACCTGAGCTACAGTTCATTTACTGGCCAGAAAAAATTGCTGTGCCTGAACTCAGAGGCCATGGAGACTGCAAGCTCTTCTAGGGACACCAAGTCACTCGAAAAGAAAAAGGAGGTAGTAGGGACAGAGGTCCCTGGAGGATGATTTCCTAATACCTCTAACTACATGTGTTAGAGCAGCACCAACATTCACCAAGGAACAGTCGTGGTTATCCTGAAAATGACAATACTTTCCTAGGCTTTAGTGACGAAATAGACTTCTTTATTAACCTTTTTTCTGAGTTGCGTTGAAAAAGCATGTTTTGATTCTTCCCACTAAAGCAAATTTGAAATCAATAAAAGATTCTTGGTAACTAATACATTGTAAGTAAATAACAATGCTAGAAGTGTATGACTATAAGTAGCAGTGGTTTCCCCACTCAGATGCTCTGAGTTCCTGTAGCTTTTGTTCAGGAGAGGTACTAGCGCCTTCAGTAGTTACTGAAGATCTCCTTCATGATTGTCAAAAGGACTATCAACAACTGGTGGAGAACTATGAAGTGACTGGAAATTATCAAAGGCTTTCACTGCAAACAATGCAATAGCTTCTGAGGATGGTTAATACTCAGCTTTGCAGTATGAAAGATTTAATCTCCTGTATGAACTACTCTTTTAAAAATTGAAAGAGCTTGAAATGATGTAACCAGAGGGAAGAAATCCTTCTTCTTCAAGCCACACAACGTTAATGGCTAGAGTAATAATGAGTTTTGCCCAGACCACATTGTCTATCTCATGGATTAAAACAGAGGAAATCTCTGAGCTTTTTGAAGAGTAGTAAAGATATGATCAGATCAGCCAACAGCAGGAAGAACCTATGAGTTTATTCAACTTCCAAGTGCTTTAGTGGCCCAAATAGAACCGTACATTACAGCAGCAAAGTTCTCCTGATTTGTACACAGCCCTGCTAGCAATGTCGCACTTTGGTCCAATAGCACAAAGCATCTCCATCAGTAAGGCAAGCTATACCAGTAATTGCCCTTTTTAGTGTATGAATGATGTATCTTCATAATCCTGACTTAGATCTCAGCTGATGGACATTCATAGGGTTGGCTTAGCTTTAGGTGGAAGCAATGTAATATCTAAATTATAACATGCTTCTGTGTATACCTTGCAACTGTATAAATTAGAACTGTTTACTTCTTGCGTTCTCTCAGTCTCTATGTATCAATTCTTTTCCGTTCAATCAGCTCTAGCAAACCCAGCCTCTGATCAGCCATGCAGGCAAGACAGGATTGTCATGCTCCCACAATACCTGCTGTCTTGGAAGAATATCTGGCACTCTCTCACAGTAATTTTTCAGTTCATTTCTGAAGCTCAGGTGATGAGTTAAATTTAGTAAACATATTAAGCCTTTGTAGTTTGTTAAGTCCTGGCTAGGCTAAGTGGGCTAAATTAGCCCTGAAGAGGGTAAATTAGAAGATTTTTGAGACTTATGTGAAAAATTTGACTGAAATAGATATTCTGGCCTGCGTCTGAGGGATGTGATTACTCACTGAAAGAGCTCTGCCAATGGAAGGTCCTATGTGTATCTGCAATTTAATCCTAATTCTTAGGCTTAAATAATAGTATATGTGTAAAATAGCATGGGAAGCAGTATATCACAACCGTTGCAGACAGAATGGGTAAAAGTATGAGATTAGCATACATGAGTAATACATAAGGCAGTATGGGCCAACTAGTTAGACTAAGAGGAATTTCTAGGATCAGAGAATACCAGAGGCATGAGCAAGAGCTGAGTCAAGGCTTTAGATGGGCAAAACATTAGAAGAAACCACTTAATTGCCAAACAGAAATAAATATAATCATTGCCTTATTTAGACTGCAAGAAAACAGTGTAATCATATCCAGTTACATTTTTATAGGTTAAAATGTTACATAATATTGACTGAAGTAATAAAAGATGTTTCTGGCACCCCAAATATGTTCTTCTGTCCTTGAAAAATGGGACTGTAAAGCTTCCCAGCTACGATATTCAAATACTTCTTGAAACTCAGTTGTTGAACTTAGGCAAATTAGGTAAGATTTCTGCACTAAAATAAGTAATTTCCCTCTCACTAATTTTTCTTTTCATTTTGTATTCATATTCCTTTATACACATTTCTAACAGGTCACAGCAGTACATGCATTGGCTATGTCATATCTGCATGGAATGATTTTTATTTACTTATAGCTCACAGAATCACAGAATTACAGAATCACAGAGCGGTCAGGGTTGAAAGGGACCTCTGGAGATCATCTAGTCCAACCCCCCCGCCAGAGCAGGGTCACCTACAGCAGTTGCACAGGACGGCGTCCAGGCGGGTTTTGAATGTCTCCAGAGTGGGAGACTCCACCACCTCTCTGGGCAGCCTGTTCCAGTGCTCCACCACCCTCAAAGTAAAGAAGTTCCTCCTCATGTTTACATGGAACTTCCTATGTTCATGTTTGTGCCCATTACCTCTTGTTCTGTCACTGGGCACCACTGAAAAAAGAATGTTTCCATCTACCATTTCAAGGAACCTAATGAAATTCAACAAGGGTAAATGTAGGGTACTGCATCTGGGGAGGAATAACCCCATGCACCAGTACGGGTTGGGGGCTGACCTCCTGGAGAGCAGCTCTGTGGAAAGGGACCTGGGAGTCCTGGTGGACAACAGGATGACCATGAGCCAGCAATGTGCCCTGGCGGCCAAGAGGGCCAATGGCATCCTGGGGTGCATCAAAA
>VZSZ01007146.1:795799-813806 GCA_013398815.1 Ibidorhyncha struthersii
CAAAAAGGGTGATCAAAGGTCTGGAACAGGTTCTGCACTCATAGGGTAGGCTTTTTCAACCTGCAAACAGACAGTCCAGGAGGATATCAATGAGACCTATAAACCATAGGTGTCCTAAAGAAGATGGATGGGGCTCAGCTGTTTGCTGTCTTTTCCAGTACAAACCCAAACCACCTAATGAAATGAACCTAAAGGAAACTAACAAGTGGCAAATTGAAAAGAAATTTAAAAGAGCGGCTTTCATACAGGATGAAGAATCTGCCCAGGCTACTGTTTACAAGGACAGCTGTCTGTTTCTGGAATTCACTGAGTCATAAGCTGCTGGAGGCAAGGAGAGTATTTTTGGGAAGTATTGGTATTTGCTGCCTGATACCACCTCCCAGATATTCACTGTTGGTCACTGTCAGAGATAGAATAGTGGAATAACTGTATCTCAGTTCTGACACAATATGCCTATTTTTATATGATTATCATCAGATCCAACTTCCTGCATGCTGTGGTTAAGTGTAGAGCACAAAGAGGTCATTTTTTTCTTTGGAGACAATGCATTAGAGTGGTTTAAAAATAGACAAACTATCCAAGGAGCTTGCTTGAAAATACTTTAGAATACACTGAGAATCTTTAAAAATTATCAACATGTATGGACATTTTGAGGGTGCTAAATCATTAAGCTTTCTTTGCAGTATTTTCTTCCCATTGAGAAAAGAAAAAAAATAATCTGTTACTTAACAAAGCAGAAATACTTAAAATAATGAGAGATTCATATAAATAAAGGTTTCTCCAATGTTCTGTGAAGTGAATAAGGTTTGGTGCATTAAGTTATTGCACGCCAGTTGTGCTTCTGCAGTTGTTGGTGAGGACTCAATTCAGTCAACTGAATATAAGCACTTAGCACTATTTGAAATGGCTCATGGTATCTGAGACATCCTCAAGGGTCTGGCAGATACAACACAAAAGTTAAGCCAGACCCTTCTGGAGTAGGAGCTTGAAATCAGACAAAGACTGTAGCACAGCAAATGGCACTAGACAACAATGTTTAACTGCAAAGTAACTGTCTGCGTACCTGCACCTAAGTCATCCTTTGTGAGGTGATGGGACTTAGCCCCAAAACATCAGTGAAACAACTTTATCTCCCTTTTTCCTTCATGAATTAAGAGCACGCGAATAGACAGTCATTTACGTTCTGTTTTCTACATTTCTTTGAAGCTGCCACATTGGTCATATGTCCAAATAAAAAAAAATAAAATCACAAAATGAAGTCCAGGCTTATTGTCCATTACCAACTAACTTTGTTACTCCTCCTTATTCTTTCTTTTTCTAAATATCATCTGATTCTATTTCTGTAATGTGATAGAATGTGCACAATCCATTTGTTAGGCAAAGCGATTATAGTTCTGTATCAGTTCTTTAATGAAGCATACAGGCACAAAAGTTATTTTATTTGTTAAAAGAGATATGTCTCAGTACAATAACAATTTCAAAGAACCGAACGATAATGAAAACTTGTCTTCTATTAAGTGTTTCACCAAATGGGATAGTAGGTAGAAGAATCTTAGGGAGCCATAATTAAATTTAATGAGACTGAGCATCTGAACTCTGCTCCACCCAGGCGACAGCAGCAAAATGCAACTGTGTCACTGCCAACAATGAAGGTGCAAAAATAGAACATAATCATTACTCTTCGGAAGTGAACAAATTTTATTGACTACTTTCACCCCCCGACACACACTAGCTCCACCAATAAAGCATTGTTGGGTTGCATAGAATTATAGAATCGTTAAGGTTGGAAGGGACCTTTAAGATCATCAAGTCCAACCATTAACCTAACCTGACAAAAACACTTCTAAACCATATCCCCAGGTATCACGTCTACCCTTTTTTTAAACACCTCCAGGGATGGCGAATCCACCACCTCCCTGGGCAGCCTATTCCAAGGCTGGATAACCCTTTCAGTGAAGAAATTTCTCCTAATATCTAACCTAAACCTCCTCTGGCTTAACTTGAACCCATTTCCTCTTGTCCTATCACTTGTCACTAGGGGGAAGAGGTCAGTCCCCATCTAAAACTCCTCTCGTGCTACTTGAGGCCGTTTCCTCTTGTCCTATCGCTTGTTGCTTGGGAGAAGAGACCAACCCCCACCTCGCTACAACCTCCTTTCAGGTACTTGTAGAGAGCGATAAGGTCTCCCCTCAGCCTTCTTTTCTCCAGGCTAAACAACCCCAGTTACCTCAGCTGCTCCTCATAAGACTTGTCCTCCAGACCCCTCACCAGCTTCGTTGCCCTTCTCTGGACACGCTAAACATGCTAACATGTCAACAACATACAACTTTTGCAGGCCCAGTCATGGGGGTGAGACATTTTCCCAGCCAAGGTTGAACCTTCTGAAATAAAGTGTTTCAGAGAGAGAGTCTGGAGAGGAACCAGTTGCTGGGTATCTTATCTTTCTGCCTCACATACATCACATGCTTTAATTGGTCCCGTGGCGATATGGTGGAAATACGTCATCACCACATTGCCAATCCAAGGGAACTTCACTTCTTTTTTCCTAAAATAGTGACTGGCCATTGAAGAGGGCTGCCAGCCATTCCAGAAGGCATACAGGTTTTGCTGCCAACACAGCATCTGCAGATGCAGGGATATCAGTATCTTCCCAATGAGAAATAATGTGAAAAATAGAACCAGTATTTGCACTGACCTTTGCAACTCTAGTGACATTTTTCTAACCCCATACTCATCCCACATCCAGCTGAGATGACTCGTCTAAAGACTGATCTGAGAGGAGTGATGTGGGTAGGAATGGGAAAAGTCCTTCCTGGTTCTTACGTGTTGGTTGACTTCCCTCTGTGAAAGATGGATACCAAAATTCACAAGCCATTTCCCATTGCTGTCAAGGACTGTGCAAGGACAGAATCACAGCATACATAGTGGGACATTTAAATGTGACTTGAAGAGTTTGGAGTACGTTGAGGTTAGATAAAGTACTGTATTATCCTCCAATAACTTCCATATGTGTTAGAGTACAGTGATAGTAATGCGTTCACTGTCCTATTTTCTTAATCCTCTTGCTTGTGGAGCTGTGGCGTGGGTGGAAATCAAGATTAAAAGATAGAAGTCTAGATAACTATGCATAGCTAAATCCTGAAAATATTAATTTTTGTCTTTGAACTGTGCTAGTCATGGTGGGGAGTAAATTAATGAAGGATTAGAAACATTATTTTATACAAGATGTGATACAGGGCTAAATTGAAGAGCCCCATTCCCTGTTAATTAAACCACACAGTTCATATTGTTTGAAAATACTGATTTAAGGAGCAGAACTGTAAATTAGAAAATATTTTGGTCTGCTTATGTTTAATTTTAATTAACTGGAGATACACTAATTTGACAAGTGTTTCACAACACAGAACTTGTAAAGGAAGAGTTGAAGGTTATGCTTCATCTGTAGGCTATATTTTAAGTACAACTGCATTTTAGAAGTCTTAAATACATACTCCAGACTTACAACATAAGACATTTAAAACACTTTATTGTAGATTTTTTACCAAACAAATGTTTTTGCTTGGCATAAAATTATTGCTTAAATATTTCTGAATTTCACCATTACATAATTCAACAAACATAACCGATCATTTCATTTTGTTTTAGTCTGAATTCTAGAGCCGACACCCATGTGGTTGCATACAGCTCACCTAACATCAGCATTCTAGGGGTGGTCATCCCATGCTAACCTGCATGTCTAATGTAAAATATAACTCGGTCTTCAGAGGTAAAAATCTCACTTCAGTGATGAAAGAGGATGTCTAAGTGATTAACTTAAGATTTAAGCATTTGATTTTTTTCAGCAATAAACTGAAAACATAAACATTTAGTTGAATCCCACTTTTTAGGTTACTGATAAGAATTTTGTTTGGGCAAATAACTTTCTACATTATATTTGCTTGCTGAAGAATCAAAGTCGGAGTGATTCATTTCCTGTTAGATTTTCTGCAGAATTCAGTGGGTTTGGATCTCCTTGGAATTGACAGTGTACATGTTTCTGTTCTGGAAATCTAAGGTTCTGTTTTTATATCACACTGGGATATCATTATCTCCCAAATATTAAATATGTTATGAATAATGGAAAACATGAAATTGGAGGTGAGGCATTGGACAACTTAAGTGGTTGAGTATGATGCCTTGGTATCTTCAGTATCTAGGTGAGAAATATGAAGATAAAGATTTTCTTCTAATTTCAATCATGTCAGTACAAGCTGTAACTATTCCTCTGCTAACAGGAACAGCAGAGTTGTGTTGTGGAGCAACATTGGGGATATATGAGGAACTGGCATTTCCTTCAGCTTCTGAATCTCAGTTTCCCAGAGGTTTTCAGATAACCTTCTAAGGCTTCAAGGATGTCCCTCAGAAAATATCCCTGGTCTTTTTTTTTCATACCTTGAATCAGTGGAAAACTATCAGGGTGAGAACCTCCACAATTGGTGACGGATGGGGAATATAGGGTTTGTCTATACTTGCATTTGTTTGTGGGGAAAAAAAATCTATTCTTTACTAAAATATTCTAGATCAGCTTTTCTAAATTCATGCATGTGTGTACGGTCTGATTCCAAAACAATGATTTTTTTTTTTTTTCTGGTATGACCATAATTAAATATTGAAAATTATTTATACTAGGTCAGAATAAGAACAGATTGGCATAATATAGAATTAATGTTCCAACATGAGTGAATGTTACTCTTATCCAAAATTAAATTTTCTGTGTAAACAAGCTGCAAATTTCTCAAGGGAGTTCCGTTTGGATACCCAAGCACTGGCCCTGGGAATGTTAGGGCTCCATCTACAGCAGCAAGATGTGTCTGTGCTCATGCCATGTCCATAATTCTAAAATAGTTTGCTTTCAAGATGAGTTGCCGCATACAAACTTGCTGTTGGGGAAGATATGGCCTGTGATAGCGCCGCCTTCGTGCCTGGGAGATGTTGAAATGCAGCTAGTTAGTGATGGTCAAAATGGTGCCAGGAACCCCTCAAAAAGCTTAGCAGTGTAGATGGTTGCCTGCCACTGCCCTGGCACTATTTGATACACTGGTATAGACACGGCTTTAGAGAACTCGGGTCCTAATACCATGTACCTAGTGTTTTCTTTGTTGTCCTGCATTGTTACAGCACTGAACTGGACTATAACTAGAGGTAGTTCCTTAGAGGCACCAGTAGATGAAAAGACTATGCTCCTGTATGAGAATTTTCACAGTGGTTTAATGTATATATCTAGTAGGCTGCCCAAGTTCTCAAACCAGAACAACTAAGCTCATAAGATTTCCTATATAATCAATAGACAGAAAAGCACCTCCACAGGTTGATTTGGGGCATGCAAACCAGGCTGTGCTCTGTATTGCCCTCTAGAGGAGACAAGCTATTAAGGAAAAAAAAAAAAAAAATGGCCTGACCAGGCATTCTTTTTCCTTCCTGAATTGCACAAAACTGGTTGCTACGGGCAACTCTGCAATCATGACATCATGATTGAGTCTGCCACCCTCACTCAAAGTAAAAAGAACACCTTTTGGTGCTTAAACGAATCTCTGTGTCAGTCAGAATCAGATTCACATCTTCTCTGAAAGAACCTATTGGTAAGAGAATCTGTCTTACCAGGACAGTGACAGCTGCTCTGTAGTCTCAGAATGCACAGGCGCCAAGCTTCCCATAGTGGCATTGCTACAATTTGGGGCATCTGCCTGCACACAACTTACGAACTGCAATTTTATTTCAATGAACCATCTGTATTCCTGTTTATTCCTGTGCCTTGTACTCCTTATGTGGAAAAGGGAAAGCATAGTACTTACTGTCTTAAAATTACCTCTTTTAAAAGGCTATTATTTAGTGAATGTGGGGTCTAGTCTAGGAAAAGCCACATTCCTTATTACAGCTATGTGATTTCGATAGAGAAGAATAAAGAAAATCAACATTAAAAGTAACAAACATACTGGGACTCTCCATTGCTCAATGCAGTTTGCTCTTACTGATGTAGGCATTTATTTTTTTTTTACGAAAAGTGGCAGGCCACATATGGGATCTAAAGTTAGGTGCAAAGTCAAATTTTGGCAGATACTGTGAGTGTCCGTGTAGCAGGGAATGACATATGAATAACGCAGGTGCATGTCACAGCATAATTATAGATGAGAGCTGAACCCACTGATGAGTAAGAGCTGTGGTTGTGAATAGCCGCTGCTGAACAGTGATGTTGTATTTGTCTTGGAGATCCATAGCTGTGGATACGCAGCCCGGATTGATAAGGTAATTGAACTCTGGTACCAATTCCCCCAGTTTTGACCTTAGCCTCAACTCCCTCATGTTTTCCAGCAACTTTTGACCTATATAAGAGGAGAGGCTAATCACATTGCCACCTTCTTCCAGGGTCAGCCCCCCTTCCTGACTGACAAACACCGTTGATACATTTATTCCTATCCACCTGCCCTTCAGAGAGCTGCTGTATAATGAAGTGGCCCTTTTTCATTTCCTCCAAACCTTCAGAGAATTTCCTGAAGAAATCCAGCTGGAAGGCTGATTGTGACCTGAAGCCTTTGGAAAACCACTAGAAAGCATTGACTCTAAAATGTTGACTTCATTGACTTTCACTGGGGTCAGTGGGAGTCACAGATAAAGAGATGATGATGTATAGTCACTAAAGAAAAAGTATTAGTGTTGAAGTGTATGTAGCACTGGAAGAAGACACAGAACATAGATGCAGAACAGCCCTGTGTGAGACCTGGAGAAGCTGAGCAGCAGTGTAAGTGGTGGAAGCAGAAGCAGGAGCACAAAGCCAGAAGCAAGAAGAAAAGACAGCTACAAAAAAAAAGGGGTGAGAAGAAGTAGATGGAAGAAGCAATTTTTACATTGTGAATCTCCCTCATGAGAACTGGTAACCAGAGAGATGTCAATGTTTTATTTTGATAGCTAGATCAGAATTATATCAAATGGAACAAGTAAACATCTCATTCAACTTAGCTGCCTGGGGAGAGAGAAGATAACATTGAATAACTAACGCCCCACGGGTAACAGTGAAGACCAGAATAACTTTGGATTGACAAATGGATGATGCAATGTACTAGGCCAAAGGAGAGAGAGATTTACCAATATCAAAATTGCCAATCATTGATTATAAAAATGATTGGAATAAGGAACAAAGACGACCAAAAAAAAAGGTAAAAGACATTCACAATGAGAGCCTTTTTCTTGATCCGCTATTAGTTTAGTTGTGTGCTATTATTTCACATGAAATATCTCCTGAAAGCAATCTAATTTACAGAATAGTTTCCAAAAAAATGTATCAGAAGTAGTGGATTCCTGTATTGTTCGATGAACAAAACCAACTTCAAAAGGAAGGCAGTAAACCTTCAAAAAGAAAAGAAAGACAGACAGTGATATACAGAATGCACAAGAATGAGGAAGAACGAAAAAAAGAGTGGACTTTATGGCTAGAAGTTTCTTTCAACTCCAGACATAATCCATGAAAAGAGGAAAGATGTTCCGGAGAGAAATGTAGGTCCAAATATGAGATATTGTATAACAAGTTGCAATTGAAAGGAATTTCAAACAGATATTTTCAAAGTTAAACCTAAATCCCTTGGAAAAAAAAAAAAAAGGAGAAAAAAGGAGAAAGGCATTTTATTCGTTATAATGGACAGGATTGTACACATAAAACCTTTCAAAGCAGTGCAAATATTTAAGCAGCTGCAATGAAGAACTTTTATATTGTCTGAGAATGAAAGCATATTTCTGGAATCATATATCTTTGAGTCTCTGATGTGCTGGTTTTGGCTGGGGTAAAGTTAATTTTCTTCATAGTAGCTAGTATGGGGCTATGTTTTGATTTGTGCTAGAAACAGTGTTGATAACACAGGAATGTTTTAGTTATTGCTGAGCAGTGTTTACACAGAGTCAAGGCCTTTTCTGCTCCTCACACCACCCCTCCAGTGAGTAGGCTGGGGGTGCACAAGAAGATGGGAGGAGACACAGCCGGAACAGCTGACCCCAACTGACCAAAGCGATACTCCACACCATATGACATCATCTCACTAATAAACCTAGGGGTAAAGTTGGCAGGGTTGGCCACTGCTCGGGGACTGTCTAGGCATCGTTTGGTTGGTAGTAGCAATTGTTTTCATTTGCATCATTTGTCTTTCTTGGGGCTCATTTCTCTCTCTTTGTTATTTTCCTTTTAATCACAATTTTTATTACTTCTATTATTTTATTTTATTTCAATTATTAAACTTTTCTTATCTCAACCCATGATTTTTCTCACTTTTACCCTTCCAATCCTCTTCCTCCAGTCCCACGGGGGCAGGGGGGGAAGTGAGCAAGTGGCTGTGTGGTGCTTAGATGCTGGCTGGGGTTAAACCACAACGGTCTTGTTTGTCACACTGTGTTGGGGATCAAAGGGTTTGAAATAAGAACAGAGTGTATTAGAAGGGATTTATATCTATTAACAGTTGCAGGTCACGATATTGATTCATCTGTTCTCGATATTAGTTTATCTGATCTGAACCATGCTCTTTTTTTGCTGTACATGTTAAAGATTGGTGTTGGCTTTTGCAGTTTTCTGTGTTCTGTAGTGATTAGTGATGTTTTTCCTGGGAGATTTGTTATTAAAACACTGACCTTGAGCTTAATCTGTCAGTTGGTCTCTGTACTGAAGCCATTACTGTATTGAAGTAGAGTATCATATCATGGAGACAATTAGCAATTAGACTTCTTCCTCTGAGAGGTTTTTAGTGGAGGAAATACAGAATGGCACCTTCACTACCTTCTTCTGTGATTTTTCCCTTGTTACAATAATTTCTCAGTATCTTGAACATCCTTGGGTAGTTAAAATACTTCTATTGATGACTCTTAGGATTATTGCTTTGGTTTTGTCTAAGGCTAACAAGCAATTTAGGAATATGACCCAGGGTTTGCAAGAGCCACCCATGGTCATAGGTGGCACACCATGTGGGAGAATATGGGCAGGTATCTAGAGAACTTCTTGCCTCCAATGCTCTGGAACTTCACTCCTGAACCACTACAGGATCCTTATGAAGTAATAGAATGTTTGGAAAAAAAATGCCATGGCTATTCCAAGGAGGCACAACTTATCACACTGTGCTGGGCTCTGGCCAGCATCTACCAAACACTGCTTGATATTGTGCAGCACCCTCAGGGAGAAGAGAGAGAGCAGGAGAAAGAAATGGAAGAGGCAGCCTGTTCTGCCGCAGAGCAGTCACAAGAACAGGAGGAGGAAGAGACGGAAATCATAAGTGAGATAGAAACCACCTGATCCCTATCCCTAAGTGAGCTGTGAGATATGCAAAAAGATTTTAGCTGTCAACCAGGTGAGCTAATTCTCAGCTGGTTACTCCACTGCTGGAATATTGGGGCCAGTGATCATGCATTAGAGAGTAAGGAAGCCAGGCAGCTCGGATCCTTTGCTAAGGATAAGGTCACTGACAAAGGGATTGGAAAAAGGCAGGAGTCCTCAGTCTTTGGCAGTGACTCCTGTCAAGTGTGAAGGGCATGGATCCCTTCAAGGAAGAACCTGCAAATTCCCAAAGCAAATGGATCAACATTGAAGCAGGTATCCAGTATCTGAGGGAACTAGCTGTGTTGGGGATGATCTATAACAACCTAGAAGACAACCAGGCATCCAAAGATCTGGATGAAATCCAGTGCACATGGTCAATGTGGTGAAAATTTGTATGAAATGCACCAACATCACACACCCACACCCTGGTGAAAATGAGCTGGACAGACACAGAGGCAGCAACTATAGATGAACTGGCCAGACAACTCCAAAAATATGAAGATAATCTCTCTTCTTCTGTGTCAGCTTGTGTCTTGGCTGTGGACAGACTGACCCAAAAAATGTCTGAGCAAGCCAAGAAGGAGAGGTCTTCTTCACACACTCCAAGGTCCAACCAAGGTCTCAGCTATTAAGAGTCAGCCTTTTTCTGTTCAAGGGAAAGGGTACTGGTGGCACACACCACATGCAACCCTCCCTATCAAATGACCTGGAAGAAGAATGACATTGAACAGGGTCCTGAGCAGCAGCAAGCCTTTGAGCAAATGAAACGGGAGATAGTTCATGCAGCAGCATTTGAGCCAGCCTGGACACAAGAAGATGTGAAAAACATGCTCTACACCTCAGTCAGGGATAACAGCCCCACCAGGAGCCTCTGGCAGAAAGTGTCTGGAGATACTCGAAGTGGACCTCTAGGGTTTTGGAGCCAGGGATAGAGGGGATCTGAAGCCCATTACACTCCAAGTGCAAAAGAAATCTTAGCAGCATATGAAGGAATTTGAGCCACTTCAGAAGTAGTTGGTACTTAAGCACAGCTTCTTTTGGCACCTTGGTTGCCTGTGCTCAGCTGGATGTTCAAAGGTGATAAACAATCCAAAGTAAATTAACAGAAAAAAATAAGTCCTTTTAGCTTCATTAATAGGTTCACAAGCTGGATATGCAGAAGTGTATCTACTGAAAGACAAGGAAGCTGCACATTTGCATAGATTGAAAGAACTAAAACGAGACCACTGCCAAAGTCCCACATTGAAGAAGAACCACTCAAGGCAAAACTGGGTGCTTGGGACCAGAAACAGACATTGGCAAGAGTTAGTCATTGGAAGCTGTTTCATTAGGAGGGCAATTGCCTCACAAGATCTGGTTATTATTGGTAGATATATGTAACTGAGCAGGTCATATGAAATCAGACCTGTGATAAAGAGCATTTATGTGGCCTGCAAGAAGGTTTTCCAGAGTTGCAGATGACAACACCAGTGTTTGGAATTGAAAACAGTAGAGGCAAGGTGTGGTAGATCACATCCACTGTCTTGTGCCTCTACTAGGAATAGCAGGGTAGCAAAGCTAAAATTACATCAGAACAAGATTGCTTTCTTAGTTACTGTAGCATGATATTAAAGACCCTCACTCACCTCCCCAGTGATATATCCTTACGCTGGACAAAGAATAGGCAATGAAGCAGATTCATACCTAATGATTAAAAAAAATCAGACCTTTCTATCAACATCTTTTTGAGCTGTTGTCCTAGTTTAAGTGACACAGGACTAATTTCTCTTCTAATGCTTGGGAAAACTTCACTTTTAGAAGACTTTAATGTCTGAATTTGTGAAAATATTTACTTTATAGCCAGCTATGGTGTGTGGGTTTATAGGTCTCAGTGTTTTTGAGCTTGCCAGGTGTGGGGATGAGGAGAAACAAGATCTGGGCACTTGACCCAAGCTGGCCAACAGGATTATTTCATACCATGAACATCACATTCAATATAAATTAGAAAGTTTGTTGCAAAGTGCACTCTCTTCCTTGATGGCGGCGATCCAGAGAACTTCTTGCCCTGATGCGGGACCCCTGAGCCCTTCCCTTCTTCCTGAAGCCATAGTGCTCGCAGTGTCTGAAATTTGCTATCCACTGCTGGGAGTGCACAGCTTCCTACTGATAGAATGGGCTGAGTATAACCCTTGTATATTTTGTATTTGTATCGGGATTGGTACTGGTTCTTTAGTGTTATTAATGTTAATTAGCTAGTGTTATTCTATTAAATCTATTTATATTTCAATCCCCGGGTTTCCTTCTTTCTTCCCGATTCCCCTTCCTGGGTGGGGAGGGGTCATCGGTGATAGAACAATTGTCTGAATGACAATAAATTGTTGTGGGTTTTCTCAAACCATAACAGCTGTCTACAGTGTCTGAGTTTTTTAGGTGATGCCTGGACAAAGAGGAAATGTGGACAGTGTTACTTTCACACAATTCAGTGTGTAGCAAGGACCTGGAAAGCTGCAGGGATGAGTGTAACTGCTTCTGTGTAAATGGAAAGCAGCAGTGCATGGTGATGCAGTGAGGCAAAGTCTAGGGGGCCATGACACGTGGCTTTCCTGTCAGGTCCCCTTTTACTGGCAGGAGGAAGACACCATCCCTATGAAAATGGATGTGTGCAGTCAGAAGTTCAACTATAATATTAACATGTAAATCAACTATACCACAAATAGGAATATTTTCCAAAAAGTCACATCTTCTTGGCTACCCGCCATCACCTGTTCATGCTGCTGAAGTGCAAAAACTATGGGCTGATAAGAGAGGGCTGAAGATGTATGAAGGTTCTCCACAAAGCGATGAGGAGCACAAAGTCAAATTTTACTTCTGTGCAAACTCTAGCTCCTCCAGTAGCTTTCACAATTGTCTCCAGCTTCCATAAAAGCTGTAAAAAGCAGGGAAAGCAGAAGGAAGTGATAATATCCAGGCACTGTGAACCCCGCAGACCATGGAAAAAAGCTGAAGCAAATATTTTGACTAATTACTTTTTTCACTGCTTCAGTATTGCAATCTCTTACTCTGCTTTCTGCAAAGTAAAAAATTTGTCTTACAGTGTCAGAACAGCCATCACAGACAGAGTAGTGGGGCTCTTCTGCCAGGCCTGCTACCCCAGCCTGTTTTGTTTCAGACAGCAAACTGCAGTTTACTGGCAGGCAGTTTGTACAATTTACCCAGCAATGAGAATGCACTCACAGCACATCACCACCTTCCTGCAGCCAGTCAAATGTCAGCACTGAATTAGCAGTTGAAATGATTAAGACTCTGTTAAAGAAAGCTGTAAGCATCAAAGAAAATCTATGGCAGGCTATACTGGATGTAGAAACACTATCACAAAAGACATTAATTAACAACAACTTTGTACAATATCTGACATCAAGATACTGTTATATATTGGTGCCCATCAGTAACAAAAATGACAAAATAAAATGTGCAGGACAAAGGAAATATACACAGAGAAAAGCTGAAGACCTTTCAGATGTATACTGTGGAGGACCTCAAGAACACACTATTATCTTGGAAGAAAACACAGCATGCAAGAGAATTCTGTAACAAGGCTGTGAACGGGCATTTAATTCACTCAAGTCCTCACTATTGCAAATACCAGTAGAAGATACATATGGAGATGGTAAAATATGCACCCCATTAAACTTCAGTTACAGGACACGAGAAAAACCATGAGGGGTTGACAATAAATATGAGAAGGCACCTAAAATATTTAATTTACAGTAGAACAAAGGCAAGTCTCCTCAGAATCAGAAAGGCTCTCCTTGGCACCACCATCAAACTGCCTCCACTATACATAAAAGTTTTTGGGCAGTGCTGAGGTCTAAAAGGACAGCCTTCCTGGAGTGGATGAGGCCTTCTAGAGACAGACAGGAGCAGCATCATGTTCACAGGCCCTGGTCCTCATGGGGAACTTCAACCACCCTGATATCTGTTGAAGGGACAACACAGCAGGGCACAAGCAATCCAGGAAGTTCTTGGAATGTGTCAATGACAACTTTCTTCTCCAAGTGGCAGAGGAGCCAAAGAGGAGAGGCGCTATGCTGGACCCTGTCCTTATGAACAAGGAGGGGCTGGTGGGGAATGTCAAGCTCAAGGGCAGCCTTGGCTGCAGTGATCATGAAATGGTGGAGTTCAAGATCCTTAGGGCATTAAGGAAGGAGCACATCAAGCTCACTACCCTGGACTTCAGGAGAGCAGACTTTGGCCTCTTCATGGATTTGCTTGGTAGAGTACTGTGGGACAAAGCCCTGGAGAGAAGAGGGGCCCAAGAAAGCTGGCTAATATTCAAGGATCAACTCCTCCAAGCTCAGGAGTGATGCATCCCAACAAAAAGGAAGTCAGGCAAAAAAACAAGGAGGCCTGCACGGATGAACAAGGAGTTCTTGGACAAACTCAAATACAAAAAGGAAGCCTACAGAGAGTGGAAGGAAGAACAGATAGCCTGGGAGGAATTCAGAGAAACTGTCCGAGCCGCCAGGGATCAGGTTAGGAAAGCTAACGTCCTGATGGGATTAAATCTGGCCAGGGATGTCACGGTCAACAAGAAACAACTTCTAGAAGTATGTCAGTGATAAAAGGAAGACTAGGGAAGATGTGGGTCCTCTCCAGAAGGAAATGGAAGAGCTGGTCACCCAGGATATGGAAAAGGCTGAGGTACTCAGTGACTTTTTTGCCTCAGTCTTCACTGGCAAGTGCTCTAGCCACACCGCCCAAGTCACAGAAGGCAAAGGCAGGGACTGGGAGAATGAAGAACCACCCACTGTAGGTGAAGATCAGTTGCGAGCCCATCTAAGGAACCTGAAGGTACCCAAGTCCATGGGACCTGATGAAATCCATCTGTGGGCCCTGAGGGAACTGGTGGATGAAGTTGCCAATCCACTATCCATCATATCTGAGAAGTTGCGGCAGTCCAGTGACGTTTCCACTGACTGGAAAAGGGGAAACACAACCCCCATTTCCAAAAAGGGTAAAAAGAAGACCCACGGAACTACAGGCTTGTCAGTCTCACCTTTATGCCCAGCAAGATCATGGAGCAGATCCTCCTGGAAACTCTGCTAAGGCACATGGAAAATAAGGGGGTGATTGGTCACAGCCAACATGATTTCATCAAGGGCGAGTCATGCCTGACAAATTTGGTGGCCTTCTACGATGGTGTTACAGCGCTGGTGGATAACAGAAGAGCAATTGACATCATCTACCTAGACTTGTGCAAGGCATTTGATGCTGTCCTACATGCCATCCTTATCTCTAAATTGGAGAGACATAGATTTGAAGGATGGACCACTCGGTGGATAAGACACTGGATGGATGGTCACATTCAAAGAGTTGCAGTCAACAGCTCCATGTCCAAATGGAAACTACTGATGAGTGGTGTTCCTCAGGGGTTGGTACTGGGACTGGCACTGTTTAACATCTTTGTCAGCAACATGGATGGTGGGATTGAGGGCACCCGCAGCAAATTTGCCAACAACACCAAGCGGTGTGGTACAGTCAACATGCTGGAGGGGAGGGTTGCCACATGGAAGGACCTTACCAGGCTTGAGAGGTGGGACTATCCCAACCTCATGAAGCTCAACAAGGCCAAGTGGCAGGTCCTACACCTGAGTTGTGGCAATCCCAAGCACAAATACAGGCTGGGTGGACAACAGATTGAGAGCAGCCCTGAGGAGAAAGACTTGGGTGTGTTGGTTGATGAGCAGCTCAGCATGAGATGGTAATTTGCACTTGCAGCCCAGAAAGCCAACCTTATCCTGGGCTGCATCAGAAGAAGTATGGCCAGCAGGTCATAGGAGGTGATTCTTCCCTCTAGACTGCTCTGGTGAGTTTCCACCTGGAATACCGTGTCCAGCTTTGGAGTCCTCAGCACAAGAAGAACATGGATCTGTTGGCGCAGGTCCAGAGGAGAGCCACAAAGATGATCAGAGGGTGGGAGCACCTCTCCTACAAAGAGAGGCTGAGGGAGTTGGGGTTGTTCAGACTGGAGAAGAGAAGGCTTTGGGGAGACCTTATAGCAGCATTCTAGTACCTGAAGGGCACCTACAAAAAAGCTGGAGAGGGACTTTTACAAAGGGCATGTAGTGATGGGATGAGGGGGAATGGCTTTAAACTGGAAGAGGGTAGAATTAGAATAGATATTAGGAAGAAATTTTTCACTCTGAGGGTGGTGAGGCACTGGAACATATTGCCCAGGGAAGTTGTGGAGGCACCATCCCTGGAAGTGTTCAAGGACAGGTTGGATGGGGCTCTGAGCAGCCAGGTATAGTGGAAGGTGTCCCTGCCCATGGCAGGGGGATTGGAACTAGATGATCTTAAAGGTCGCTTCCAGCCCGAACCATTCTATGATTTTATGATTCTATGATTCTGTGATTCTAGGAACTTCCCCAGCTGCCAAGAAAGTTAAAAGTGAGGTAATAAAAATAAGAGTTGGTGCTAACGTTTGGTAATGTACACGCATACTACAAACTTTATTATCTGAAGTGCATAGGAGGAGCAATGCATTGGGATACATAGTTTCCACAATTGGAAGATAAACTGTGATTACAGAGAAGGATGCAGAGAAGTATTCAATGTATTACAACAATATTTTGAGAGCAAAGGTTGAACACTGCACTGTCTTGGTAGCCTTGTTTCTAGTCTCTCTCAGCTTGAATACCCAACATATGGAATGTAAAATATTTCAATTTGTGGCGGCTATCATTAAATTGACTAAACATTTGGGGAAAAAAACAATGCTTTTACAATGACTGTGCTTTAAAACTTATGCATTATTTCAGGCACCTAAGCTATTCTAAAAATGGTTTTATCTGTCTTTTAATGTGAGATTATCAAGAATATGCATCACATAGTGGTTGGCATGCCAGGTTCCTAGTGAGGCCATTGATATGGTTGTCACCAGATTTCCTTGACTGGAGCCACGTCAAGCAATCTGGGACTCATAGAGAGACATTCAAAAGTGACAGGGTAACTGATAGCTCTGACAAGTGATTGTAGAATACACTACATTGTACTTTGCTGTGGGAAAGTGACCTAAACCTTACTGTTAATTCTAAATACCTCTTAGCAGCATGTGCTCCTCCACAGTGTATTATTATATTGTCAAAAAGGTTAGCAGAAAGCGGAGCTACTTCCAATGCATGACTGAATTGCTCATTGTTTCAACCACGTCCAAGGAACAGAGTTGAGAGATGATGGTCACTGTGCAGAGCATAAACACCAGCCAGCATTCTCCCTTCTGTTCATGGAAAGTTTAACTCTCTTCCTCAATACACTGCTGACTTTTTCTCTGAAGTCAGGATCAAGAAAATGCTTTTTCTGTGTTCTCTGTGTGAATGACCTCAGACAGAAAAATTGCACATCAACAAGCAAAAAGGAAAACCTCACATACAAGAAAGGAGCACAGACGTAAAGAAAGATAAGTAAAAATGCTAACAAAAGCTAAAAGTGCCATTTTAAGATTGTCCTTTTTTTCTCTGGTTTTGGATCTAAAACAAGCTTACGTAAGACTATGGGGGTGTTTGTTTATGTGTGGAGGTGTATTTAACTTCATCCTAAGCTCTTTCCAAAGAAATCACCTAAATTTGATATTTGGAACCTTTGATTTGATGGTCTTCATATCTACTTGCTTTTTCTCTTGTAGTCTTTCCACAGGGATGTTTTCACTGGCATCACTAAGCTTTGATTTAGGCTATTAAATCATATTTTGCTCTCCAATCTATCTACTGACATTTCATTCTTTCTGTGGAGATAAAACCTCTATTATTGTCAAGTGGATTTGAAAGCGTTTTGCCTTAAGGTGTTTGTCTGTTACACAAGGGAAGGAATGGGAAGAACTGAAGACGCTCTTATGGACATAGGCATTTGATCTGTTAAAAAATGTAATTAAATGCAAGTGCTAAGCACTTACTTTACTGTATTTTCCCTAGCACTAGCTAAGCATCCAAACAACACGGGGCTTCACTGTTTTATACCTAAGGGGAAAAGAGGTGTGGCTTGAGGTCTGCTTTCAAGATGAGGTTGAAAATTGGAGCTAGTGTTGTAGAAACTTTAGTCCAAAAGGAGGTACCTGGACAGAGAAGAACTGGTTGGAAGGTGGCAGGGAGCTGGGGTAGATCTGAGGTGGGGAGTGATCAGCCCCCAAGTGATGCAAGGCTTCCATGGACAACGCTAGCAAGATGGTCTGTATCACTCCCTTCTGGTTAGGAGCTGTCACAAAAAATAACACCATATGTAACAGTAACAAAAAGTACTAAAATACCAATGTAAAGTATTTTTCAAGGTCTATACTAGGATTTTTACTAATATGCTGGTATTGGTAAAAAGATCTGATCTTTAGCTGACATAGGTAGGTACAGTATTTGAAGACGGTAATGACCATGAATCTCCTGGTACATCATGGTTAAAACAGGATTAACAACACTATAATGATCAGTGAGTGGAAAGGTATCTGATACAGACACTGGGTGTCTATACAGCAGTGTAGGAGTGTATACAGCAGTGTACGGGGTGTCCGTGCCCCGGCGCTGGCAGTGGGGCTGTGGGGCGGCCTCCGTGCGGAGGGCGCGGGGCTGCCCGGTGCCGGACACAGGCGGTGCCAGCCGGTGCCAGCCGGCTCCAACGGCCCCACCGCAGGACACAGCTGACGCCCCCACCCCAGCC
>VZSZ01007146.1:825087-892073 GCA_013398815.1 Ibidorhyncha struthersii
GGGAGACCTTATTGCAGCCTTCCAGTATCTGAAGGGGGCCTACAGGAGAGCTGGGGAGGGACTTTTTACTAGGGCATGTAGTGACAGGACGAGGGGGAATGGCTTTAAACTGGAAAAGGGTAGGTTTAGATTAAATATTAGGAAGAAATTTTTCACCTTAAGGGTGGTGAGGCTGGACCAGGTTGCCCAGAGAAGTTGTTGAGGCCCCATCCCTGGAAGTGTTCAAGGCCAGGCTGGGTGGGGCTTTGAGCAACCTGGTCTGGTGGGAGGTGTTCCTGCCTATGGAACTCGGTGATCTTCAAGGTCCCTTTCAACCTGAACCATTCTATGATTCTATGATTAAAGTCGAAGAACCCCTTGAAAAGCTGTGCCCTTGAAGTGCAAGACTCACATTGATATTTTATTTTTAACTGCTGTAAAAATATTGTTGAACTAGGAGAGGCGGAGTTCAGTTCCCTGTGAAAAGATGGATAGGGAGTATGCCCAGAACTAGTGGCTGTCTGATTATAAAAGGGGAAACTGTGGCTCAAGACTTCCTGTGCAAATGAGTTGGACCTATGATCTGATAACTTTTTATTTATTCTTCCTACAAAATTTATGAGTGCTCTGTAATGTCAGTCTCAGCATTTTCTTACATGTACTTGCTATCTCAAGTAATAGGAGAAGACAAAGTTTTTTTCAGTACAGTTGTTCCACAGGTGTCCTGTAAATCTATAGTCTCTGATACCAACAGCCCTTGATCAGAGTAGGTGTTCCATATATCTGCTTGAAGAAAGCAACAACATTTAGCTTTATACCTAATTCCCATTAACCATAGCTGAGTGCTCATATCAGTGTAAATTGTGGTGTTGTATGCCAGTAATTTGGCTGCATGCAGAGTATGTGGAGAGTGATTTTTGTATGCCATGATGTGTACTTTGATGGTGTGCAAGTCAGCCAGTAAAACTCCTGTGTCACTTAACAGTGACACCTTACTGTCACTGGTAATCTTTGAGCTAATTCTCTCCTGCTACTCAAGATTGCAGCAGTCCTGTCTGGCCTCAGCTTCTGCTGCAAGACGTTTGTGGGTACAGTATTCTTGCTAAGACTTTAAACCCACACATTTATAGGCAAATATAGTCAATCCTCTTTGCGTCTATGCAGACTTCAGCCATAATTTCTGTAAGGAGTATAAGAAAGATGGAAATTAATAATTAGGAAGGAGTATTTTTGTGGACAGGAAAAGAGGCTCTCTGTGTCCTCTTTGGCAGATTGCTAGCTTTAACTGTCTTTAACTACATGTACCAACAGCCTTTCACGTGCCCAGGGTTGCCTATAGGCACTTGCGCAGTTGTGTTTCAGAATGTTACAGCACAGGCAAATGCAGAAGCCAGTAAGACTGAAACATGTTTGAGACAAGATTTTACCTCTTCTGATAACCTTATTCATCTTTGATTTCTTTTAAGTGATACGAGTGGTGTTCTTTCTGCTCCTGTATGCTTTCTATCTGGTAGAAAAAAGAAAAGTTGGAGTAAATATTGATAAATCCCCTCTTGTGAACTGTACTTGTCTGGACAGAAACACACACATTTGTTTGAAGAATACAGTTCTGCTTTCAAAAAATAAATTAACAAAAATGCTATGGAGATCCATGCCCTTTAACATTTCATAATTAAATACTCTCAATTTAATGATAAATTTAGTTGTCATTAGTATTCTTTTTCTGAGAGACAGACAGAAATGGAGCAGTGGCCTGTAACCAGCAGTGTCCCCCAGGGGTCAATACTCGGTCCAATCTTGTTCAATATGTTCATCAATGACCTGGATGAGGGGACAGAGTATATGCTCAGCAAGTTCACCGATGATACCAAACTGGGAGGGGTGGCTGACACTCCAGAAGGCCATGCTGCCATCCAGCATGACCTGGACAGGCTGGAGAGCTGGGCAGAGAAGAACCTAATGAAGTTCAACGAGAGCAAGTGTAGGGTCCTGCACCTGGGGAGGAAGAATGCTAAGCACCAATATATGTTAGGGGCGGACCTGCTGGAAAGCAGTTCTGAGAAGGATCTGGGGGTCCTGGTAGATAGTAAATTATCCATGAGCCAGCAATGTGCCCTTGTCACCAGGCAGGCCAGTGGAATCCTGGGCTGCATAGGGAAGAGTGTGGCCGGTATGTCGAGGGAGGTCGTTCTGCCCTTCTACTCTGCACTGGTGAGGCCACAACTGGAATACTGTGTCCAGTTCTGGGCTCCCCAGTTCAAAAGAGGCAGGGAACTACTGGAGAGAGTCCAGCATAGGGCAACAAAAATGACTGAGGGATTGGAGCATCTCCCTTATGAGGAAAGGCTGAGAGAGCTGGGACTCTTTAGCCTGGAGAAGAGAAGGCTGAGGGGAGACATTATTGCTTATAAGTATCTAAAGGGTGGGTTGAAGGAGGATGGAGCAAAACTCTTTTCAGTGGTTCCCAGTGACAGGACACAGGGCAACGGGCACAAGTTGGAACACAGGAAGTTCCATTCAAACACTAGAAAAAACTTCTTTACGGTTAGGGTGACAGAGCACTGGAACAGGCTGCCCAGGGATGTTGTAGTCCCCTTCTCTGGAGATTTTCAAGACCCTCNACATGGCAAAGTGCTGGGTCCTGCACTTGGGTCACAACAGCTGCTACAAGATTGGGGAAGAGTGGCTGGAAAGCTGCCCAGCAGAAAAGGACCTGGGGGTGTTGGTGGACAGCCGGCTGAATATGAGTGAGCAGTGTGCCCAGGTGGCCAAGAAGACCAACAGCATCCTGGTCGGTATCAGGAACAGTGTGGTCAGCAGGACCTGGGAAGTGATCATCCCCCTGTACTCGGCACTGGTGAGACCCCACCTTGAGTACTGTGTTCAGTTCTGGGCCCCTCACTAAAAGAAAGACATTGAGGTGCTGGAGCATGTCCAGAGAAGGGCAACGAAGCTGGTGAGGGGTCTGGGGGACAAGTCTTATGAGGAACAACTGAGGGAACTGGGGCTGTTTAGCCTGGAGAAGAGGAGGCTGAGGGGAGACCTCATCGCTCTCTACGAGTACCTGAAAGGAGGTTGTAGAGAGATGGGGACTGACCTCTTCTCCCTAGTGACAAGTGATAGGACGAGAGGAAATGGGTTCAAGTTATGCCAGGCACTGTTTAGATGGGATATTAGGAAAACTTTTTTCACTGAAAGGTTTATCCAACACTGGAATAGGCTGCCCAGGGAGGTGGTGGATTCACCATCCCTGGAGGTGTTTAAAAAAAGGGAAGACGTGGTACTTGGGGATATGGTTTAGAAGTGTTTTTTGTCAGGTTAGGTTAATGGTTGGACTTGATGATCTTAAAGGTCCCTTCCAACTCTGAAAATTCCATGATTCTGTGATTCTGTGATTCCATGAAATATTGATTCTGGATTCCACAACGGTGTTGGGGTGTTTTTTCACCTCACCGTCAACATAAAGGTTCATAAAGACATGGGCACCTCATTTATGCCCTCAGTGATTTTCTTCTTAATAAGCTACTGCAGTATTTAACTAATTGGAAAACAGACACATCTTCTCCTGTTATTCTTTTCAATACATTGATCATTTCTATGCTGAATAACTTTTTGAAAGCAGAATACTAAACTGATGCCATAATCCCTTTGAGGTCCTGCAAAATATAATCTGCTGTGAAAAAAAAAAGACTGTTTTGAAATAGTTGCTTTCCTAATTAAGCTGCTGTAACGAGGAGTTTCTCATCAATGAAATAGAGTTATTCTGATTTTCTTTTGTCTCTCCTCATTACCATTTACTGTTACCTTCCATCCTCTCTTCTAATCACAGAATTATAATTAAGGTTAGGGGAGCTGCGGACAAACTAATCTAAATTTCAATCCCACATAAGATTTACAGGCTGAAGTAATAATTTGATCAGACATAAATCCAGCTGGCATTTTAAAATTCACTCTCATTCATATCTCAAAATTAAGTGGAAAGTTTTTTTATCAGCCAACACCTGCAGCAGAGCTCTTTATTTTTATGTATTAGCAGAAACTATGAAATCTGTATTATTTGTTTCAGAACAACCACAGTGAAACCAGCACAACACAAAGTCCCAGACCCGAGAGTATGGTAGTTAAAAATTAAAAAAATAAAATAAAATTCTACACTTCCAAGTATCTGAAACGCCTTTTCTAATCTGGTCAAATGGTACAAGTCTGAGTGTCACTGATGCCTTTATTTTAATTGTACGGAGTTTAATGAAGCAGGTTGCCATATGCTCTTATGGGTTTTTTTTGAGTGGAGAGAAGGACACCTGGTTTGGAACCAGTATTATGTGATTGCACAATGATGTAAGGAGAAGAGCAGAATTAAGGTGCACAACTCACTTTCTAGTCCTAAACTTCTTCCTAAATTGTTATTTTATGAGGAATATTTGATTTTCCATTGTCATCTTCCAATTCACATTCACTGGCATTCTGCAGATCAGTTCTATGTGTGCTACAGCCTAAAGCATGTCTTGGGACTATCATCACTTCTGCTGTCAGCCTCTCTTGTCTTCAATACTTGCTCCTTGGTCTTTTTTCTGTGCGGAGATGTATTCTCACCCACCCAGGTGGGATTTCCAGATTACTAGTGAAGCTGTCAGGGGGAGAAATAGTTGTTCCATCCTCAAACTCCCCCTATTGGATACTCTGATATAAAATAACTAGAGTCTTTTGTTTGGGTTGTTTGGACAATATTTACACCTTTGTCACTGGTCCATCACCCATATTATCATGCCTGCCCCTTCCCTGACTCTCCTCTCTGCACAACTCTTTTACGTGCCAAACAAAAAAATTAAGTGTCTATGCATTCTCCTCCTTTTGTAACTTCTGTGAAATTCTCATTCAGGCTTGCCATGTTTCAAAGTGCAGTCAACTCCAATATCTCTTTTCCTTCAGCTTGCCACCAGATGCTATTGCTCATTTTTTCTTTTTTTTTTTTCCCCCCACCCACTTTTATCTCTGTTTCTTGGACAAAAATTTCTTTTCTCTTTACTTGAGGAGCCTAGCATCCTTTTAGCAAAATCTCTTAACAAAATGAGTCTCTATGGTTGTGTAGCATGCCTGCTGTGCTGTCAGCCTTTTCTCTTTGTGCAGCAGTCTGCTAGTTTTCCTTATTCTTCAAAGTCTTCCTTTAAACGCACTTCTTCCATTAGGCTGACATGTTTTAACTGGTCACAGAAACAAATGCATTAGAAAGACTCATTAATAAATATTCAAACTCCTTCTGGGGATAAGATATACAAAGTTCTGGATTTGGTTTATATTTCCAGTCTATGTGAACTTTAGTACAATCAATCCATCATGGCCTTGTGGAAAGAAGGGAATGTTAGTGACCTGAAGAAATGGCTGTAATGGACTACGCAATGTATAACAATGTCACAAGGAGTGTGTAGCACCCTGGATGTATCTGTCATATCTGTCTGATCTCGCTTTGAGAGCAAAAAATAAGTCCCAAAGAAACTAAACCTCTGCTTCTTAAGAGCTGTGAACATACAAATTGTTTACAGTATCAGCTTGCTTGAACTGGTATGCAGCATTTTGAGTCTAGTAGCTTCAGGGAATAATTTTTAGAGGCAAGCAAATTGATATAAAAAAATAGGATAGTGCTAGAGCAGGGTTATCAGGCATCTCAAAATATTTATAAATGTTTTACATGCACGTCCCTGCAGAGGCAAGATGAAAAAGGTGAAACAGATTAACAGCCAGGTGACAAACTACACTATCATCTGCCTTCAAGAATTCTGAACTGAGGGTTATAATTCACTGTCCTCTTTAAAACTGCAAGCCTCAAGGTTGGATGAGCTTTCCTCCCATAACTGATGTCCACAATCAATTCAGAATATGCCTTTCATGGCTGACGACCCAAGACCATGCTCCAATACATTGCCTGCTGCAGGTTTCGCACAGGTATTACCTAGACTATGCACATGTGACCTGCAAGAACTTATTTCCAGCACAGCTAGTAGGTGGATCTTTTATCTGTACTGCGGCTAGTTATTACGGAGAACACTCAGGTACTCCTTAAATAGAGAGGATGGGTTACTACAGCTGGCTGATGTGAATGCATTAGCGTTGTTCTGCTGCAGTTAGGTCTTTCTCAGTGTGCAGAGGAACCCAGGGTAACGCAGGCAGGGTTATCTGCACACAACCACCGAGGGCAGAGCTGTTCCCTTGTTTTTAATGTCATTACAAAATTAATAGAAAGACCTGCAGAGCCCAACCTGCTGTGTATATTTACCATGAGGACTCGGCTTTCTGATCAGCTAATACAGTCTAGATTGCATGTGTTTCCACTTGAACTGGAACAGGAAGACTTCTATTATGCTGTCAAAGTATCATTTTTACAAAATATTCCCTTCTGGCTTTAATTGGTCTTCTTCACCATGCACATACTATCAATTTAGCCTGTTTGTATTCCACATACTGTTATGTGAAATTATTTCATGGATGGAGTGAATTCCCAATAAAATATGCATGAAATTAACTGTCCTCTTTCTCTCATTAACAGTAATAGCACTTACAGCAAATGATTCCCCATCCAGTAAGATTATTAAAAAAAAATAATAAATACCCAACCTGATTTTATTAGGAGGCTCCATTTCCTCTACAATTTTTGTAAAACTGACATATGAGTATATGAATAAACGGCTTGCTGTCTGTGTGTTCGTTCATATGACTACTCACTCCAGCATGCTGATTTGATTTACTAATTGCAATCATTTCACTGTTTCTTTTCCACAATAAAGTGCCCTTCAGAAAGAGACTGTCATTTGCATCTTTTGTGATTCTTTCAATAAGGAATGATAGCAGGATAGCCAAACCTGGACAATCTGCAGAGAAAGAATTTCTCACTCTATTTTGCTCCAAATTGATGTTAACATATTTGAAGCAGTTCAAAAGCTGAAAATATTGTCTCAAACTTATAGTTTTTGTGGCAGGTTAAGCTTTACATTCAGATTACAAGATCGGTGGGAGCTTGGGGAAATCAGACCATTCAGACAACAAGAGCTAGCTCGAGTGACAGCATGCAAAGGTGGTCACAGTGGCTTCAGAAGGGGAGTCATTGTAAAAGCCCTGCTCCTTTGGTTATGTCCATACCTCACACAAAGAAGGCAAAAAAGCCCCCCTGGAACGGCCATGACTTGAACTGTGGCTATTCCCTAACTGTGCCTGTGTATCAAACAGGCCTCTTGGTAGGCAAGCAAAGTGCAAGAGGTGATGTCCACCTGGTAGGGTCCTGAAGGAGCCTGGAGACATACTTCTGGTCTTGACTTTGCCCTTAACATTATTAACAGTACTATCACAAAGCCTGGGACACTTGGTTTTTGCTCTGGAGTCCCTTGAGCAACACATTGCCCAGGCACAGATCACAACTATGTCATTCCTAAGGAATGCATATCATAAGTAGAAGAGTGGATGAGCAGATCCAGAGCAATGGGGAGCACAAGCAAGCAACTTCTGGTTGGTGTGTTTTACCATTTGTCACTGGTTCGGAACAGAAGCTTTTACTGGCATTTGGTTCTGTGGAGCAGCAGGTCTGTCATACATTTGAGCATATGGGACTTAGTAGGCACTGCTATCATATGACAGTCCTTTCAGAATTTAATATTGGTGGCACTAGAAACATGGCGAACAACAAAGTGTTTATTAATTGAACCAGTCAAGCGAAGCTATTTGTTTTATGAAATGTTTGCTACTGTCAAGCTTTAAAATACAAGTTTACCCAATGTTTTTAGGGCTAAAAATGTGTCTACAAGTGTGCCAATAATACGGTGTAGAATAAAAGCTTTAACATCTCACAGAAATTCATTAACACAGATGTTTCTTGGAAGATGGCACTAGGCTTTCACAAACAACCACAGACCTGTTAGTCGGAAAAATGTTATCAGTTTGTTTTTATTTTAATGGGAAGAAGACAGCAGAGAGTTTCATTTGCAAGAACTTGCTGTTTCCGAACAGACAGTCCATCCTTTCCTCCTAGCACTGCTCAGTGGCCTGCTGCAGCATCAGATACTCATGTTGGGATTTCTGTGCACTTTTGGGACTGGAAACAATCAAGTCCTATGTGGTGCTGAGTGCTACTTTACCAAAGCTTACCACTGTCATGTTAGGTTAAAGTCAGCAGGAGGTAAAAGCAGTAAAGCAGATGTGTTTTGAGGCCTAATCATGAAATCTTGAGCCCGAAACAGTTAAGTCAAACTCCCAGCTTTGAGACTGATTCAGCCCCTGCACTCTGGTGAACAAATTTGACTGGTGTGTTGCATCCCACCCATGCGCGACGAACCTCACTGAGTCAGGTGGTTAAGCTGAAGGAAGTCTCTTTGTGTTGCCAGAGCAACACAAAACTCAGGATGAAGACCATGACCCAACATTTTGATTTTGATTCCCCTCCATAAAATGTACAAAATAACACCTACTTCAGCAGCTGCTGCTGAGTTTATTAACTACTGTGTGCATTCACAGTGCTGAAGAGTAGCAGAGGTTTTATGCTTGTTATGCATTATTTATTATTACAGAAAAATATTTAAATTAGAAACCTGCATATTAAATGGGAATTGAACACAGTATTGCAGCAATCAGCAAATGGCACTAGTTCCCAAATGGTTATCTTAACCTTTGAACAAAAATTCACCCACTGGAGTTCCTCATAGTTGAGTTAAGGTGATTATTTGTAGCTCTCTGAGACTCAGTGCCTTCACACTTGGTGCAGAAGTTCTAGGAGCAGTGTCAGAGCTTTCTTTTTTTTTGGTCTCATGTTCAAAGTCCTGAAACAGAATTTTCCTTTGACAACAAGGTGTCTGCATCATACTGAGGTTCGTGGGAAAGGAGACTGCCCTGCATTTGTTAAAGTATCGTAATGGCTGGATTGGTGTATATACATGAAATAACAGTCCATTAGAATACACTGTGACACTGCCGTACCACATTGGCTTCGCTGGCCAGCCACCTGGTAATCCTAACACTCCAGGTTTAGTGGGGAAAATTTTTAATGTCAGGACAGACATCTGGCCTGAAATACCAGGCAAGAATATTGCATTGCTAGTTTTCTGTAAGTAATGGTGAAAATAATATATCTGGTAAAGCCTTGAACCTGCAAGGAGATGTTATGTCCGTAGCTGATGTGATCCTGTGTACTCTTACTGATGTCAGTACTGAAAGTTATTTTGGGTAGTTAATGTTAGGCATGGATGTTACTTTTCAGTTACCTATTCTCAGCTATATTGTGTGTAGCCTTATTAAGCTTGTGTGCATTTTGGGCTTGTCTGTTGCTTGGCATCTTTATTTTATCACATGGTATCACATCTATTTCTGTGATGTAACATTACAGTGTAACATTTGTTACTCAAGCGAACCTGTTAATAAAAAAAGAGATTGTTTAAGAAATGATTAATTATTAGTATGGGCAGCAAAATAATATAAATTGGTTGCAGGAAGCGCTCTCTGTGAAAGAAAATTAGTTTGGTGCCTCTCCATTAACATTTTTCATAGCCAGTGGATGGCTAAGTGCTCATTTGTCCTTGGAAATAAGTGTGACAAAAGAGGTTAGAACACAGCAGTTCTTCTTTGAGGAAGTTTTTGCCTAATAAGAATGCCTAATGAGAAAAAATCACCAAATGAATCCATTTGAGATGGTGATTAGCAAGGAGAAGCAACATGGCACCCTATAAAAACTTATTAGTCAAAAATCTGAAGTTCATGAAAAGAATTACTCACGACTTTTCTAGATCAATGAAAAGCCCATCTTTAGAGATCTAGTTCTCCCAGCCTCACCTGCTCCTTTTGTCTTTTACAGTAAGTCTGCCTCAGACAAAAGAGATCCTAAAATAGGACCTTTTATAAAGTTTATAGACAGATGAATTGCAGAACTGTGAAGCTTGCCTTACACATGAAAATTTACAGCTTTGTTAAATGAAAATAGGGCTGTAAATGACAAAAAAAAAGGGGGGGGACAACACTGGTTATTTGTCTTTTTCTCTCATTGTATAAATATGGCTTAGTTCTGTGGAATAGGGTTGTGTATATACATACACAAATATGAAATGCGCATGTAAGAAAGATGCATCAAATGGCTTGTGCTGCACAGAAATTCTGGTAGGGGATCTTATTTTCTTGGTTAGTTGCTTTATTATTCCCCGGTTCACAGACATGAGCATTCCTGTCACAGACCTTCAATCAACATCTCCTTATGAATCCGTTGTTACATTTTCAAATGAACAAAGGAAGAAAGATAAACACATCCGCTGAAAGTAGCAAAAGTACGTGACCAGTTTATGGAAAATGCAAGATGAAAACATGAAGGAAAACAATATACAGACAGGTCGCATAATTTGCCAAAGTGCTTCCAGCTCCAGCAGCTACATAGGGATCGCTGTGTTGTATTGCTCCACATCAGATCTCTTCTACTTTTCCTTTTCAGCAACTGTAGTTAATTATCTTTTGTCTCCTTGTTTATTTTTTGACTTGATTGGTATTTTGCCTCATGTTTTAAGTCCTGCTATAGCTTCTAATATTTCTTTCACTCCTTCTGTATTTTGTTTCCTCCATTATGAGATTTTCAATACAGCTAAGATTTACTTCTTGATGTTAAATATTTTTTCAGAGAGGAAAATGATTTATATAGGACATTGTCCATTTTTTCACAAGTAGCTTTTCAAAGTACCTTTTAAATGGCCATCTGCCTAACATAGTTGGTGCTGCTTCATTTAAACCCCGTGTCTGTAGCTGAACAGGTAGAGATTTGAATACAAAACGTCACCAGAACATGAGAAAGTGGTGTATCAACTTCGTAAACAAAATAAAATACTTGAAGGCCAAGTGAGTTTTTTAAATGTTTTAACAGAGTTATGTTTTTATGATCCAGGGAATATATTTACAAAAAAGAGAGACCTAAATGAATAACAGACCAATAAATCATAGACTGCCATTCTGCCTAAATTAATTTCAGTAAAATTGCTGTGCAGACATGGAATCAGTCAGGTCCATGAAGAAATTAAATTAAATGCTACTTTTTTTTTGACACGTTGGATACATTCATTATGATTAACTATTGCTTTTAATTATGGTACTTGAATTCTTTGAGGCAAATCAATGACTTGTATTGTAGAGATTACCTTTACTTCAACTAAAAAGTGGCTATGTAAGATACACCTAGAAAAGAAAAATGTGAAACATGCAAACGATCTGAATCTGTCTTTATATCCTACTTCTATGAAAGATCATATTTGAATACTAAAAAGTGTGATTTGTCACCTGATTTCTTCAGATAGGTAGTAGATACAACATTAGCCAATGGTTACCTTAAATGTATAAACTGACACTGCTTTAATTTTTGTGGAATGTAAATAAAGATGCAATGAACATGAGGTGCAGTAAGGGAAAATTTGCTTTAACGTAAGAAGAACATCCCCGTGATGATGGTGCTCAACACCGGAATAGCAACTCAGAGAATCTGTAAAACTCCATCCTTGGAGATGGTCAAAACTCAGCTGGACAAGGCCATGAGCCTTGTCCATCGCAGCTTTGAGGCCCAATGTGACTTTGGCCCGATCTAACTTTGAGGCTGGCTCTGCTTTCAGTAGGAGGTTGAACCAGATGACCTCCTGAGGTTTCTTCCAAACCATATCATACTATGATTTGTGGTCTCAGTCAAACCAACAGAATTTTTCCCTGTAGGCAGAGCTATACTTGCAGATGTTTACCATTTTTAGGATGGATTTTCAACTATAATTACTAGGATATGTTATCTTTTCAGAAAAGTGCTATATCACAAATTTTCCCACTCTCTATACACAGAGAAAGCAAGTTTTGAATCAATAATCAATGGCCAGAAACCTTGATGGGTTTGGAAAGCCCCTAACTCATCAGGCTATGGTTTTCATACTAAATATTTGTGCTCTTCCATGAGATACAATAAAAGAACCATCACAACCGTATTAAAAGCAATGCCAACGGCCACATTGTCCTAACATTTGCCCATTCATAATTTGCCTACTGCCATGCAGAGTTCACCTATAAATGTGACCAGTCATCTGCATGTTCCCTCTGATCACGTTTTTTTTACTGTGAGGGTGACCAAGCACTGGCACAGGTTGCCCAGAGATGTTGTGGAGTCTCAGTCCCTAGAGATTTCAAAAGCTGTCTGGACACGGTCCTGGGCAGCGAGCTATAGATGTCCCTGCTTGAGCAGAGGGGTTGGAAAAGATAACCTCCAGAGGTCACCTTTAAACCTCAACCATTCTGCCACTCTGTGATATGAGAGTGGTGGCACAGTATGTTGTGAACACTTGTTCCATAGTTACAGGTTAGAAAACCACTCTTCACAGTGGGCAGGAATATGTGTCTAATGGGAGACAAGGACTGGGAATTCAGATTAGATTTGGATCAAATTTTGCCAGATGCTGTCCTCCATTCTCATATCCACTAGATCTTTTTGAAAGAGATAGTATTGTCTTTATTCTTCCTGGTAGTCCCTGAGATATGTTGACATCGCTACTTTTTTCTTTCTGATTCTTTTTGCCCCTGAAAAGTGGCAATGCACTGGCTGCATATAACTGTTTGGGAAATAAAATCATCCACGTGTTTTCCAGAGGTGGATCCACAGTTCTGGGAAAGTTTTATGGTCTATAAGAGAAGAATGTTTTGCCATTTTCTTATTTCTTTCGTTTTGTTTGCAAGAATAATTAAAGATATCAGGAGAGAACATAACTGCCAGAGCTGGGGCTATTAAAAATATCGCATGAGTATGTACAGGAGTCCTGACAACACTGATGAGCTTTATTTGTTGATCAGTGTACTTCAGGGTGCAAACCTCTGCATTCTGCTTACCCTCTCAAATGGGTTTTGCAAATAAAATGGTACTTACAAACAAGAGGATTGAGAGGAAAATGGTGATAACTAGAAATTCAATATAGCTTTGAGTGCCTTGAAATTTTAAAGCTTTTCTTTCATTACCAGCTTTTCATTGCTATGAAGCTTTCCCAGCCAGGCAGAATCACAAGAGAACTCTAGAATCTTCCATAAATCTTTAATTAATCTTTAATTAATGCTGAGTAGGTATGCTCAGATGCCTATGAGTAGTTTGCAAGCAAACTGGAATATTACAGTCTATTTCTCGGGAAGTCTCATGAAGATATACCGTTGATCTATCTAGATACTGATTAATTCAGGATGTGACAGGGTCTTCCTCCATCTTCCATCTTTAGTATTTCTTTACTTACCATTGTCGCATTGTGGTATTTCAGATCTGGCAGTGTGATTAAGAAGTAGGAGTATATACCTTGTAGCTAATATTTTATTATAGTTCTCCTTTCATTTAGTCTCTGCCTTAATTAAATTGTAAGCCTGACTCAACAGCTTTCCAAATATATCTTCTATAGACAAATGTGGGCTGTTTCCGTAGCATAATGAGGAGAACACAACGTGTGACAGTTTTACTGCTACTTTTATTTCAATCGTTCCAAGCAGAGATATCACCTGTGTGGATATTTCACCTTTATAGAGGGCATTGGCCTTGATTTCCCAGTCCGTTAAAGATCATGTGCAATGCAAGCCAAGGTCCAATGAAAAGGTGATCATTGGCTATGTTTCGTCACCCTTATGCCATGGTATGAAATAAATCTGATGGTATCTGATTTTGGCTTATGCCACGTACTTGTGGCTGAGGGCAATGTAATGGAGTGAAATCAAGCTATACCTTGGCCTGGCCTGCCCTCCACTCGCTTGGCTTCTCCTGGATCTCCTGGCAATCCTGAGGCTTCAGACCCATCTTAGTTGACTATGCAGACCTGGCTATATCAGAGCTAGCTTTAGAGGCTCCCATTGCAGCTGATGAAGATGTAGTCAACACTGTCAATGGAATTTAGGAATCAACTGATCTGACCACACGCTAACATCTACTTTAAGATTAGATTAATTGAGACATGTTTTGTTTGTTTTTTTTTTTTAACTAAAAACAGGCTGTCCATTGATTGTAAAGGGTGATTAGAGTGAGGACCTGCTCAGAGGTCCACACTGATATTTTTGACACCTACATTTTACCAAATAAATCCCACCCCTTCAAGTTTTGTGGCACAGCTAGCAATGGAAGCCATTAAGTAACAGTCATTGCCTCCCTCACTCCCCTTCACATGTCCACTTTCATTAACCCAACATCCAAAACACAATATTTCCTAACTGACCAGTTAGTCAAACCTCAAGAATCACTTGGCATGGTCCACTATTTGCTGGTTTAACTCTTCCCTCGGGGAGGTTCTGTCTGGAAACAAAAATGAACTATCAAAGACATAACAGAAATCAATAGCAAACAGCATGGTTGCACTTCACCTTCACTCTCAGCAGCGCACGCACACACATATTGGCAAATATATTTTCTCTCACTAATTCTCTTCGTAATAATACCAAAAAAATTCTAATGTAAAGCATACCTCCTGCTTTTTTCAATAACACATCAAAACAACTGGATGTACAGTTATTTCAGTGATGTCAAGACTAAATAAAGTAGAATGTTTGATTAATAACAAAAAAATGAACAGCACACCAACAGAATTATAATACTCCAATCCACACTCTTTCTCTCTTGCCAGTCAATACAGTACTCACTGTGAATGTATTAAGAAAGTCAGATGCATTGATCATTGTCAGTCTGACAAAGAAACATCATAGTGTTGACATTAAAGTAAATTACAGATACTGTAAGATAGGCTATAATTTTTAGAAAATTTATTTTGGACTTTCTATTCCAAAATATTGCAAACTCCACATCTTATTACCTACTGTTTTGCATCATTATTTAAACAGTAACCAGAGGTGAAATATCAACCTAAAGGATTTGGTGCAATGCATACATTTTATCTCCAAACTTAAAAAGACCCTCCAAACCTTCCACTCCCTCCTGAAAGGAAGTAAACAACCACTTTTCATTTGACCTTTTGAAGTCAATTTATACTGATAAGCAAATGCAATAGCACCTGGTAGATGCACACAGACATCACAATCATGCACTGACGGGGATCGAGATTTGTGAATCTTTCTAAAACTTTGTACATCCTCATGGTGTTTTGTTCAAACTGTTACCTGGAATTCCCAGATGTCTCTTCAGCAAACATATTGCCTGTGTTGACACAGGACAAAACAGAGTCAATCCTTGTTTCTTGAGATGCACAAATGCCTGTTAAATAGATATATCTTTGTAAGTCTTAAGTGATCATCTGATATATGGTTGATGACTGATTGGGGCAGGGGGGGTGGAAAGGGGGAAGAAGTACTCATCCATCATGATTTATTCGCACTGCTGTCTGTCTCAGAGAAATTGTCAGAAATTTTATACAAACAGAGTGAACAATATGATGATAGCACTTTTCATGTTATCTAGAGCTGGTTAGAAGCTACATTTAAATAGTTACACATTTGTTTTCAGCCTCAATTGAGCCAACATTAATTGATATGTGTGTGTGTGTGTGTGTGTGTGTATTAAAGAACATGCAATTAAAATATGCTTTGGAAATGTCAAAACATGTTGTTCCAGCATGGTCCAACATTGATCAGCTTCCCTGACAGCTAGAGAGCCTCATAGGAGCTTCAGTTTTAATGCTTCAGGCTCCTAATCTCTCCTGTGGATTTGACTTTCCAGCTGGACAACAATTCCAGGATATGCTATAATCTTATCGCTTCAGGGTTCAAACAAAGCAGGTCAGTGTACTGTAGCGTACGGTGAATTTGATTCAGGCCATGACTCTGACCTACAGTAGAAATTGAGGATAAGAGGCGGTGACCTTCAACTTCCATGAAGGTGGATGTTCAGAGGGCTGCAGACTAATACTGCGTTGACACAGAATATTTCAGCTCAGTGTGACAAACCAAATGTGTCAATTCAAGTTGATACAACCCAAAATAAATGCAGGGGAAAAAAAAACACGCAGGGGAAAAAAACCCAAATGTACATTTTTGATGAAGTGGACAACAATTTTTATCCAAAACCAACCAAACAAAAAATGACCACAGAATTCCCCAGCATCACTTTTTACAAATTTAATGGTTTCTCAGACACCACTTTTTCAGATTTCCAATCCCATGGTTTCTGGACCACTGGCAGGAAAAGGCAGCAAACAGCCTGACTCAATGAGTCTTTCAAACCTTGAACCAATCTCGCCAGAATAGCAGCATTAAACTTCCTAGTGGTGAATGGTTATATATTTTCCTCATCTTTTTCTCCTTTCCTAGCTTCCTCACTCTCTCTCATTGACATACACATTCACATGCACCTACACTCCCACCTTTGTGTTTTGGAGACCCTCTTGTGCACTTTCCAGTCTCACCCTTTCTTTCTTTCTTTCAAACACAGGTTCTCACACACACACACACACACACACACACACACACACAAATGCGTGTGCACACACACAATCCTCTACATAAAGTAAAGCTTCTGTACTTATCTTTGATGTCTTTCTTTTAACGATAGCTAAGCCCTGTAAGATAAAAGATGATCTGTCTGGGGAGAACTGAAATGGGGGATAACATCTTTGCAGCTCTTACTGGAGAAGATGAGGATCGTGGCATTTGTGTTGTTCCCACTAAAAGCAAAAGGAGATACAAAGCTATAACTGCTTGCTCTTTATATTCAAACTTGGTTTCCCAAGGTTGACCCCATTTCAAATGGGATGACTTATGAAACATTTTTGTCATTATTTTGCATCTCTCTGTACCTCCAATGGAGACTTCTTGGGGTGTCAGTATTTCCATATTTTTTTGAGGTCTCTCTCCCCTATGTTTTGTTTATGCTCACCTATGTCAGGTGAACACAAAATACACTCTAATGCATGCAAACCCAGACTCTGCTGTATCTGAACTTCCAAGAAAGTGAACAAGGCCAATGCCCTCCCTGTCTGGTCCCAGGGATGCTCTGGCAAATATCCTGTCTGGTGTCTCAAGTATACCTGGCTCACAATGTGCCCTCCAAGGCACTCACTGACGGGGTAGAAGGAAATGACGCACACTTACTAGTCTTCCAGGTCTTACTTCAAGAAGCAAAGCTCAAATTGAGTCCATATGTCACATCTGGGCTCTCCTGAATGTTCATGGCAAACAGGATCTAATCCATCTTCTCCTTGTACAGCAGTACCGGCTTGCTACTCAGGACGACTGCCATCTCCACCATCCAAAGCGTCACGTTGCGCTCTCGCTATGGCAACACTGTTCATAACATTTATAGCACATGCTAACTGCTGTCATGAGCTACCATACCTACAGCCTGCCTTACCACTACAGTTATGAGGTAAGCATCATCCACATCTACTAATGCTGCCGTAGCACCCAACTCTGCAGGACAGTGCCCTCTCTCATTGTGGGCTCCAACCCCAGACCTGCAATCTGGGGCAATCTTAGAAAAGCGTGTATTGGCAGAGAGCTACAGTCTTTCCACAAACCATCTATATGTGCAAGTGGGATGGCACCACAATTCAGCACATTTTATCTTCCTAGGGATGCACCCTTACTTCTGATAGCCACTGATTCGTCCGTCCCTTACTTCAGAGAGTGTTCTCTCCCTTCTTTTTCCTGCCAGCCAGCACTCTCCTGGCTCAACACTTAATCCACTATATTAAAACAAACAAACAAACAAAATCACTCTAGAAATTTAATCCCCTATGAAACTTCCAAGAGTGATTTCTAGAACATCATGTGGCATGAGGACATAGGAATACTTTGGTTTTGTCTTTTGTTTGATTGACTGTGGATGTCCTGCCCTTGGCTTTCTGGTTAATGGTTAGAACTGTTTTATACCGGATTACAATTGACTGCGCTCAACAGAAATAAAGTTCTTTGTACTTGTCAATAAGAATCTTGTCTCTTGATTCAATATCCTTTAAGTTTATCAAATTCTAACCTTTCTCCTTCAATACAAATACACACAAACCAAGTGATTACTCCATCTTTAGCCTGGATGCTGGAAAGCCTTAGTGATTTGAGGAATAGCCTGAGAGTTCCTTCAGGGAAGAAGCTGAGCCATGCCAAGGAAATAACAGAGGAAGTTTAATAAGCATACCACTGTGTCCCGATCCCCAAGTTCTAGAATGGAGTAGGAGGTTTTGTTATACATAAAGACCCAATAGGTTTTAATCTTAATATTTTACAGAAACAATACATGGATATTTGGAATACGTGAGAGCTCAGAGAGAAAATTAGTTGCTAGGCAAGATGATTTAAATAGCCCTCCTGGTTTTTACAGGAGGGCAACACCATATTGTCTTGGTGTCAGCCACACAGGTTGAACACAGTAATAGTTTGCTGTTCTTTGGAAATGCAGCTCTTTCGCTACCATGAACTATGGATTTTAACTTGTATTCAGTTTTATCCATTTCTAGTTTAGGAAGCAGTGGGGCAGGTTGTTGGGGTTTTGGGTTAGTTCTTTTTTGTTTGTTTAGACATCTTTCCTACTTCTTCATTTTTCACTCGATGCTGTTTGTTGGAACAGTGCCATGAACTACTGACACACTGTGGAGACACCAGCTCTGATGAGAGACAGACCTGGGGCCATTCTGGTACCTACTGGTAGGTGTTCCCTGTCCCAAGCTCATTACAGAGCCAGCCTTGAATCTGTCTTTTCCCTTAATAAAAACAGTCGAGACATTAGCCCATAGAAAACCTCAGCGTATCAGCATCATGCTGTCCGTGTCCTCACTGCTGGAAAAGACAGCTCTTCTCACAGTGTGAAGAAAATGTCTTTCTTCCTACTCTGTTCCATCCTTGAATAATGCACCAAATTTTCAAGTTCTCCTGTTTCATAGTAGGAATCACTGCCCCAGTAGGAAGTAAATTACAAACCTGAACTCATTTCAGATAGTCTCCCAATGTGGATTTATAGGTGAAATCAGAGCGATAAAGGTAAAAACTCTAGAGCTTTTTATGTCATTCCAAAGGTCTCCCATTTCTTCTTTTGCTATAGTAAATTTTTATAGAATTATTTAAATAAATTGTTTGTATAGCTCACTCATTATTTAGCTTTGCTTTTGTCCTCCAAATATACTAAGCATGTATTACTTCTTCCATTTATATCCCTTTTTTCACAGTCTTCTGGGCTGCTTTACACAGGAGAAACAACCATAAAGCAACGCTGTTCAGAGGTTTATCAACAACACATAAATATTTATATGTACTCCATACTGAAGACTTTCCATTGAGTCCAAATACATGTATAATGCAGACATTTATATATAATTTTCATATGAAAGGCCCGATAGAGATGAGGCAGTTTCATGCTGTCTTTCATTTAATACACTAAGCTTGAAGGTCAATGCTCTTTTATTTTGCCTTTGAAGATTTATATTTCTGTTGGCTTTTTTGTCTTTGCATATAGGGCTCAGCCATAAAGATGCTTTAGAGCACCAGACTTCTACCTCAGGAGACCTGGTTCCAGTCCTAATCTAGATCAAACACAGAGAGGTTAGTGGTCTCCTCATGCTCTCTAGTGGCTGCTTCTCTGCTGAGCAGCTGCCATGCTCCAGGGAGCGCCAGCTCTGGAGCAGCAGCGATGCCGCAAGCCTACGCAGCCTGAAGCACAAAAGGAAAAATTGGATGGTTTTTCTGGCTTGGATCTAGCCACTTCCAAACCATGTCTTGATCTCTCACCTCAAAGAACCAGAGAATAAATATCTCAATGACAATCATAACATTTTTTTGGAATAATTTAATCCCTTCTCTTCCTCACTATATTCCCATCATTTGAAATCCAGAACTAATATTGCTCAAACTGACAAAAAATAGCTAACAATTCCCTTTTTTTGGTTACTTACCTCAACCTTACCTAAAAACTGCAATGAAAAGAACTATCAAGGTTAGTGGGAAATGTCTGGATGACTTCAGTGGGCTTTGAACTATGGGGCCAAACATACTTATGGTTCTTACTGGCACTAAATTTATGAACTATTTTTATAAACCAGTTTGCAAATTGGTATGGGGCCCTCCCAGAGACAGATTTTTTCATACATTTTAGAACTATAGATCTGCTGTTGAATGGGTCCTTCAGGTACAGAAATAACCCACAGAAGTTTGTAAGGAAATTGGAATTGAAACCTTTAAAAATCTCAGAGAAAGCTTTGGTTCAAGTTCTGAGTGGCAATGCAGATCAGAATTCTTTTCTGAATCCCAAAAAAATTGCAGTGGAATAAAATTGAGATTCAGCAAAAACAAATGAATCACCCTTTTGATCATATCTCTAGCAGAGACAAAGTAAACTACCATTTTAAGGAGGCAATGGTTTTGCTTTTCAGGGTTACTTCAGTTTAATGTTAAATACCACACTAGCAACATGGAGGTGCATCCTGACAGACTGATTTGGTTGCAACACCTAGACAGTGAGTCCTGGACAGTGGCATGACCCCACTTCTCCCACCTGCTGCAGCAGCCTGTCCACACACTTCTTTTAATTCTCAGACACAGATGCCCTTCAGCTACTCACCCTTCACAATTTCCACTGAGGGCTCGTGGCTACTGGGAGGGTGCCCCTTCTCTGCAGGGTGTGACCGAATGGGTTTGTTGACTTTCTTTCCCTGCGGTGGGGGTGACACTGTGGGGGCTTAAGAGAGAAAAATAAAAATGATGTTTTCCATTTGTGGGGTGTAGGTGGTCAAGGGAAACAAAAGCCCTTGCAGAAGTTTTACACGAGATACACAGATGGCTTCGGGGGTGTGGCAGACTCTGTTGATGTTAAAAGGATGAAGGAAGCCAAAAAAGACTTGTGACAGATGCTCTCAAGCTATGGAGTATTTAAAGAAGATTGCGTTAACTTTATAAATGTTAGAAATGTTGCCTAACTAACTTCAAGTTTTTGTCAGTAGCTGTGTTCCCAGATAAGACATGAGATGTTTCCTTCAAGACTAAAAAGATACAGAGAGTTAATTAATACTGTTTTCAACTTTGAAACAACTTCAAGTGGAAGACTTTTGAAGCTCATTCTCCAAGGGAGCTACCACACAGACCGTTAAGGCCTAAACACAAATCATTTCTTCATTCAACCATTTACAAAAATAATAGTCCTGACTGAGGACAGAAATGTCTTCTAAAAATTCACTATGACTTACATGGACAAATACTTCAGAAGCCTAAAAGTGCATAAAACCTGAATTGGTAATGGTGTTGGAAGATGGATGACCAACAAGTAGGTGTATAGGGTGGCTGTTTTCTTAATATACATTTCTTATTAAATGATTTTGTTGTGGATAAATAGTTATAACTTCAGGAGAGCTGGCGAGCTTGGACAAAGGTGGCGGAGCAGCTACTCACTTTGACTCAGACTTGCTAAGAGTTACAGGGGGTGTAGATAAGGTCCGATTAAGAGAGGCTGCACTACGGGAGAGAGCTGACAAGCTGGGATATTGTAAGGGGACTGGAAGTGTGGTTACCTTAGAAACCAGAATAAGAATTTCACTAAATTATTAACATGTCCAAAAATTAATAAAAAATATTTCTAGTTATTAGCAAACTAGGCTAAAGGATCTCTTTTCTGAAACAAAGACAGTTTTAGTAATGAGCAAGCTGAGATTTTTTCCCTTAGTCTTTGCCATAATAAGGGAAGGGCTCCAAGAAGGACCCAACCAGCAGTTAGAATCTTTTTTTTTCCTTGACACAAACTAAATGTGTTTTCTTTGTACATATATCTTCTTTTTGACTGACCTTCCGGATTTTGCCTCCCTATCCTTCTTCCCTCAGTTCAGTTTATTTGGGATGGACTCTTACAGTCTTGGCTATAGGAAGGATTTCCAGTGTCACTGAACCAGAGACTAACTGCTGTCCTTTTTAGTCTTTGGCTGGGTTCATTCTGCTCCAGCAAGGTTCTTTGGGCAGCACTTGTGCTTTGGAGAGTGCTACATGCTGTGAAAGGGGGAGACCATTAAAACCTTTGAGCTTTGTTAAATTTGTTCTTAAAAAATCTAGTTAACTTTAAAGGGAAGAAATGCTATATATCAGACCCTCAGGTATCTCCCCAAACAGGAGGGCATTCTTTTTGGAGTTAGTTCATAACTGGAAAACTTGATTTCTCATTACTCACTATTCTAAAATAATTTTAGAAGATTTTGCACTGTGAAAATTTAAATGCTCATAAATGAGGGGTTAGGTGCAGTTTTGCCTCTCAAGACTAAATACTCAAAAACTTGGGCAAGAGAATTGTCTCTGCTTGAAGCCCCATCTTGGTGACTACCTACCTCACTGACAAAGATAAAAATAATAGGATTAACATAAAGTAATTTCAGGCCAAATGTACGGGACCAAGATCTCTAGTAAAAAAAGAAGGACAGAGAAAGCATGTTTCTCCCTGAGAAACACTGGGCTGATCATCAACAAAGAAGTCCCAATATTTGCTTGGAAATATTTTCACAGCTTGATAATGTCATGCTGCAAAGTCCACACTCTTGAGTTTTTCTATCCAAAAGCAGATTTGGTGCATGAGTGTGCATCTTGCTGCCAGTGAGTCACCTGGAAGATTTGTCATTTGGTTAGAGTATCGAGGAAAGGGGCGACGGCACTTTGTACTGTGCAGGATTACTGTAATGCCATCATTCAGGCAAATACTTCAAAATGTTGTGCCTGAAGCAGTGGACTGCTACGTTGCTCACTGGTTATTTCTGTTGCTTACTTGCCTGCTGGATGCATGTTTACAAAAGCTAATTAAAGTGGACTATGTTATTTACAGTGTTAGACTTTAAAAGGAGAAAGCTTACTGTATAATCACTTCTCCTCAAGTGTGTTTGAACAGAGATTACTTTAGGGGACCTGAAAGGAGCCAGCAGGAACAAACTCAGCAATTATTTTAACACAATCAAGCATTCCTATCCCCTAAGTGGTAGTATGAAGTACTCCCATGCTGGTTACCTGATACTGCATTATACAGAGTGGAGATTTCTGTCTGTATGTATCATATCACTTTAGGCTACAGTTTGTTTCAGACCACTGGGTTTCACGTTAAATTTCAATATGAGTAACATACGTAACAGAAATCAGAACTGGAAAAGGTCACAGTTTTTTTTTCTTGTCCTTTCTAGCCCCTTTCATTTAAAGTTTAGGAACCGATTCCTCTCCCACAGCAATTTTTTAAACTGTTTTTGCAGTTTCGTCTGATTTCTACCAAGGTTAGTAAGAGGTGAATCAAACCTGGGAAAGCTAAAACCTTTACTTTTTTTTTATGCTACAGAGGCAAAAAGCTGCAATCCAAATAATTTCTGTGATGGAAAAAAAATCCCTGGAGAACATAAAGTTCTCTATCATCTTCACCAGGAGAAGGTTATGTTTAGCCACCCTAAGGTTTCCCTCAGGGATCCCTTGGCAGTGAAGGGAGCCAAGAAACATTAGAAGCAGATTCAGCCCTACTTTGCAGACAGACCAATTAGTGCTTCATGTCATGAAGTTTCATAAACTTCAGCCGGGTCTTTTCAATATATGCCAGCTATGGTGGCATCATTCATGTCCAAACACTGGTGAAGATGATGGAGATATTTATGTTCTCCAGAAAGGTCTTTTATCAAATAATAGTGCACATTTTTCACCAGGGCCTTCACAGGGAGGCACAGAAACAAACAAAAGAGGATGGAAGAATTTGGCAACTCTGCTGGAAGAATTTGGCAACTCTGGTGACCCTACTGCTGCAGCCTCAGTGGAAATCCAGTTGGATCTAAACAATGATAAAGAACTGGAACCTTGTAAAGCAATTCAGGATATTCTCATTCCCAGCCCATGTGTTCAGCCCCAGATTCAAACGCCATAGATTGTACTCAGCACAGGGAGGAGAGTCTGAGCGGAGAGGTAGGGATAAAATAATAATTTCCCTTCTTCATGCCTTCATTTTGACAATCCAGATTTCTGTTCCAAATTTACTCTTTGCTGCGGAGGTTGTAGCACAGAATGACATATCTAAGGGAGGGAAAAAATCTGCCACCAAGACCATGCAAGAGAGGGAAGCTGGGCTTTGATAAATAGGAATTTGCTCGTGTTTGTGCTTTCAGCAATTTACTCCGGTGTGTTCAGCATCACGGGAGCCTGTTTTAGCAGGTTCTCACATTCTGCTTGGTGATATTAGGTGTGTGTAGGTGGAGGACCAGAAAATTTTGGAAGCTTTTCATTTCGAGCTGCCGTGGAAGCCAGTTAAGCCCCTTTTGTTCACTGAGATTCAGGTTCTTTTTTTGAAGAAAGATTCAGTTTATTTTACTTGGTCTGCTTAGAAATTAACATATTTGTTAGACTATGCAACTGATTCTGGAGCAGCTTTCAATGTATGTAGCACTGATTTGCAACAGCAATAATTTATTAACATTCATTTAGTTGTTCCAGAACATTTGGTGGGTTTGATTAAGATGATATTCAGGAGACATCTTGCTTGCCTTCCCCCGTCCTGGAAAGCTTCCTTTTAAACATTAACTGTGGTAGCTGACTGTATAGAAAAAGATGGGATAAAGCAAGAATCACATCCCAAATGCTGTGGAAACACTCTCCCCCATAAGTTTATTATATAAATATATAATATAAATTTATATATATATACACATTTGGGAAAACAGTCTTACGGATGCTTTATGCAACACTGTACCCAGCAACTGTTTATGAGTGAGGGGGCATGAGGGCCTGATGTGTCGAAAACAGGTTGGAGTACCATCCATTTCTTTTGCATGGATGTACTATAAACATTGCAGTAATGACTTCCTTCAAATTTCTCTGTGGAATCTTCTGAGCGAGGATCCAATTTAATAAAGAAGTAACAAAAAGAACTGTTTGTTTTAGCACTGTTCCCCTAACCAATGCATACCAAAGAGAGAGAGAAATCAAAAAGTCTGAAACAGGGTCAGTCGTCAAGTTTGGCTACACCTGGGGGCACAGTGTGACTCTCAGATCTACTTGAACCAAGCAGGAGTTTAGTCCACGCTCTCCCAGCTGTTGCTGTGTGGACACTGTTCATGGCGTGGTCCTCAGCCTCGCTTGGCTATTTGAAACACTGCAACTTCTTGCAGCCACAAAAAGCTTCTGTGCCAGAACATTTCTGTGGGTTTTTTTCAGTGGTTGTCCAGCTCTGACACAGCCGTGGAGCGTGACACACATTGTTGTTGGCAGCAGTGCGAATTAGTGCTCCAGTGACAGCCACCCCGTGACAGAAATGCCTCTGCAAGTTAGGATGCTCAGAGAGTCATAAGCCTGGAGAGAGGGAGCCGAGGGAACCGAGGACAACTGGAAAACCCGACAAGAAACATCAAAGGAGAAATATGAAACTGAGGTTTGAAAAGGTAAATTTCAAAGCCGTTTCCATCTGGCTGCACTGATTGCACTGGAGCAAAGCAAATTGAGAGCAAGCTGTTTCCAAAGGGTAATGAGACTTGCAAAGGCACAAGGCAGGCCAGGGACACGGTGCCAATTTGTTGGGGATACAGAGACCTGCCTGAAATCCCTGCCTGGGAGGAAGAGAGATTAGGAGACTAGGGTAATAAGAGGGTTAAATAAACACATGCATAATTCCACCATCAACTAGTTGTCGTACTCCTTCCAGAACCTCATTGCCAGAGGTACACAGATGTGGCCAACAGGAAAGAAGGTAAATGCACATCTTCGGGTAGTGGGCTGTGCCTTAGACTAAGGGATTAGTTCCTCTCCTTCTCTGCATGTCAGCTCTGAACCTAGCTTTTCTTAAGATGTGAGTTTAAGCCTTACTATCCTGACTCAAAGCCACCTTGGAAATTACAGTATGTGTCTCTAAGCCCTTACTGAGCTTGGCATTTGAACAGAAAGTTTTCCTTCATATCTACAACACGTGGCTGCTGATGCTGACTTCAAAGGTGGCAACGCTTCGGTGTTGGCAGAACTCTGCCTTTAGGATTAACTTGGGATTTTGGGGTCCTTCGGGAGAGAAACCTCCATACTGATGATGTTTCCATACAAAAGAATATATTTGCCAGGCTATTCATCTCTGCTCACTGCTGAATAAAACTCTGTATCAAACCTCTAAGTGTGGGAGGCAGCAACTATAAAATGGGTGGAAAGACTGTTTATTCTCCAAAATATGATTTTGTTACTATTTGGCACTTTGCTTGATGAAGTTCTAAAGGCCAAAGGCAGGTATTCATACATGTTTGGACAATGTCTATCACATTAAGGGCACTGTGAAAAGAGGGAAGGTAGGTAACAGATGGGGAGAAGTGATGCTTGCACAAAAAAAGAAATTGAATGCAGCAGTATTGAAAGCCAAGAGTTAACTAATGAAAAGACATCTTCAGGAACTGCAGTGAAAACTGAGCTGTCAGTGATTTAGCACCTGAGTGGCTGTGCGTGGATATCACAGATATGTGTCCAGTGAAAATAATTTGTGGAAGCTCCATAGGGAAAGCTGCAATTCAGTTTATAATCTCAGGACTACATTTTAGAAGTTTTCCTCATGAGTATACAGAGAAAAGCAGGAGCAATGCAAAGGGATCATCACCTTTTTTTCTTTATTGTGGAGGTCATTTTTAACTGAATATCAGGAACTCCACAGCAGCTTATCAAGGTAGTCAACAGGCTGAGACCAGTCCATTTCACTACTATCTGTTGTTGAGCTGCATACCCGTACCAGCCTTGTACTTTTTCCCCGTAGTAAGCTATTGGGAAAAATTTGAAGGCTTTTAGTTTTCCTCCTGAGGAAAAAGATTGTCCCATCCCCTTCTCAGGATTGAACCAAAACTGGTACTGGCCCTACATTATGAGCTCCATAGTGCAGGAATTTGTCTTCTACATGTCAAAATCATCCCAAATCCAAACATTAGCTTTTTAACAGTCAAACCCCAGACTCAGGCCAGAGTCCCTTTCTGCACAGACTACGTGAAGGGCTTGTATAAGATGGGATAAGGGCACCTTTAAATATCTCTAAAAGCACAGCTGATAATTGAAACCATCAGTATTAGAAACTAAAGAAGCAGAAGAGTAGCCATCTGCACAACATGGCAGAGGTTGCTTTCAATTTAGTACTGTACATCAAAACCATCTTTAAACAGAAGTTTTCTCCGTGCTTTAATCAGAGACTTTTTGTCTCCTTTAAAGTACTAAAGCTGCAGTCCACCTACAAGCCCTTCCATTTCCAGTAATACTGTTTTTGCGACGCTTGTCATATTTTGCCAAACACCAGGAGCAATGACCACTCTGTGTTCAGCTATTTTCCCATGTAGCGCTCTCCATGCAATTCTGGATTCCCTCCATTTAGCCCTTGTCCCTAGTGAATTGAAGGCAGTGATTCAGACACAACTTCCCCAAAAGACATCAGTTCACTGAGCCTCAAAAAGAGCTGCAAGCCCATTGACCTTTAGAAGCTACAAGGCAGTATGACAGTACCTCCTCCCCCCAGTAACCTGTGCTGGGGATGGATCTGATGGAAAAGGGATTTTGTATGTAGAAGAGTTTATAAATATGAGGATTCACATTTGTTGACAAATCAGAGTGCCAGCACTGCAGTTAGCTGAGTTGCTGAGGATAAAAGCTCTATTTTTAAATGTTGCTCCTCCTGCTGAAGTTTGGTGTTTTTTTTTTTCCCTAATTTTCATTGAATGAGAGGTCAGCACATTCTGCTGACTCACTGTATCAGCAGAGGCAAGACCCCCACCCCTCTTAAGGAATTCTGCTGCCTCACTGGAGTGGGGAAGGAGGACAGTGCAAGTCCAGGAGGACACCAAGAGACAGCCAGGCTTAGGGTAGAGAAGTTAACAGTGTTTTTATTTTGCTGCCATTTTTTGCGCAGTATACACAACCACATCACGAGAAAGGGATGTGTTTTGATGCCAGCATGGCCAGACTGCAATAGAGATTTAGCCTGTTTGCAAAGCTGACTTTGATTATAGACTTGTGATATATTGTCAACTGTGCTTCTGCCTTGATATTCAGATCCTAAGGTAGAATTAAATCCTCCAGTCTTGGTGTTTTGGATCCTCAGACTGGGCCAGGTTACCTAGGAGGAGACACAGAATTTGGATGGGGTTGAGGCTCTATAGTTTGCTGCCTTTTGTTCTCTGCAGGCTCCTTAGTTGTCATTTCCATTTTAGGATACAATTTTCTTAGTGGAAATGGCCTCCTCAGAAATACTACTGCATTGTTCAATGACTTTTTTGACCTCGTACAAAAATGCTCGTGGTCTGTTTTGGTGGCTGCTATGCTGATCTGAAGGAGAAGTTTTGGCTTTGAGAATTCAGTGCTGTCGTAGCAAATGGGGAACCTACATGGACTGTGAGAAGCAAATGCTCTAGATATGAATGTATAGATAGATTTGTGTGTACATCTACAAATACACACACATAAAGTTTGAATACCTGTATATACAATTTGTACACAAATTTTATTATCAAATATTGTATATTTATACTTTACATAAATAAGGCTACATTTACATATAGAAGATTATAACTAGACATGTAAGCTATTTATGTATCTTTTATATATAAAACACAGCAAAAATAAGTTTCCATATAGCAGATAGGTGTTTCCCAGATCCCTCGACCAGCACAAGGGAGCAGCATACTTTAAAAATGTATAAATATAATATTGCTAACAGCAAGGCAGCCTGGACCGTTGTGTCAGCAACATGTGTAAGTGAGCAAACCAGCAGCAAAGGGGTGGATATTTTGTGGATCACTGAGAGCTTTAGCTCTTGCAGAGTTGGAGAGAGAAAAAAATCCAACAGCTATAAAAAACCCTGTATTTATTCCATCCATGTATTCATTCACGCAATGTTTCCAGTTGCATCTTTCAGAAAGAGAGGCATTCAGCTATGGCTGCTCTCATGAGCATTTCGCCATCAATCACGGCAGCGGGAGTAGAACTGTTAAAAATGAATCCAGGAAAACACAGGTGAATGGTGGACAAGCCGGGTAGAAAGTAATAGGTTCTGACAGGGATGCCCACAGCTGCCTTCACCGTTACAGAAAGTAATGTGACTATCCTGCAAGTTGCACCGTGCTTTTTCTCCTGGTTATAGCCTTATTCAACATCAGACTGCAGGAGATGGCCTCTGGACCACTGGTCTTGCTTTGTAATAGAGAAGTAGATGTGGGGAGTTGGTTATTCCCAGACTGCAGGTGGGGGATGAAGCAGGACTTTGCTTTGATTTGCATAGCTTAACAACAAGGCAAAATATGCATTTCTGTGCTTACAAACAGGCACTGTCTCCTCTGCCTCTGAGGCGTGGACTGAGCTGAGAGAAGTGGGGTGCTGTGGTCTTTGTGCAGCTTTTTCTTTGTGGAGACAGAAGGGTTTCTGAATTCTAACCTTTCAAAGAAGGAGCTGATCCCCGAACCCCACTGTACTTCTTTCTCTCCTTCCCTTCCATAGCACTGAAGTTCACAAATATTAAGAGCATTATGTAATTAGCACCTCATGACAGTCTTCGTACACATTTTGCTTAGACATCAGTCTTTGGTCTCTTGATTTATTTCATGTTATGCAAAATATCATTTGAAGGAAGAAAGTTCATGCAGTATTAATGTCTGGAGTCCGATTTACTGCAGCGATTTCAAAGGGCTTTTGGAGTAACCTTCTGAGGGCAGGAATGAGCTCTTTCAATTTCTAAAATTTATTCCCACTAAGTCAACCAGAGTTCAGAGCTCTCAACTTCCTGAAGGCTGTACTTAGCAGTTTGCAGTGTTGGCCCCCAATTCTACAGTTTATCATTATCTGGGAACAGGAGGAGGGTTAAACAAGAAGTTCTCAGAAATTCTGCCTATGAATAAAACATTAGAAGTTATTCTTCTGCACTTAAAATAAAACAGCAATTTTTTCCTTCATCTGTGTAAAATTTTTCTATTAAGTCTGGCTTTGTATTTTCTGGAGACTATTTCAGTGCATCCATTATAAATATTTATGTGATAAGAAAAAATGTTGGAACTCCTTCAAGGAAATTAGATGAGAATGCGTCCACACACTTCAAAAATAAATGCATAAAGTAAGTGTCCAAACTATGCTATTATTAAATCACTATATCCAGTGAGCTTAGTGGGAGATTGTTGTGGTGAGAATGGATTTGTGTATTGTTACCTGGATGTGAGTCCAAAATTAGATCCCATCAACAAAACAGGAGTTTTAAGTGAAAAAACAACAGAGTAGCCTGTCAGGCACATTTACAAATCTATCAGTAAGGCACCTTATAAATAAACTGGTTAATTTAAAAGACTAGCTTTACACCTGATAAAATATAATCTCCACAAAACCCATGATAATCTCTCAATTTAAGCTGCTTCCTTTAAAGACATTTTGTGTAACGCACTGCACACAGAAGTTAATGGAACTGCCTAAAAGGATAAAGTTAAGATGGTTTCCAAAAAATAAAAATAAAAACTCCTCTCAAAAAAGCAGGTCTGTGTGGACTATTTTATGTAAGCAAACTTCATTCCTTGAAATTTTTGCCCATGTCAAAGAAAAACTTGTTACTTCTGTTAGCATAAAACAGATGAGACTAGTCCATAAATCATTCCTTTTAATTATTTTGTCTTCCCTGCACTCTGTTCTCTGTAAATAAAACAAAGACAAATTTGGATTCAAAGAGTCAAAGCCCGCCTTCAGATGTGGGTGTGCATCTCACTTAAATGTCAGGTAGAGTCAGGTGCTCAGATCAGAGGAAAGAATTTAGCACAATGACGAGAGAAACATTGGGGAGTGGAGGCTTGTGGGGGAAAAGGTCTGTGGGTATTTTTAAGGGAATAATTTTTAAACCAGAATTGAAACTGGAAAACAGACTGAAGAAATCCTTCCATTTCAGGGAAGAATTGTCCAGCGCTTACATTTTTTTCTGATTTTTTTTTTTTTAGTGATTTGCTGATCAAGACCAAGCAAAGTCTCCCAGAAACAGCTCAAGAAAGCCAAACCAGCATCAGTGAGGTTAACATCAATTCTACTTGTGAAAGCAGATGATCCCCTCTCAATTGCTTGATTTTCTACTTTCCTCTAAGTTTCTTTCTCCTGCTGTCAGCTTCACACCCCATGGACTTGTCAGTGTAAAACCATTTACATTTGGCTCAGCCTCATCTGGGATACAAACAGCAACATACCTTCAGTTTGGTTTAATCTTCAGTATCCAAATTGAGGAAAGTTTAACAGGTTATTACCAGCTGATGTTAATTGTCAGTCACCTAAATAAAAATCAGTGCCAGAACAACTAGAATCTTCTGGAATCTTCAGTTTGTCTCAGAAAGAAATTTCTTGAGAGTTCTCTTATCCGCTGGATAACTTTGGCTAATAAGAGTCCAGCTGTATCTTCTCCATCTGAGCTACCAAACAAACCCTTTTCAGTGTTTCATGTAGCTTATATATTATTGTGAACCCCAGTCTTGACAGTCACAAAGCAGAGGTTACTGTGGTGGTATCCACAGCAGAGAGAAAGAGGATCAAGCAGTTTAAAGAGCTGTTTAAATTAAGAGTCTCTGCTCAATGTCTGCTCAGCGTATATGGATATACGCACGCTCCACACACCTCAGTTCATGTGATTTCGTAACACCTCTCTTAGAGAGGAAACATTCTCCCCACTAATAGATAGGGGGACCATTCTCATCATGAATAGGATGTCTGTGTTGCTCCAAAAGTTCATGGCCAAAGTGGGCATTGCAATGTGGGGCCAGAGCGCTCCAATGCTGCACTGGGGCTCTGCTCAGGGACTCTGCAGTCAGCTGCCTTATGGAAAAAAAAAAGGCAAAAAAAAGCTTAAGATTGAGCAATATTCAAAGTCTGGTCATTTTACCTGCCATGAACATAAAACTGAAGAAAGATTTATTTTTTTTTTTTCTTTTTTTTCATTGGCAAGTATATTTTGTAGCCATGTGTATCCATTACACTGATGAAAGACTTCAAATGCACTCTCAGAACCCAGGTGCATATTTTAAATACTGAAAAAAACAGTAAATAACATCCTTAACACTGCTGTTACAGGGTGACCACATGCAATATGGTAATTTTGGAGGTGACTGCTTTGCATCTGTTACTACGTACCCTTTCCTTTCAGAATATCTGCCCGCTTCTGTTGCACAAAAGGCAAATGTGCTTTTTTATAGAATTGTACAAGCACATTTTTTAAAAAAAAACAGGACATGCTAGCTTTTGGATGTTGGGCATGAATTGGTACTTGATGTTATTTTTGTTATTGTGTTGCAATTGTTTCCTCTCTCACTTCCTGTCCATTTTGCATTTGAGACGATGCCACAACAGAGCCTGTTTAATGACCTGGGGAAGGTGGACCGCTACGTTGAGATAGCGTCTTAGTGGGAGAATCAGTGAACTGAATTATCAGAGGGTCATTCACAGAGCTAATGTAGCTCTGCATGGAAATAAGTGAGGTAAAGTCCTCCAGCATTATGAAACACTTGCAGCAAGCCTGATAGGGGTTTGAGTTTCCCAGCTTCAGAAGAGAAAAAGCGAAAGTAAAAAAAAAAGGAGGCAGGATATAAGGGATCAGGGATATGGATGGATGGAAATTCCCATCTGCTTTTCAACAACACCTTAACTTGTCCAAGGATGTTTGCTATCAACAGTCTTTGACTGAACCAAGAGAAAACAATGATTCTGGTTTCATGGATATTTAACGTCTGAAACTTGATGAATTGATAAATTCATAGTAGAATAGCACTGAAAATAACCTCATCAATCACTGGTAGGTGCCGTGTCTAGGCTGGTCCAGAGTGGGATCCAACATTGCAGTTAATCAAGTTTTATAATCTCATTCACAAACAGGTTAAATGTGATTAAGTTTGGGGTTTGAGTTCTTTTGTCCCCGTTCTTATTTCAGTCTGATTTTCTTTATAATACAGACTGAAGAATTTCTCTAAATAAAATGTCCATCAAGTTGCATTATAATTTGGTGTTTCTTATAGGCAGACATCCAATCTTGATTTAAAAAAAATCCAGAATGATAGAGAGCTCACCCCTTTCCTGAATAAACATTTCCAAAGGTTAATTATGAAAACCAACCAAACAAACACAAACAAAAACCTGCCTGATTTCTTGCCTCATTTCATCTTACTTCAGCTTTCAGCCTTGGGATTTCCTCTTGCCATTTTTGAATGCCAGATTTGTGTAGCATGAGAAATCTCTTCACTCTGAGGTACTTATGTACAGTACTCAGGTCACCTCTTAATCATCTCTTTGAGTAAATAATGGACTAAATTGCTTGAATTACCCCAAAAGACATTATCTCCATATCTATAGTCATTATTTTACCCTTTATAATGCTTTCAAAAGTATTTACACACTTCTCTTTTCTCATGGTTCTTCTTAAAGGCAAATTCTAGATCTATCTATCTTAGTTTATGTAAAACCACCATTTAGGGGTGACATAATTCCCTCTTTCTTTCTGCACAACATAGGAAACTTGCAGAAGAGTGCCAATTCCACAGTCCCTGCACTCCCAGTGTCTCAGGTTGCCAGCACATGTGAACAGAACCCCTTACGTAAGATGACAGCCAAGCAACCACATGAGGTTGATTTGTTGCAAATATAAAGTGCCAGAGACATCCTCCATGTCAGAAAACATTTTATGTAGAACACTGCATAGAAGAATCAAAGAAAGCAAAACAATAGCATTACATAAAGCAAAGGTAAGGCTTGACCTTCAGACCGTTCAAAAAGAAGCTCACTATATTGTTATAGAAGAAAACCTGCCATATGGAATCTACCTCTAGCTATCATAAACTTGTTTGTAAGTAAGATTATCTGGAAAACAAACCATAAATACCCTGTGTTAGGAGGGTGGGTTTTTTTTTGTTTCCAGACATGAAAATGAGAATATTCTTTCTCTAAGGCAGCCTAATGTGAGCAATGCTTGATTTAGTTTATGTCCTCTGAGTTTCACATGACAATGTAGCATTTCAGCTGATAGATTGCTTCAGCAGAGATATAATTGTCCTGAGAAATGGCAATCATAGACCATTAGTGTGGACTATTAGTACAAGTCTTCTTTCCAGTTGTAACTTTGTTCCTTCTTTTGATGTGCACCTCAAATCCTACCCAAGGAGTTTTAGGGTCTTTTGAAAATACAGAAAGTATCATCTGTGATTGTTATAGATGCTTGCAGTGAGACGCTTGACGTCAGATTCATTTTGCCTGATTGCAAGAGTTTGTAATGCAGGTCCACCTAAGCTAGTCACACAGGGACCACTTTGTAGTCAATGGAAGACATTAGCATTCTTGGAGCACATCTAACCCATTTTAGTTGCTTACTGCAGCGTAAGTGCTGATACCTCTCCACTGACGTTAGATTTTTGAATGTGTTCAGATGGTACGACTAGTTATTAGAAAACCGTGACAATGTACTTGGGGGTCATATCTTCCTCATGTTGCCATTTAGCTTCTTATTAACCATGGAAGACCAAACCCAGATGAAACGTTACCTCATTCTCCTAGAGCCCTCTGTCACTACAGACCTCACACCTCCTCCTTGCCTGGTCTCTGGTTTGGTGACTCCAGGTCACAGTCACACTGGTATGACTCTTTCTGCTACTTCTTGGGGACCCTGAGGACATTTGCTGTTGTCACAGCAGCTGCTGTCTTCCTTGCAATCCATGTCTAGCATGGTGACAAACCGATCAAGGCCATTTTTGGCCCGACTCTGTCGCCAAGGTCACTTTCTCAAGCTAGAGGTGGTACTCTTCACAACCATTAAAAGTACATGGGTTGGCCAAAACTGGGTGGACATAATAATGTACCACCCTGGTTTCCACTGAAATAGCCTTTACGGGCTACAGCTGGTTTTCATCATGCCAAATCTTGCTATAGAGCTGAATTTTATGTATGCGCCATGGGACTTACAAGTCTTTGTTAGGAACACAACATGGGATTAAATCTGGTTTCTTTGCAGTGGCAGAATTTGGTTCCTCCTTGGTCTGTGTGGGCATTTTTCCTCCTTCTTGCTACATAAATGGTATAGAAAATATGTGCCAGCCAAGCAAGGCATTTCAGTAAGTGACTTTGCTCTGGGTGGTTGTAATGGCTACTGACTAACAAATCCTATAAATAAAACTGTTTTTCAGCCAGGGAAGACTGATTGATAAAGGTCACTAAATGCTTCCCTGCTGGAGTGTGAAATCAATGAAAAGTTTAATCTGGTATGATCTGGCAATTTGTCAGGTTTAGAAAAGCCCATGTGAGCTAAGGATGTAGGACACAGCAATGAGACGACAAGAGAAGAAATAAACCACGGACTCAGAAACCAAGAGCCACCACTGCCAGGCTTGAAACAAGGAAGCAGGGAGAGGCTGAACTACTTGCTCAGTTAAAAAATAGCTATTTTGTTTTTTCCTCCACCATCATACTTCTTATTTATGTCTTCTGCTAACTAATATCTGTCAGAACAGTTAGGCATGATGGACTAAAATTCCTGAGATGGATATTTTGCTGCTTGCCTTTGCCTGCTTTCCTCTGGATGCTGGGTAGGCTGAGATTTACAAGCCACAGCAGGTTACCAGGGGATGCACAGACTCAAAGACTGTGAGGAGTTCTGAAAAGTGCTTTTACTGGGGGAAATCCTTTGTCCTCCCATGGGATCTATTCCAGCTGACTCTTGAAAAGCATGGGTTACTCATGACGCAATAAAAAAATGACTCTAGCAAAGCTGATGCCACACGTCGAAATGGAGATGTCCAGAGAGTAGCCAGAAGTGAGTACTGCTTTTAAGATACCTGTCACCTATTGAAATTTGGTAGAAACTGTGAAATCGGTCAGTTAAAAGTTATTAAACAACCAGGCTGACCGACACAGGTGTGCACACAGAGCAGGACTGCAAAAGCTTTGCTTGCTGTTTCTTAATGTTACAGCTAAGCCAAGCAGCAAAGAATGATGCTACACACTGCAAGCCATTAGTATGGTGGAAATTTGATGCAAAAATATAAAAAAAAAAAAAATACTTAGAACTTTAGCACTAAGAAAGATTTTACATGTGATAAAATTACTCTTCTCTATTAATTTTTAAGTTCTTTGGGGAACACTTTTAGTCCATTTTTTGTCTAAGAAATTAGACTATGAATTTCTCAGTCTATGTATATGTGAATGCCTGTCTGTTATCCTCAAATAACATTTGAACTACTTAGCCAACTTCAACAAAGTTAGCAGAGACACAGAAATCCAAAAGAAAATTAAGTTCTTGTGACTTTTATGAAAATAGGCCACCAGGCTGAGAGCATACCCTTGTTAAGTGCTTTATCTGAGGGAAGTCCTGCATCAATATTAGGCCCCGGAGACTTGGCACAGGGGAGAGAAAAGACCTTATAAATATTCCAGCTACCAAGAAAACTTCAAATGGACCTTGAAATGAGCCATGAGACATACATTTCCTATGGGCTTATAAGTTCCAGCACACACAGAGGTATTTATCGCGGGTTTTTTGTTCATAGAGGACAGAGGCTTTGCAAGTCTTGGTCCAGGATGAGTTGTTAAATAACTATGACTTATTGGATGTGGGCACAGAAGCTGATTCCAAGAAACCTGATGAGTCATGTTTAGGGTAAGTTTTCTTCTTACTTGCCTATATCTATTTCTTGCACTATACATTTCAATTACAAGTTCATACTCTGCTTAATTCTGGTTTTAGTAGTATCATATAACTTTGTTTACTGTGACATGAAAGTAATAACATCTCATAGGAGTTTCATTTACACTTGATATTTTTGTTAATAGTCTAACTTCAGCACTGTACAGCTAAGCAGGGTCCTTGAGGAGATCAGTTTTACAGTAAGGGCGTTTATTTGGAAGTAGAATGAGAACTGATAGTTTGAGACATTCTGTGGATCTGCACATCTGTTCTCTATGAAAACAGAGAACATTATCTTCACTGGTCTTGGGATCGGGCCCTCAGAGGATGGTATACACAAGATGAATATGGGTTCTGCCTGGGTTTTTTTAGAAATTTATCCAAGATGCACTTTTTGCCAGCTCTCAAACTAAATGACCAGACATCATAAACTGTTTACATATTTTTTTCTTATAAATTGGAAATGCCACAGTAGAGCTGTCCACCCACTTCCTGACCTGTGAAAAAATAAAACCAAACAACACATGCTTTATTAAAGCTCATGCATTTTCAATAGCAGCTCTTAAAAAGACAGTTCAGTGTGCCAGCTTTTATGGCATTGCTCCCATATAAATTTTCTATTGTAAGAACAGGGAAACTTTTGGTAAATTGGATATAATACTGCAGCAACAGCTAGCATCCTATGATTATTAAATAATAATGCTATGATATTACTGTTACAAAGTATGTTCATTGAAACCTATCTAAATTTTTTTTCAGGACTATTTAATTCAGTATCATGTAATTGGCTTTGGTAATAAAAGCACAGAGAGATGATTAATGTTTAGATGTTATTGTTGGAATACGAAAGAGACATGAACTTCCTTTTCACACTATTCCAGATTCAGTTTGCATATTTAAATGCTTTTCTGGAATTAGAGCAACGCAAATGACCTTCCACTGATGCAAGAACACAATGGCAGTAAATGCATTGCTGAGGAAAATAGCTAAAAGGCGAAGCACTTATTGGAAATAGAAATATGTAAGTTTTGTTGCTTGGGTCATTCCAAGATCTTTGCACTAATATTTTAATATTTTTGCTAAAGTTAATTCACTATTATTTCATAATGCCACCTACCAGCCAGAATTCATTAAATTCCCCATCCAATTATTTGTCTTTCATTTTACCATGTTTTGTAAAGATGCCCAAGTACTTCACTGGAAATTAGCATACTAGAAAAAAATTGTGGTGATATACCCATTACTGATGTATGCAAATCTTGCTTTATGAAATACTTTTGCAATGGTAAATACACCAACAGGATGTAAAATCTGATTGTGACCAAATTTCTCTAAGAAACTGTATTTGCATTCAGGAATACATGATTGCATTTTATATTATCAGTACGGATTTTTTTTTTTAAACTATTGAACACAATTAGTCCTATTTGACTGTAAGCACAATTCTGCTGAAAAGTACAGTTAAAAAACATAAGTTACTTGGACAGTACTTAAGAAAGGCACCAACGAACAGATAAAGGCTTAATGCTTTTTTCATTTAAAAAGTTAAATGAAAACTGTAATCTGCTTACAGAGACAGATGCAATAGTTTTACTTTTTCTTTTTTGTCCAGTCATCTGAAGAGAGATGCTATACAGTAAGTACTTATTGAATAGGAAAAGAGTAGCAAAAGTAAGGATTAGTCACCCAAAATGGTGGGAATTTATTCAATTACTTTACTTCAAGATTGTGCTCCATGAGTAAAACAATTTTTCATTACAAAATTGTTAAAGCACGTTCACTGGCTTTATAACATACAGAACAACAAATTATTTGGTCTACGACTAATCCCTTTAACGCTGTTTATTAGCGATAGCTGATGAACCAGCCACACTTTCAAAGCACCCAAAATGGCTTCCTCAGTGGAAGTTGAGAGTTATCACGTTTACACGGTACCAGGCCAAGGGGAAGAAGTTCTTAAGTCCAGTGATCTGAGACAGACAGTCTGTAAACACAGAGGCATCTCAGCTGAATTTCCCTGCAAACTCCAGCACTAGCACTGATGCCCCAGGAGAGATTCCTTTCAGTAAAAGTGTCCACAGCCAGAAATATTAAATCAACTGAATGCAGTCTTCAATTATTTTTTCTTCATCTTGCCAGAGTCTTCAATCCTGTCCCAATAAATGTCTCAATGGGTGTGTCCCAGTCTGGCCAAGCACCACTCTGTGCCCAGTGCATTATTGTGAATGGAGACAATTCCCTGGATCCCATGTGCTTCCAAGTCAGTTCAGAAGCAAAGCGGTTGCTGTTACTAGCTGCAGGCCTATAGAATGTATGCATAAGCTTAGGTCGACTTTCTGGCAGCTTTCCCTAGAGTATCAACCTTCACAGTCACCCTACCTAATCATGAGCTGCTAAGCCTTCTCCGTGGTCTCTTGTACGTGCTTCTCCAAAGTGCCAGTGAGGTCTTCAACTGAACTGCTTAAGGCAAAAGATAGGGAAAAATTAAGACATGCAGAGATACTTGGGAAATTTCTTAAATGCAGTCATTCTATTCTTAAAAGTACTCCCATTAATCATAAACATGTTAAACTAACCTTATTTTTTTTTCAGAAATCCTCTATCCATATCTGATTCCACGTTTAGTGGGGGGACACGGGTTTGTCAGCATCCAGACAAACTTGAGTCTCTCCTCTCTGTTTTCTCTTGCAGTCTTGGCTACAGCAGTGGCCTGCAGCTTTACCCTTCCTTCCTCACCTGCACTGAACATAACACATGAATCTTTAACAGAGGTTCTTTCTCTTCATCTCTTGGACTTCTCCAGAAGTATCAGTGCAATATCTTGGCAATGGACCATGCGTAATTAAAGCATTTTCTGGAAAGATGAGCTGATTATTTTGGGGGGAATTCAACTTACTTTTAAATTTATATGTTGGGTATCGAGTTTTAATTAGCAGAATTATTTCCCTCTAAGCCCTCTGAGATGTCTCTACAGTGACAGCCACCACCAGCAGGTCAGGCATTTCATCTTCAGTCTAAAATGAATGAGGTGAACCTGTGGAAGGGCTTGTCGGAGTCAATGTACCTTTCTTGGTTTTCAGTAAGGTGACAAGCACTCTCTCTCAACAGTCCACCTTCCTTCATGAAAGTAAGAAATACATATGGTAAATAATCCAGTTCGCTATTTCATATAGACCCCCCCCCCGCACTCTGACAAGGACTTCTGAAGTTGTAACAGATAGAAAGCTACTGAAACAGAGACGTAATATTTATATAAATATACATGCACTTCCCCTTTCTTTTCTGAGAAGGAGGAACCCTGCCTGAGATTCGTAGCAGTGCTGATTCATTTTTACATATCTGTACAATTCTGGATGGGACTGGAAGTTCAAGCTAGAAAAATATAACTTTGTGTTTATCTGCCCAAAAAGAAGGGGAATACTATTATTTTTTCAGCACAGTTCTATAGTCAGTGAGATGAAAACATATGGTACTCATTGCTCTTGTACAAACTAGATCTATGACACTTTATCTGTTAGCGATGTGGTGGGCATATCACATTGTACTGTATTTTAATGACTGTGTGTGCTGAGAAGCTTTTTACGATTAAAAAGTAGATAAGTAATAGGGTCTGGCTATCTTTATTCCTCTAGAAAAAGCAAACTGGACCGATCACAGCATGCATGTCTCTACCTCAAAGCCCAGGGAAGAAAGAAAACTTGAGCACTTGTATTTATTTGTACTAAAAGTTATATAAATGTAATTCATACACAATTCATGTCTTGTTGCCACAGCTGGAAGATTATAAAAGGGTTTTAGTGTAAATGAGAAATGGGGATCTTGTAGTTTAAGAAGAGATGGTTTAAGAAAGATAATGTGTTCTTTTCTCTCATTGTTTGAAGCATTTTATAATGTGTATATCATTAAATTTTCTATTACAGCCCAGACTCTAAAAGTGAATCATAAAGTTAACAATAGAGTCTTAAAGCAAAATTACAGTAATTATACAGCAAGGGGAACTTGAGTCTAAACCACAGAGACTTAATTGAATTGAGGTTTTCCAGAACTCCTCATAAGAAATCCCATAAGCAAGATTATTTTTTTTTTCTGAATAGGAGATTATGCAAATAAGTTTTAACTAACTGGCAGTGCTAGAACAGCAGCACAGAGATGGAGGACAGGCAGGTCAAGCACTAGCAATTAGCTGGTCTGAGACCCTGTTTGCATAGGGCTCATACTCCTCACCTGAAACCAGTAGAAGCAGGCCAACATGCTTCTACAGACAGCCTGAACACTTCTAGAAGCGGCAGAAACACTTAATGACAAAGTTATGTTTACTACACCCAGATACAATGGAATATGCGCCTAGTGTCATTCCATTAGGGCGTTTCTCTCACAAATGAAAGTGCTAAAACATGAAGATAAATAGCTGCAAAGGATGCAGATCACATCTTTGAATGAGATTTAAGATGTTGTATAAGCAAAAAGCCCAAAGTCTCAATTTATGGTACAACTGCAATAGACTTCTCACAGGCTGTACAAGTGGTTTCCAAGCAGCCCTATGGAAGAAGTGGCTCTCCTTTTCAATAAGCAGTTATTGCAATGCCAAATGTAAAACCTAGACATCATGGGGCATAAATGCAGAACACAGAGAGATGCTGACCCAGAATGAACTTCATCATATGGACTTGTTCTACTTAATAAAAACCAGGGAGCCATAGGACCTGAATGACAACTTTGCAGACCTGAATATGCATCCTTTCCTCGGTGCTGATATTTCTTCTTCGGTTCAGAGCTGCACGATTCTTTCTCAACTGCAGGTGACCCCAATTTTTACCTTGCCCAAAGGAAAAGACAATGTTTGGCTTTACCGGAACTTTTATTTTGGAGCCTTCTACAATAGAGTTACAACGTTGGTGGATAAGGGAAGAGCAACTAACATCATCTACCTGGCCTTGTGCAAAGCATTTGACACTGCCCACATGACATCCTTGTCTCTAAAATGGAGAGACACAGATTTGATGCATGGACCACTCAGTGGACAAGGAACTGGCTGGATGGCTGCACTCAGAGAGTTGCGGTCAACAGCTCAACGTCCAAGTGGCAACCAGTGACGAGTGGTTTTCCTCAGGGGTCATTACTGCTGTTTAACATCTTTGTTGGTGACACAGACAGTGTGATTGAGTGCACCCTCAGCAAGTTTGCCAATGACACCAAGCTGTGTGGAGTGCCTGACACACTGGGGGGAAGGGATGCCATCCAGAGGGACCTGAGCAGGCTTGAGAGGTGGGCCTGTGCGAACTGCATGAAGTTCAACAAGGCCAAGTGCACGTGGGTCAGGGCAATCCCAAGCACAAATGCAGGCTGGGGCGAGAATGGATTGAGAGCAGCCCTGCCGAGAAGGACTTGGTTGATGAGAAGCTCAACATGACCTGGCAATATGCCCTTGCAGCCCAGAAAGCCAGACGTATCCTAGGCTGCATCAAAAGAAGCGTGGCCAGCAGGTCAAGGGAGGTGACACTGCCCCTCTACTCCACTCTCGTGAGACCACACCTGGAGTACTGTGTCCAGCTCTGGGGATCCCAACATATGAAGGACATGGACCTGTTGGAGCAATTCCAGAGGAAGGCCACGAAGTTGATGAGAGGGCTGGAGCACCTCTCCTATGAAGGCAGGCTGAGAGAGTTGGGGTTGTTCAGCTTGGAGAAGAGAAGGCTCCAGGGAGACCTTATAGAGGCCTTCCAGTACTTAGAGGGGACCTGCAGGAAATATGGGGAGGGACTCTTTATCAGGGAGTATAGCAATAGGACGAGGGGTAGCAGTTTGAAACTGGAAAAAGGTAGACTTAGATTAGATATTAGGAAGAATTTTTTCACCTTAAGGGTGGTGAGACACTGGAACAGGTTGCCCAGAGAAGTTGTGGCTGCCCCATCCCTGGAGGTGTTTAAAGCCAGGCTGGATGGGGCCTTGGGCAACCTGGTCTAGTGGGAGGTGTCCCTGCCCATGGCAGCGGGGTTGGAACCAGATGATCATTAAAGTCCCTTCCAACCCATACTATTCTGTGCTTCTCTGACTCCATGATTCTTCTCTGGCGGTTTGACTTAGTCCTACAAGGATTTGCTGACTGTGATTCAAGCAATAGCAACAAACTGGTAGGGAATAGAAGGGTGAGAGAAGGGCAGCATTCACTGCAAAATGTAACATAAATAGCAGACAAATATTTCTCAGGCCTAGGCAGTCACAAGAAGTCATGAATCTCATTTCTTTTATCTCCAGACTTCAGAAAGCAGATCTTCTGAAAATAGCTGAAGGGGATGGACATTGGGGTCTCACTCCCAGGATGAGTGGCACAGCAATACATTAGGAGGCAGTTTTATTATGTGCTTTTCTCTGTTGCAGAGTCTTTTTCCTATAATGTTTTTCTTTTAAAATCTGAAGGTACTTTCTGGCACACTCCTGAAAGGATCTGAATTCCGTCCATCCCTGCTCTACAGGGATGCACCTGGCAGCTGACAGGTACAGCCAGCTGCATATACTGCCTGTTGATAGGCATTGGGATCTCTCTGGTCACTGAAGCTATGATTGCCTGTGATTCTGCCAACACACAGAGGCACCAAGTATTAGCCACCAAAAAAGGCCAAGGTCTCAACATCACTCCTTCCCTGTGCCCCTTGGAGCCTATCTCCTACTTGTGTCTGTGTGAGGCTCACAAACAAGGCACACGTGGGCACAGGTGGGCATCCAAAACCGCATCCACTGCAGACACTGCAACCAAAATTTTACATGATAATCTCAATTGCACTTAAATCCCAATTACAAAATAAATCCTCAGAACATCCTTAAAAATAGATTAACAGTAACAGCTCTCTCAAATGGCTTTCCTGTATATGAGAAGCAGTGCTCAAAATTTTCAAGTTTTTTGTATATAAAGGTATTTTTGAAAATCTGTTTATGACAGAAGTACTCGATCCAAATAGTTAGTGGCCTGAGTGGAGAGACTCTTCTTTGCTTTCAGCAGTCTTTCCATCAGACCTGTGGAGACACACCTATTCAACTATTTATTCAGAATAATCTGAATGTTGCCTCTGAGAACAGCTGTTGAGTTTGACCATCAATCACAGAGATATAAACTGTGAAACACTGACACCTACCACGCCTTTCATGTTGTTTGCAAAGCCTGTCATTCCTCTAAAGAATACACCAGCCAGGTACCCTGAATGGGAGAGGCTCAGCATCAGCTCTTGGGCTGAAATCATTGCTGCCACTCTCAACTGGGCTCAGATGGAAAGCGGTAAATAACTTGATTAGCCACACAACTGAGGAATGGGGCTATTTGTGTCAGGGTACCTAACTAATCATAGACTGTGCATCGCCGTTGTCTAAGAAAATTCTCTACATTTAGATGAGATGGAGCAGCCAAAAGATTATCTAGCACCATAAGTTATGACTCTGGTCCACTGTGATAGGAGTCTTTTCTCTTTTTCTCTCCTTCCCTCCCTCACCACTAATGCTAGATGGCTTTGTATCACACATTTATCGCTGGTTACTCCTCCTTTGCATCCCATATTGAGCCTTCCCTACTGCTCTGACCTGTCTTAATGCACAGAAATAACAAACTGCTGGTTGATTTGTTGTGGTTTAGAGTAGCTGCTGGGCTACTCTACTATCCACCATAATGCTAAGGAGCAGTTAAAGATCAATGACTAAGTAGACCAAAATAACCCTCCCTATGAAATGCACAGAAAGCATATGATAAAGTGAGGGTGTAAATGGAAAGTGGGTTTTTCACTTTGTTTTTACTCAGGCAAACCCATTGAGCTATTTGGAGTAGTAGCTTTTAGCCTATCATCAAATGCCATGTTTCTTTATTCATCTGATTTCATATAAAAAAAAATCACTGTGAGCTTTCATAATAGAAATTTCTTTCTTGACAACAGGAAGCAGCCCCCGACTACCACCTGCAACATTCATATTTTTGCATTAAAAAAAAGCTTTCCCTAGATAGAAAGTATAGCAGATCACAGATCCATGTTTCTGTGGCATTTAACTCTTGTTAAACTCCTGTATAATAGCTCTGCCCAGTCATTTGCAATGAATCTGTGAAGGATGCTCTGTGAATGCCACCTATTACTGGTGCTTCACTGCAAGTGGACAGTCACCCTTATTCCAGCTAATTTTTGATGCACAGAATATTTGCCTGCAGTTTGTGTTGGGGAAATCTCCCCTGTTGCTTTTATTTCAGTTATTTATTCTCCTCCTTCCAAAGTGAATGGTAACCCTCTGAGTTTGTGGCATTTTTTGGGAACAATTGAAAACTGCCTCACTTTGCTGTCAGCCTTCAGACTTCCGGAGGGAGGTGTTTACTCACTCCATGGCCCTTTCTTCACTAATGGCTACAGCAGCACTTTCTATTCTGCACAGGCAGAGCAGAATAATAGCCTGCAGGAGAAGAAACAATTTGGTAAAATCTGCGTGAAATAACTGTGCAAAGCTGTTACTATTACAATAGGTTTCTCTCAGAGAAACTTTAACTTTCTCAAGCAAAGATGGGTCAGACTATCTTCCTGCGCAGCAAAGGCACATCATATTGCTGCCTTATGCACCAACTTCATTATAAAGACAGGGAAATCAGCATGTGAATTGGAAACTTTTAGAAGTACTTTAGTCAGCTGCATTGTCCTCAGGAATGCAAGAGCAAAAGTAGAGGGCTGGGCACTTTTCCTTAAAATGCCTTCCCACCACCGTGCACCATCCTCATTGTCTTCATCAGCGTGGCTATTAGTGGTCCGAAGGCAAGCATGAGATCCTGAAAGTAGGAAGTACTAGCACTGTCTTATGGATTTCTTTTGTTGCTTTGATCAAAATAGCAAACCCGTGCACCTTTAAACTCTCTTCTCTAGAAGTACTTTTGCCAGCACTGGCCTCTGAATGGGATAAGAAATAGAAAGTGAATCTGGTGAAACGCAAATGTTCAAGAAACCTTCTTTAAATGTTTCCTTGGTGTCACTAGAAACTATCTGTTGCAATCTGGGAGGGAAATGCATAGAATGGAGAAGACCATTTCAAAACATATAGTAAAAGAGTGTTTGTGGAGAACTCCTCTTCTGTCCCACTTGAAGCCAGCAGATAGTGGGCGTGTATGTGTTCCTGAACATGTTACCGTGCCCAGCACAGAATCAACAGTTACACTATAACGTGCTGCATTCTGGGCTTTCAGTGATGGATTTGTCTGGCAAATAAACTTCTGTTTCCAATATGTTGAGTTAATAGGAGACCTGACACTCTCTCTCCAGATGTTCCTGTTGAAATGGGTAATTTGCATTTGGAATGGCAAACTTTCCTCCTATCTAATTAATATTAAATTGTAATAATTTACCTGTTTAGCTGACAGCAGCTATCTTTGCAATCTGTTGCAACAAGGAATCAAAGCATCAGCTCTTAAATATTCTTTTCGGCTAGGCTGTCTCAAAACGGTGAACATGTCAGGCTGGAAACTTACTTATACTGCAGGATTTGTTCAAAAGCTGCAAATGTAAAGATGCACATGGGCAGCTACAACAGCTGCAGCTAATTCCCTCTTGTTTTTCAGGGACTACCAAAAGCAGAAGTAGCTTAATGGCAAAAGTAACTGAAAGTGATAAATGTCAGCAGCTTCAGCTCTTACATCATAATCCACAGGGGCCAAGCGCGAGGGTGCCTGAAGGCTGGCTGACACCTGCACAACCACATAGCCCTGTGGGATGTCATTATAATTTACCATTAGAGTTCATCAATATTTCTGTCTCCCCAGAACGTGTTTCCTAGCAGAAAATCTCCAGAAAAGTCTTGCTGAAATCATTCTTTTCTCCGGGTTCATATATAGCACAGACCATAATATTCTGAAGTTTGAATCTACGTGGCCCCATCAACTCTTTCGTTTATTCTGGCCTCGTGTGTGTCGCCTTTTATCCATGGTTAAGTTAACTCCATAAGTTAATTTTGCTTAAAGCTTATCTGTCGTTTTTAAAGCTGTGTTTTGCTCACCTATACTAAAACAAGATTAACAAATTGAACAGGGATGAACAGTTAGGAATATGAAGAATTTATTTTAAAACAGATTTTTAAAAGGGCAGTTTGGGCAACCTGGAAAAATGAGGACTGAGCAGGAGATGCTTACATTTGGGGGTTAATAATAGGGAGTACTACAAAGTCAAAGAACTGTGATCTGGGAATAAATCTTTCTAAACTGAACATTAGAAGAAGGACTCTAACAGCAAGGGAAGTTCTGAAAGGAGATCCCAGACAGTCATGGGGATGAGGAACTTGAATTATGAGAGTGGAAGTGATTAAATCGTGGAAATTTGAGTGTGATTTGTTCAAGGGGAGATCGTAGGATAGGAAAAGGATGAGACAGAAGCTTGAAATTAAACTGTGCAATATCAGGAGAAGATAATTTGTTTCGATTCCCCAAAAGGGGATGAAAGGAGACAGATCACGGTGAGTTTGTTATGCTGTGTTCATAACAGTATTTAATTAGTTCACTGCGTACTTCCTGGGGTCTACTGTTGCCTGCAGGCAGTGGAAAGAAATACTATTTTCTTTCTTGATGTCTAACTTTCCTTTTGGGAGACAGAGAAAATTGGTTTTCTTCTGAGATACCAGAGATTAGCTACAGCTGGAAAAGGTCCCGTGGGCAGAGTATTTTGGTGCACCAGTGACAGCCAGAAGCTTTTCAATGCCCTGTTAGTGGTGTCTCACTCACATGTTTCTGGTTAAACTGATGTCTCAGCTTGAGGTTGGAAAAACTTTCCTCTAACCAAAATGACAAGGACCTTGGGGTTTTTTTTGCTTTCATCTGCGCTCAGGGCATGATCTGCTTTCTGAGATTCTCTGCCATTTCCAGCTATCATGCAGCTATCATGCAGTTGGGATATTGCTGATTATCCTGTTCTTTCCCTGGGGCACAGAGTGTAGTAGGCTTGGGGTCTCAGGTTCGTAGTGGGCATGGAGAAATAATCTGTGTTTTATGGTAGGCAGAGGTTGGGAATAGTTCGTATGGACCTATCAAAAGTTACTGGCTGTTGCATGATAACTTCTAGCTGCGTGGATGGGTCTCAGGGTCCTTGACAGTCTCACCCACATCTATAGTTCGAAGTTATTCAACTGTCCAAGTTCATTCAGGATGAGCGTTCCAGATCAGAACTTAGACAAGTAATGTACAACTTTAGAGTGGTGAGGAATTCAATCAATCATGCACAGATCCTGCAAAGACTTTTATTTGTGCTTTGTATTAGAAAAAGGCCTTGTCTACCTTTTCCATTGTAGCAAAGTGGGATCTTGATCAGGCACGTAGAGGACAAAAGGTAGGAGGCTTCTTGATCTCCTGATGAGGAAAGGTGGTGGGTTTGTGGGTGTTTTGGGTTTTTTGTGTTTGGTTTATTACATTTTTTCTTCTACTCTTTCACAAAGTTTTCTCCCGAAATCACAGTTACAACATTTTTTCCTTGTCATTAAAAAATCATTATCGTTTCTTTGATGGATCTAATAATAGCAAGCAAATAATAAGGAAAGTAGATACCTTTCTGCTTTTCCAGCTGGTTTGCAATACCAAATATAAATTCTCCCGTACAAGAAAAATATTTGGGTCCATCTCTCTGTTCCACTGACCATGACATTAAATTTGCAGGAAGCAACTCCTTTCGGTTTACTTTTGCTTCCTTGATACAGGAGATAAAATTAAAGCAAAACAGAATGCATGACTAATTTGCCAGATGCAAAGTCCTTTCTCTCCTATGACTTACCAGAAAGTCGATGCCACCCACAGCAAGTAAACAAAAAACTTTGTACATTTTTTCAGCTTAAGATAGGCACATCTAGACTTACACCTTAGCATGGCTGAATTGCCATGTGGGGAATGCATCGCTATGTGGGGAATGAAAGGTGACTATTCCTGAATGGTGGAATTCCTCGTTGAATGCCCAAAGTTTGAGCTCTTGGATGTCAGTTTTCATCAGCTCCCTGTATCTTCTGTCTAAACAGTGTAAACTATTAAGGGAAAAAATGTCGCTTCTTTTGGGTTTCCAGTGGGTCAGGTATGATCAGGAGTGACCCCAGTGGGGTCTTATCCGTGATCATCATCCCACCCTTCCTTTTGGGCCAGAGCGCAAATACTCTCTGTTTCAAAATTGAGAGCATTCATGGGTGGTGGTTGGATTTGCTCTTTAGCTTTACTGCACACATCTTTTCTCTGTGTGATAATAAGAAGGTAGATCTACGTATACTCATAGGCCTTAACGGACCTTGACACTCAAAAATACAGAAATCTTACAGCATATTTTATAGTGGCCTGTAGTTGAGATAAACTCACAATGATCTAACAAATTAAAAAAAAAAAAACAAGCAGTTATAATTAACTCTTATTTTAAATGTAACAGCATGACATTTTCACTTAAATAAATCTCATGAGACAGAATGTGTTATATTGAATTAGCACCTTTACAGGCTATGTGCTTTTTAAAGCAAGAACATAAATTAACAATATTCCAAAGGACTGTATCCTGCCTTTCTTGAACACACAATCTGAAACCTTATTTTCAAGTTTTCCATGGTAGAGGTGTTTTTTTTTTCTTTTTGTCTGAGAGGGGTTGAATTTCATATCGCTTGTCCATGAAGGGAAGAGCCCTCAGTCATTTCAGTGAGTCATCCAACCATCGTGGCTGCTTTTGCAGCCTATTGTAAGCATCTCTCTATTGTAAGCATCCTCCAAGGGTCAGGCTTTGTGACTTCCAGGCTGCAAGGCCATCGACAGCTTGCAAATTTGTCATGAACAAAATGAGAATAATATCAGCTCATCTGATTGCCATATCTGTTATATCTAGATCTTGAGGTAGTGTATCCTAGTACCTGGGTGTATGCGGATGGGTATGACAAACCGACTCATGAGGCAAGGCAGGAATGGCTTAAAAGCCAGAAAAAACATTTGTGGTTACTATGGAAACACAACTCGCGTGGGGTTTCTGCATACCAACACAAAGTTTCTTTCTGAGATCTTTGTAGATCTGATCTTTTCCTGCTACTGTAAGGCAGGAGTGGTTTCATTCACAGCATGTAACAACTTAGCTGACACCAATAAAGACCTTTTCCACAGTCCATCTTCTACTGATGTTGTTAATACATGCTGTTTGCAGCCCGAGTGATGGTGATTTTAAGGAGGTGTAGGTAGGTTTCAGGGAGTGTGACCAGTCAGATAAAAAACTCATATGATGCAAGGGTATGTCAAGTATGTGAAACTGGCTGTTTCTGGTAGTTTATGGATTATTATTCTGTTTTCTTTACAAAGTATTTGGAATTTTAAAGGTTAAATATGCAGATAGAAAAAAATAGTCTATCATTTTATTATTTTATTCATTGGCAAAGAAACTAGAACCAGCACTTTGCTTTGAGATTTAAAAGTCTGTTATACTCGCTTAGCCATTCTCTGTCATCTTTTCTTCTTTTGATGTTAATCACAAGCAGCTAGAACCAGAAGATAATGAAGAATTAAAAGATTAGAGATATGGAAAGTTTACACATTAAAAGCAAAGTAAAAGAGCAAAGAAACCACAATGACTGAGATAATGAGAGTGAGGAATATAATTCCTCTTCAACTAGTGAGATAGAAAAATATCCCCATGGCACTTCCACACAGAAGGAGAAAGTGCTGCTTACCTTTGGAGTGACAAAAATAGCATCTAAGCCGTACTGAAGATTTAAGAAATTAAGCTAAATTATTTGGGGCAAAACTTAGTGATCTTCTCCACAGTCTCTTGTGGTAGTGATCTTCTCCACAGTCTCTTGTGGGATGAGTTTTTACTGGGAAGCAAAAGGGACTTAAAGGTCCCCAAACAAGCGGCGAACTAGCACAGCATCCAAAGATATTAACAGCTCCCACTGTTAAAATCGGGGGTGCTAGAGTCCTCTGAAGCTTTAGCTGGACTAAAGTTAATAGACCTAGATGTATACCTGTAAATGGATGAACCATGAGTAAAAGGAAGGAGTTCAGGGTGACTAGTTCAGGTGTAGACAACCAAAGAGTGACTTAGATGCTAAAATATTAGTTCCTGTTTCCATTTTAGAAGCCCTATGGTATCCAGTGTGGCTTCCTACCACATGCCCAGAAAGGCATTGGTCTCCTGTGCATTTGGAATAATAGCTGCCAGCCTTGTCCATGTCTCATCTACTTTAGAGCACCAACAACAACTCCAGGTGCTTAGACAGGGAGAGATTCAAAGGCCCAAACCATTTGTTGAGCTGAATCCCACTATGGAGCACAGCAAAATGGTCCATTGTCACTGTGGGGAAGACACTCCTCTGGGCCCAGAGGCTCATCTTCCTTGCACCCGGGATGTTATTGCTTGGCATCTCATTGAGGAGCTTTTTGCACTTCAGGCGCAAAGTGTTAGCGAGGGAGGAATAACAAAGCTGCACCTCAGCGTCTGAAAACACAAGTGTGAAGGTGAAGATCCTTCCCTGTGCGTCAGGCATCAGACAGCATAATCATGTCTAACACACACTTTGGGTCACTTTCTGAAGATTTTTTTCAGCAGCTGTACAAACTAGTAATGGTCAATAAAACTGGGGAAAATACTCATTGTCCGATAGTGACTTTTAAAATATTTTTTGAGTAAGGCCTTGGATGAGTATTGAAATAAACCTTTTGAGCAAAACCAATATGTTTTTTAATCTGCCTTTTATTTCTCCCCTTTTTCCATACACTGAGCTTGGCTAGCAGAGACAGTCCTGCAGAGCTTTTGTTTCAGGCTTGTTGTTCATATGTTGGATCCATTACATTGTAGTGGCAATAAATCACATCCAATCAACCTTAGAAATGTGCCTCTCTTTCTAACCACTGTTATCTCTGGGAAAAACAATGGCAGACAAAAGGATCATAGACCACCTTGTTCTTGATGGAAGGGCCAAGAAGGTGGCATTTGTGTTGCTCAGTCATGAAGTTGCTAGTTGAGTGAGCGATGATCATACCTGCTCCCTTGCCGTTTAGCAAAGTGTACTACTTTCTGTAGTGAAGACAATTATGTTTCTCTTGTGTGTAAGAGGACGCTTTTGAGTCTGATAAGTTCTGGAAAAATGTGTGGAATAAAACTTTAAAAAAACATCTACTTGCTGTTAGTGGTATTTCTACTTAGCAATTTTCCACTTCATAAACAGACAAGTCTTTCCAAAAGAATAGCTACTGAACAATAGTAGTGTTGTTTTTCATTTCCACCACATATAATGCAGTGATATTAGTGTGAGAGTGTGAGTGCTGTATTCCATTAGCAATCATCTGTACCATCCAGACTATGCAATAACTTCTGTTGTTGCTGCTGATGAGTGACATTTTTAATCTCAATTTCAAGCCAGAAATAACATTTTGGGAGCCTCTTGAGTACATAAAGAATTTCTGGTACAAGTGTCAGAGAAAATAGACTTAATCAGCAGAAATGATTTGCAGAGGTCTGTGAGTCTATAAAATAATGAAAATTTTATTGCAGTCATTGTTTAAACTTCAGAAGTGCAAAGCTGGCCTGCCAGTAATATTCAAAATTTGACGCTACTGGAAAGATTTGAACGTTTCACCAACATTTAAGAGATTTCATTAAGCTCCTATGTTTCCTTCCTTTAGTAAGCCATACGCTTACCACAGTACTAATGAACATATATTTTACAGTCTCCCTGACTAAACTGGATTTCAGGGTATTATAAATCTTTTGGAACTGAATTATTGCCAGTCTATTTTGAGAATTGCATTTGAGAATGCTTTAAAATACTTTCCAGGAGGATATCAGTCCTTACTGTAGCCATTTGTTTTCAAAGAGCTATACCTGGCAAACAAAAAATAATAAACTAGAAAAAAAAAACACTAACCTTCCAGGAAAAAGAAAAAAGAAAGAAAAAATCCAATAACAAAACAGAACAACACAAAAACCTAGAAAAAAAAGTAAAGAAAAAGAAAGAAAAGAACAAGGTATGATCTCAGAAAATAACCCAGACCGTCAGCATATAGTTTAGATACAGTCCAACCATGGTGATGTCCATCACCAGTGCTTATTCATAGACTTACATCTGCATATTTGCAAAGGCAAGTCAATGAATGGTACCAGGATGACACATTAAGGCTTATCAGTACATGAATGTCATTTGTCAATTAGTACAGACTGGATGCATCAAATCTCCTCTTTTTCTATGCACATAGAGAACGTCGACTGAGTACGGTTACTGTTGTATTTTCTTGTCATTGGAAGGAGAATATTAAACCTCTATTTCTAATGATGAAATTATTTTCTTATTTGGATGATATAAAAAGCTATTTGAGACCTGATTCAAAGACAAGACACAAACAGTAGGTTTTCTTGCTTGGAGATCCCAGTGAGGGGACTAATTAGGCTATGTGCTTTGAAATATTTTTTTGTGTGTTCTACAGAATCCACTGAAAATGCCATTAGCAGCTCTGCTAACCACGGGATGGAGACTGCATGTGTCAAATGACTTTCAAAAGATTTTTATTTAGGAGAAACATTTTAAATTTTGTTATTACTTTTTAATCATGTAAATATGGAAGGAAGATGCATCTGATTTTAAGAAAGAAATTTTTACAGTGAGAATCAGATTCTCAGAGGTCTTTACCAGAGGTCTTAAACCGTCATATGAAATCAGAAGTACCTAGCCAGCTCCCACTTCTGAAATTCAAGGTGGGTTCCTATTTTCCACCTTTTGGTGTATTTTTATGTCCAGTCCTTAGAAACTCTAACTCTTTTGACCCTTAATGAAAAACCCTTGCTCAGCAAAGCTGTTCAGGGGACTCATTCACATTCAAATCATCAAATGTAGTGAATGCAGCTAAAACTTACGGATAAATCTGGATCCAAAATTCCTACTTTGTCATTTTGGAGGTTTTGGGTTTGGGTTTTGGTGGTTTTTGTTTTGGTTTTTGTTTTTGTTGTTTTTTAATTGATAACAACATGGAAAGATGATCCGAGGGCTGGAACACCTCTCCTATGAGGACAGGCAGAGAGTTGGGGTTGTTCAGCCTGGAGAAGAGAAGGCTCCAGGGAGACCTTATGGCAGCTTTCCAGTATCTGAAGGGGGCCTACAGGAGAGCTGGGGAATTTACAAGGGCATGTAGTGATAGAATGAGGGGGAATGGCTTCAAACTGGAAGAGGGGAGATTTAGGTTAGATATTAGGAAGAAATTTTTCACTTTGAGGGTGGTGAGGCACTGGAACAGGTTGCCCAGGGAAGTTGTGGAAGCTCCATCCCTGGAAGTGTTCAAGGCCAGGTTGGATGGGGCTTTGAGCAACCTGGTCTGGTGGGAGGTGTCCCTGCCCATGGCAGGAGGGTTGGAACTAGATGATCTTCAAGATCCCTTCCAACCTAAACCATTCTATGATTCAGAGAGATGCAACATATAGAGTAACACTTGGACAGTTAATCTTTCTTGCTGTTCTTAGGGACTCCAAAGTTTACCAGTGCTTCCAAACATTGGCTGGTTTATACAAATTTTTTTTTAAGGAAATGGTCCCATAAACTACAGAAAAAAACTTTTAGTTTTTTTGTTTTTTTAGTTTTTTTTGGGGGGGGGGTTGGTTTGGTTTTGGTTTTGGTTTTGCTTTTGCTTTTGCTTTTGGTTTGTTTCACACAGTCGATATTCCCTTTAGGGGAAAACCAGCTTTTGCTGAAAGAATAACTAGGGCTCAGAGAGATGAGTACTGAAAATGCACAAGAGACGTTTTAATATGAGATTCCTTAGCAGATACACATTTGTAAAGCAGTAATTACTTACATTTCTGTGTAAAGACAAACATGGAAGAGACATAATGAGTTTCAGGGTTTTTCAGTGAGAGTTCCTAAAAATAGTATAGGAGTCATAAGCACAACCTACAAGCAGCCTTCTTCATCTGTCTGACAATTTGTAAACTCCCAAGGGATTTCTGATGATGTTATGCCCCAAGCTGTTGATCATCATCCTGTTATGAATCAGATCAGCTCATTAGAAAAGTCCCATAATCTAGGGGGGGGGCACCAAAATGTAGGATATGATCATTAATTTTGACAGAAATATGGAATTTGCATCTAAGTTGTTAAGATGATGTCAACAAAACCTCCTTCCATCTGAAGCAGGGGAACAGGAAGGGAAAAAGTAGTTTGATTTTTTGTAAGGAATAGCATATTTGCTGAAAAAGGCAGTTTTAGAATCAAAGAGCATAAACACAAGCTCTAGTCAAATTGGGCAGAGAATCCTGACCAAAATAAAACATACTTCTTTAAAAAAAAATTTTGTTTCTACATATTTTGGTGGAAACAATTTGACTTTTCATTTTGAAACAGCATGTATTTTTACAATGCAGCTTGTCTTTCTTTTTTAAAGTATACAAGAAGAGCTTAAAAATTCAGACATCCTTTAAATTTGTTCACAACTGATTGCTTGGGGGGATTTTTTGTTCAAAAGAGGAAATCAAGAATATTTAATTTTGAAGCAATGAAGGGTTTTGTTTTTTTTTCTTCTCAGATTCTTCAGTTCACCTGACAAATCAACATCTTATGAATATCATGTTCTGCGCTGGGGAATATTACATGCTTCCACCTTGATTACCCATTTTCAGGAAGGTGGTATACATGTGGACTTATTCAGATGAAGGCAAGTACAGTGCTTTTAGCAGATTATTCCTGATTTACAATAATTTATAGAAAGAGAACTCTCATGTTTTGTTCTGGTTTGGTTTGGTTTTAATACAATTCATTTGGGTAAAATTAACAGTTGCTATTATGGCTAAAAATGGTAGGGAAACTGTAAATCAGCAGAGCTGAACATATAGCCCTGAATCTTGAGCTACAGTTTCTAATCATAGATTATGAATGATGCTTAGTATTTATAGAATTAAATGGAATTTAGGTTCCAAACAGCTATTCTTTTCTCCCTCCTGGTGTAATAGACTCCTATTTTTCTCTCATCAGAGCAGAGAGAGGAACTGATAATATGTCAGTGGTTAATGAAAAGGTCTTGATAATGAATAATTTACTATTCTTGGCGATGTTTATGAAAATTAAGTCTCACCAAGGCTATAACTACAGCAGCTCAAGTGAATCAGAAAATACAGTGGTGTAAGTACTTTCAAAATTTGGCTCAGAGCAATGAGAACTTTCTGGATGACAGTTTGTTTTGACATAGCTAAAGGCTGTCATTCGTGTTTGTACTGAATATAATTGAGCTAAACAGCAAACTGCACTTAACACGATGACAGAGAGACGGACAAGACAACACCTCCATCACTGGGAAGGTAAAACATGCTTAAGAATTCACAAGTTCACACTAAAGATTTCAAAAAATACCTAGTGATTTTGGAGGCCTCGTTTACTAAGCATTCCAATTCCAGGAAAAGTAGTTGCAGGAGAAGTCAAGCTGCCCTTCTCTTTTCCGGAAAAGTAGACCCTTGAGGGTCAGGTGTTAAACTGGTATTCCAGTTAGGTGCTAAAAATAGCCATATGCTTTTGGAATAGCTTAGCTTGGACAGCTGTGGGTCAAATGGAGGGCATCCCCACCCACCTGCTAGCCAACAGGGCAGATATGTCTTGGTGCTGATAGCTATTGCTGCGTGCCTGCCCACAAGTGGGAGACTGCAAACCCATGATGCCCAAAGAAGCAGAGAGGTAGTGATGCAGAAAGGGAGAAGCCCAGGTGTCGCCTGGCCTTGCAGGTAGTGCCATCTGCAGGGAGTGGATGCTGGGAGTCAGTTCAGCACTCAACAACTCGCTGTGGGTGTTGGAGGATGTAATTCTCTACTGCTTCTCAGTCTGTATACAGCAACAAGCACTAGTAATGCCGCTTCCTGATGCAACCAAGGATGAGTGATGGTGAGTGGGACAGCATTCAGCGAGGACCCTGCAATTACTTAAACCCCAGCTCCTGCTCTGTGAAGCAGGTAAAATGGTAGAACTACTTCACTCAACAGGATCTCAAAAGGACCTATTCACAGCAATTCCTCTCCTTCACATTGCTCGTAACTCCAGTTTGAACAACTTGCTGTTTGGTCCACAGGCATCTGATCCCTCCCAGCTTACACGGAGCTGATGTAACCACGATTGCAGCAACCTGCCGTGTTCCTTCTCACCAACTTCTGCATTGCAATGAATTATATTTTTTCTATGCTGAAACAACGGTTCTCACCCATTTGACTCTAGGTCTTTGCCATTAATTCTCCACCTAACTTTTTTTTTTTTCCTTAAAATCCTTTCCTTTGCATGACCGTGTTGAAAGTTGGGGGTGCAGGACTGCAGGAGGCGAATGAATGGCACTGTGTAAAACTGACAGCTTTTCTGATGTTGTGCAGGTGTACATGTCATCTAAAGCAAGGAATGTAGGAACAATCGCTTAAAGGGATGGCTTGGAATCTCACTATAAACTGAAATTATCCAATTCATGCTTCCTAATCCACATGCACCAACATTCACTCACAGCAATTTACAGTCTCTTTCCTATTTCTCTAAAACACATTTCTGTACTATAAACCTGAATTACTTACAACTATTACTGTTCCTGCCAAAAAAGAAAAACCTCCAGCCAGATTTATTAATGTCATATGAAGCATCATAAATATTCTCAAATTAACTGCATTTCCTTACTGTGCCTGAATCGTAACTATACAGAAATGCTTTACCTTCATCCTTTTAAATTGTGTTTCCTTCCAGTCAGAAGATCTTTAGACTAAAAAGTCTCAGATCTGATTCATTTTCCCTTTGCAGGAATTAAAATTCAAGGCATGACCTTAGAGGACTCTGAAAATTGCTTCCTGATTTCATCTTTAAACTAGCATTCTGATTTTTTAATCTTCTGGGCAATATCTAGAATAGTGTGACTGTTGACAACATATGAATAATATGGGTGTCACTTCCATACTCTTTGGATTGCAGAAGTAGAAGGTTTTGCTTTTTAACACAGAAGAGTCCAATCTGTCACAACTATAATAGTTGCAAGAAGGAGGGAGGAAAAAACTTCCCTGTAGTGTAAGTAAAGGACAGCCTTATCTTCTGTCTCACACAGCAAGGAAACTGTTGTCTAGTCACTGAGAAGGTCTTCAGTCAGGAAAGAGCAGATGTTAGGTCTGAAATTAAGAGAACTGTTTCATCCCAGATGAATATGTGGCATCTGCTCCTAGTGGAAAAGTCTGAGAGATCAGTAACAACACCACTAAAAAAGGAAAACCTCTCCATCTTTTTTTTCCCCCCCTTTCTCTCTCTCACATGCACTGACACAAGCTCTGAACAATATCTCAAACAACTGACTAAGTGCTTTGACAAAGTTGGATGTAATGTGGATGCTGGACTAGCTCCAATAAAAATTGCAGGCATCTTATGGTTAGGGGCTACAAATTCTGCCTAGTGTAAATGGTGGGATTCATGGGAGCACTTGGGAACATCAGGGCCCTCTGCCATTCCAGGAATGACCCAGGTTTCTCAGGAGAAGATAAGAGAGTAATTAAACCAAGCCCAGAACTGCTGAGATGCCCTGGCAGGAGATGATAACCCAGAGTATAAACCCTGAGCTCTGATTATTTCTGTGAAGATAATTAGCACTGGGGTTTTTTTCTACCAATAGCTCTTTAATGTAAAATATCTACAAGTTCTTCTCAGCAGAGGTAAGATCCTAGACTTCTTTCTCAGTTTGGTACCCTAGCCACTAGGAGTTTCAGCCTGTCTCTTCACAGACACACAGAGGCCTATTATCTCAGCAGTTACCGGGGCTCTGGCAAATACAGTGAGCCAACTACCGCTCTTTTTGGCCAGCAGAGAGAATTGTTGCACAAAAAAAAAGCATGAACTTGAACATCACTGAGAAAGCAGATCATGTATTCATGTAAGTAAAAATATACAGAGTCAGATCTGCAGAGCGTGTATACGAAGCAAGACCCGTGGGAGAATAAAAGCCCTTTTGGCACAATGTGTGAGATGGTATATTCTAGTCAGCTTAATTATAGAGGTTTTTGAACAACAAAAAGAGGTGTCAGAAAGACTGTATCTGATGGTGATGGAGAACTTCAGCTTTCTTTAGGAAAATTTTGCAGCAATATAATCAGCCACCAAGTTTTGAAATGTACCAAAACCTTTTTCCCCCGCCTTTTTTTCCCCCAGGAGCTAGAGAAGTCAACTAGAAGAATAACTATTTCAGATTTCTTTCCAGCTAATTAGGAGGAACTGACTGAGGATCCAAAGGTAAATGGTAATTTGGGAGAAAATGACTGTGAAGAATAACATTCACTACTCTAAGGAGTGGGTGAAAAGGATAAGTAGATTAAGGCTAGGAAGGGACTTGTTCACTTGGTAGGCAAGGAGGTAGGTAGGATCTCTGGGGAAGACAGTCCAATTCAAAGCAGGCGAGTGATCTGTTACAGGTTGTATCACATACTGAGAAATAAACTCCCCTAATGCAAAGAATGGGAGGAAGCAAGCATAGTGAGAGGTGGCTATGGCTGAACGAAGAGCCCTTAAAAGGTCTGAAAATAAGAGTATTAAAAAACTGTACAAAATGTAAAAACAAGACCAGATGACTAAGAATGAACATAAATGGACCGTACATTGTGAGAAGAAAAAAATGGAAAAAAAATATACAAAATAAGTTATTCCTAGTGGGGGGAAGAAAAATCTGTATAAATACTTTTGAAGCAAGAGAAGAAACAAAAAAAAAAAAAGGGAAAAGAGAAAGAGAAATTAATTACCAGACAGGAAAGAAAATCCTGGCAAGAGGCTAGTGACAGACAGAAGGCTACAGTGGTGTTTGCCTTCTCTGTAAGGCCTCATTACAAAGGTGATATATGACCCAAAGTCAGAATGGGGTTCAACACAGATAGAGTAAAGAAAGAGAGAAAAAGCATTTAAGGAATACTTAAGGAAGATTGGCATAAACAACTCAGCAGTTCAGCTGAAATTCACTCTCAGTACTGACGGGAGTAGCTGGCTAGTCACCACGTCATTTGTTGGTATCTTTGGTACCACATGAGGGACGGGTGGTAGCGAGAACTGAAGAGAGACAAACATCTGATCCATCTTTAAAAAGAGAGAAGGATCTCACAGAGAAGTTGAGGCGACTCAGCCTCACTCAGGCTATTGGAATGAGACTCTAACACATCGTTATTACATAAGCATTGATAATAATAATAATGTGGTAAGAACCAGCCAGCATGGAGTTTTCAAAACAAATCAAATCAAACCATTCTAATTTGTTGTTGTGGGAGGAAGGCGAAGGAGGCGCAAATAGTCTAGATAATTTGCATTGCAGATAACTTTTAAACTTGAATTTTTAAAGGTTTGACACTGCCTTTATATTCCTATAAAACAGCCAGGGAAAAAGGTTCTGGATAAAGTCATTATATTTGCACAAGTGGTTGGTAAGAAACATTTGTAGAGTATTTTACTGGGAGGTTACAGCAAACTGAAAGGGTACTTTACTCCATTTGTTTCTGCATGTGGCATTTTTATTAATCAGTGCTGGAATCAAGCACATAGTGATGAAATATTGGGATGACTTCCCAATGAAATGAAGGTTAAACTGTGCACAACACCTTACACTGCAAATTTGACGTAAGCCAGTAAAGTTACCCTGGTGCAGAAAGGGAGAGTTTATTTCTGTGTGGCATTAACAGCTGCGTTGCATGTGAAAAAAAAGAAAAAGGGTAAATAGTTCCCTTGACTCAATGCCTGTGAGGCCCCAACTGCAGTACTGGGAAACCTCAGTGCAGAAAAGGAAATGCAGGTATGATTTTTGAGGAAAGGGTAACAGACCTGGGCCTGTTGGTTAAGGGAAAAGGGAGGCAGATGCAGAGCCTCAGAGCTGAATCCACCCTCCTCACTTCGCCTAAGGCAGACTACATCTATCCTCTTTTTTCTTGAAGATTAAAATTGACAAAGACACCACTGCTTTCCCAGGACATTTATTCCAGCTCTCCATTATTTTTAATGTTGCGTTTTGTCTTAGCCCCCTCATCTTTAGGTTAAATCCCATTTTTCTCTCTTGTAGGCTTTTTTTAGATATCTTATCATTCCTTTTGTTGTTCTTTGTGTTCTGTGCAACTTTGCTAAATACATTGCCCAGCCCTGATTATCCTCCTTAATATATGTCTTTCAAGGGACTGCCACTTCTATTCAACAATATTTTGTGTAGATTGGCCTCCCATAAGCACTAATCTGTGCATTCTCTGAATGTATTGCAGTCCACTTTCTTGCACTCTACTGTTTTATCTCTTTTTATTGTTCCTTCTTTATAGTCTAAGGGTTGTGAAACCTGTCACTTCACCGACTCTCTTAATCTTTCCATTCTTCAATCCTTATTCCTCCTTTATTAGAAATAGATCTTGTAAAGCCTCTAACTATTTGCTATTTTAAGTTTCCCTACTGAAAAAAAAAACTCAATTTTGCAGTGCATTCTAAGGATCAGATGGGCTGACTTCTTTTTCCAGAAGTCCTCTAGGGAGTGAAAGTTTGGGGTTTTTCATCAGACCAAGCCCTGTTTTCTGGACAACTTCACCAGTTTCTCTGGATCTCACAGTCTGATATCCTGTGCAACATTCCCTCTATGACAGCCACAGTGTTCTCCTTGTTTCTTAATTACTCAGACATTTTCAGCAGTTCTAATCCACTGCATTTCTATTCTGTACTTCTGTATATATATAAAGATATAATCAGAACATAAGAATATGTGGCTCCTCAAACAGGTAAAGATGTGGAAATCTTTGCCACAAGCTTTAGCTTGGATGAACGTGATCATGAAGAAAGTGAATGTCTCCATTTTTCCTTAGTTTCTAGGCTGTCGGTCAGAGCACCAATTTCTTTTATTCACCCTTTGAACTTTTCGTATCTACACCTATCTACAGTACTACATAGCTACACTTTTCATATCAGCACATGCTATTTGGAAGCTATTCTTCAAGTGTTAGCAAGCCAGAGCTGCCCTTGCTTTCCTTCTATCTTTCATCCAGACAACATATTTCATTTTAACTAAAAGGTTAACAGGTGATCACGTGGGGCTTGAAGAAGCAGAAGTGTCAGCCATCTTCCAGTATAAGGAGGACAATGATAAATTATTCTACGTATTCAGTAAAGGAGAACAAGAAATATTTGGATCAGTTTTTCAGCAAGAGACATAATATATATGAGAAAAAGTTTCTGATTCTAAGACAGATGAAACGTAGGGATGGATTTTTTCAATATGCTTCACTAAGAGGTTTATAAAAATGGGCTAGATAAACATCCGTTGGCAGTCATGTAGATCTATTGGAAAGATTAATATAGTTGTGATATATGAATGCGGAGCTGAACAAAGTTCTTGGAGACCATTGGAAGTGCCGTAAATATGGACATATTTACATGTCACGCCATGTCAAAAACTAAGTAGCCTGCCTAAAAGCAGAAGATGTTGTGCCTTTAGCGTAGAAAATATTGAAAGAAAAAAGAACGCTTTAGCATTCAAAAGAGATTTTACTGTTGTGATAAAGAGATTTCACAAAGGGTAATAAAGAAAATGTGAAATGTCAATACACCAAATAAAATGTTCCTCAGACTATTCACAAGATCCTGATTGAGTTTGAGCTCATTATATAAACAGTACCTTCAGCAGAAGGCAGAAGTCTGCACAGAAAATCTAAGTAAAAGAACATTCTGCTGTTATTAATAACTCTAGAGGGCAAGATCAGCATTGTACTTGAATAAAAAATTCCACCCTTTCAAAGTTTATGGTTAAAGAATAATGGCTGAAAAAGTGTTTCTTTGGCTTGTTCAGAATTTCAGCTTTAATATATGGGAAAAAGAAGTTCTAAGACCTGAAAAAAAGATGTTGAAAAGACTGTTGCGGATATATGGCAAGGCCAGAAATAGAGCTTACCTGCTTTTCTCCTGTAGTCTCCCGTACAGGTAGCAAATACATATCAGTGTATAATGGCAGGAAAAGCACATGACTTGTCAGGTTACATGACATCCTATTTTTCCTCACCATTTGTATAGTAAGAGCAGGGAGACACCAAAATATTTGGAACTAGACGCAAAGTCAGCATGAATTATAAAGAACAGTTCATTTTTTTTCAGCTTCTGGACTCATAGCAACTGATCCATTAAAGGAGTGGGACCCTGTTAGGTGATTTGATTTGACTGAAAATAGGCCTCATTTCCTCAGGCATTTTTCCTCAAGCCCTTTGATGCCAATCCAAGAGATGGATTTTCAGACTGAAAATCATGACTCCTGAGTATAAAATCTGAATGGCAACCAGAAAAGTCAGGCTGTTAACCCTTTCTTTTTAGTAACATTTAACAATATTTGTTTGTTTTTATTTGCTCATCTAAAAAATGAAACTCTCTACCCTGTTATTAACAACCCTTTGGGATTCGGTATGGAATCATTGCAAGTTGAATTACGGTTACCAGAGAGAAGCTGTACCTTCAGCTAGTGGCTGTTCTCCCAGCTCTACTGAAGCCATGACAATTTGCCTCTGAAACACGGTCCTTCATGACTGACATCTTTCGCCCTTTTGTTCTTCACATTTTCTTCCTATTCTAATGCAATAATGTGTAGGCACATATAATATATGCATACAAGTATTTGGGCACAGGCTATAGATATATGGAAGATGTAGTAATGTACTAAGGTACGATGATACTCTATTTACACAACTTGGTTATAGAATATCAGCATTGACTTCAGCAGCATTAATCTAATTTTACTGCAGTGTTGTAAAGGGTGTGATTGAACTTGTACTTCCATAAGAATGAATCCCATCATCAGGAAGTCACTCATTAATAGGACCCTTAGGGACAGATGATGTTAAATGCATTGCTTATAACCACATGACAAGAACTTTTTATTACCTAGCTAGGGATCCTTTGGAGAATACTGAATGGGAGAAATCCAGTCTTATTTCCTAAGAGTCGCAAAGTATTTTAAAGTCTGTTCACAAAAGTAAGGGCCAAAACATTGGGTTCTCAATGTACATTTATTTTTCTATCCAGCCTTTTGCTTTTTAGAGCCAACATTTAAATCATCTTGTTGATTACATGGAATAATGTGTGCACTAAATGGAATGTTAATGTTGTTTTCTGTGCTTGCTAGGAAGAAATGGTTCCAGACACCTGTCGCATTTTCTCCAGACACATCTGGGAACTGGTATGATTTGTGGAATTGTGCTCAGAGGGTGATAAAAAGCCTTTGGTTAAAAGTAAACTTGACAAAGTAAATGAAGTGGTTGTTGTCAAATCACGTAAGGTTGTTTCTGGTTTTGCAGGGGATTTTTTGTGTTAGGTTGGTGTTTTGTTTTTTTTTTTTAAAGACATGAGCAAGCATGTCATTTATAATGGCTTTAATTTCTGAGAAGGTGAACATCAACAGCAAAAGACAAAATTAGACCACCCTGGCCCTCCTATGTGACTGAGAGCTGATAATTACAAAAGTAACTCAGACACTGGAAATTGCTACAGACTCTTACTATGCATGGTAGAATTCTTGGAAAATCAAATATGCAAGTTTCCTCCAAATAAGGATGCATCGGTTAATACCCATATACACGTATATCACACTGAGGATGCATTTACGTCCTAATCCCTTAGAATAGATGTTGACCTGCTGGAGAAGTACGTGCAAACTTGCATTACAGCTGGTGGTAGCAGTACTACTGTAGCAGGTAGTCTCTATAGCCACATACCATATTTCCTTGGTGAGAACATGGGAATGATAAAGCATAAAGATCTCTGACGATTGTGGAGGCTCTCCAAAGACACAGTGACATCCCGTATTCAAGCACAGCTAGTGGCTTTGTGCCTACCAAGGTCTGAGAAGGCTTCTGGGGAGAATACCTCTCCGTGTGGGCATAGGAATAGTTGAAGTGCATCCCGAATAGATATCAACAAATAACGTGACAAAGAAAAGTATCAGGGTGAACGTGCTAGTTCTTTCCTGTTTACTGAATAGCTCTGAGTAGATTGTGGTCTTGAATGCATCTGTTGCTTGAAATATGAGATATTTATGCAAAACCAATAAATATTTGCATTTATAAATTCAGGCTGTGATTTCCACTAATGAAACAAATAGCCAACTTAGAGGTCTTTTAGTCAGAATCACAGGTAGATTAAAAAAAAATAAAATAAAATAGAGAGTACAGGCATTTTTACATATTTCAGTTAATATCAGTGGCATTTGCAGTAAACAGAGGAGAACCATTTATTTTAAAATGCACCTGACTTTAACTGTTCTTCCTCTCCTCCCCTTTCTCTCTGAATAGAAGGCAGCTGTGTAGATATTGAATGGAAATTTCTTTCTGGATTTCTCTACTGCTGATGTTTTATTTATGTCATTTCATGTCTTTATATTACATCTTGCTTGAATTCAATAGTTTTATAGCAAGCTGTACCCAGTAAACTATTTGGAAATAAAGATTCCAACCTATTCCAATTCAATCTATATGATGAAAAACTGAATATTAACTGAAAGTACTTGTTGCCTCTTTGCTAATATAGCGCATTTCATCACTGTCATAGGTAATTTGAAGTGACCTCATGCAGTGTAATAAAAGATGAACATTTCAAGGGGCATCAAGAATATCTTCATACGTTGGGTACAAACGTGTGTAGAATGTGATCCTTATGGTGAGTATTAGCAATTAATGTAGTCCTCATAAAGTATCACAGCAGATATTATTAGTCACATTAGTCAGTATTAGTTTGGATAACACTGAGTTTATTTGATTTGATGGAAAAGTGAATGGACATTAAATGGCGTTTTGAAGGTTTTGACAAACTAAAATATGCTGCAAACATAACAGACAAAAAGAAATACCTGAAAGATTGGTGAAATACACAGAAATCAGTAAAAACAGTAGTCTCAAAGCAAGAGAAAGAAGGTTAGAAAGAAGTTACAGCTAAGAAACCTCACTGCAACAGGCTATAGGAAACATGATGTGCTGTAACATCCATGGTGGTTGGGCAGGCTGACCACTGGGCTAAAAAGACAGTTTTGCAGTTTCTCTTGAGATCTGTTCAGAGACCAGATTGCTGTTCAGATGGCAGGTGTCCAACGGCAGCCCCAGAAGAAAGCTCAGGCAGTCTCAAACAATCTCAGGACTCTTGTGCCCAAACAGCTCAGGTTTACTTGGAAATCAAAGCAAAATGGAAAACGTTTCCTCTTCGTGCAGCACTACTGAGTCTGCTGTTTGATTCCAGCCTGCTGTGGAGGGTAGGACTGCCCATCGAAGATACATGGTTTCAGAAAAGAGGCAAGAAAAGACACAGCTAGAGAAGAGGAAGGGGCAGGGAAGGTTTTCGGAGCCATCTGGCCAGCTTAGTTAAAAACCCACAGAATATTTAGTGTTCCATACTCACAGAAATAGATGCTGTCGTAAACCTATGCGTGCAGTCACATGCAATTGACAGGAGCTTGTTTTCTGTGAAAGAGACTGTTTTGATCCACACTTGAAGTTTAAAATCCATGTGGGAATGAAGAAACGAAGATGGAGGTGCAAAATATTCCTGGTGGCTTTACTGAAAGCTCGCATTTCCTTTTTCATACAAAAGAATAGCATACAAAAAAACCAACCCCAATACCACTCAAACCAGCTGACTCTTTACCATCATCCCTCTCTCATTAAGAAATTATTAATTTTTTTTTTTTTTTTTTAGTCCAGGAAAGGATGAAGCTGACATTACATTATGAAAGTTTAATTTCATGCAGCCTCTGACAGACACCCCGATTCACTCTCCATGCAGCACCTCCCTTCTCCCAGGTAAAAAAGCACACACTGGGGGGGGTTGAGACCCTCTGTCTGTCCTGCAGGCGTTGACATGTCCCAAAGCCCCGTTTCTGTCACAGCAGCACACCCAGGGGATGGCGTACAACATACAGAGTCCAGGAATGGCACCAATGAACTGCAGAATCTGCAGGAAATGAGCAACTTGTGCTGTTGGTTCTCAAGACAGCTGTAGCTGGTCTTCACACCCCGGCGCTGGCAGTGGGGCTGCGGGGCGGCCTCCGTGCGGAGGGCGCGGGGCTGCCCGGTGCCGGACACAGGCGGTGCCAGCCGGTGCCAGCCGGCTCCAACGGCCCCACCGCAGGACACAGCTGAGGCCCTCAGCCAAGCTGGGGGCGCCGGGGGGAAAAGAGGTTTGCGGCAGGGCCGAAGGCGGCCCAGGCAGAGGAGGAGGAAGCCCAGGAGGGAGCAGCAGCAGAGGGAGCCCGAGGGCGGAGGAGGAGGAGGGCAGGAGGTGCTGCAGGCCCGGAGCAGGGATCCCCTGCAGCCCTGCAGAGACCCCGCTGGAGCAGAGACCCAGCCTGCAGCCCGGGGAGGGCCCCAGGCCGCAGCGGGGGGAGATTTCCTGCAGGAGCTGCGGCCGTGGAGAGCCCCGGCGGGAGCAGGTTGTCCCTGAAGGACTGCAGCCCGGGGCAGGGCCCGCGCTGGAGCAGGGAGAGGGGTGAGGAGGGAGGAGCGGCCCAGAGGGGCTGCCATGGACTGACCGCCACCCCCATCCC
>VZSZ01007146.1:892297-919001 GCA_013398815.1 Ibidorhyncha struthersii
ATGAACTAAAACTAAACTAAACTAAACTAAACTAAACTAAACTAACTAAAACATTTAAGAAACAGTAGCAGCTTCAGCATAGGCCAAGATGCTGCTGGCACTTGTAAATTTGGTAGTTATCCTATTAGCATTAATCATGTAAACCACCTGTGATTTCATTATTTTGGATGCTGTTACCACCCACTCTTCCTCTCTTTTTTTGGTAATAATTGACAAACTTCAAATATGCTAGTTGAGTCCTAAAGTTTGTTGTGGGACTGAAGAAACCTAGTCAAAACGACATTGTAAGGAAACAAATGCATTTAGGCATTTCTCTGTAAATTTCCCTCTTGATTTTATTCCCTTGCAGATGTGGAAGCCAACTTGAAAGTGCAGTATTTTTACGAAGTAGGCTGTTGACTAATATATTTCACAGCAGGAAGAAAAAAAAAAACAGGAAAATAAGCTGTCACTCTAAGCTGAGCTTTCAATGAACTCATTCTTGTCTAAATAGTGTCTATTTCAATCTCTATTATCCAGTAACTATTTAATGGCAAAACAAGAACAAAAATAAAAACAAACAAACCCCAACCTACAGCAGCCCCACCAAACTGAGCAAATGCAGAGATAAAGGGAGAATAAAAATGCATATGATGAAATCTAATGTGTATGATAGGCACAGGTATGCATAAGATTCATTTTATTGCAGACTGGAGCTAAATTCTGTTGGTTTCACCCATTCTAACGTCCATCAGAAATCATAGCAAGGAGATTGTTAAATCCTGAGCTAATATCTTAAGCGACGTTATGAAAGCACCACTGGCAAAAAAAACAAAACAAACCAAAACAAAACCAAGCAGAATGTAAAGAGGTCTCCTGTATTAGCAAAAAGGTTGGATAACTTGATTCAATAGCTGCTTACCTTATCTAACATTCATCATTAATATTGTTCTTTATATTGGGTTTTTTCCCTAATGATTGTTATTACATTTGCAGTTTAGGTACAAACCACAGCAACCATCTACCATATTGCATTAAAAAAGGAATTAGTCTCATCTTACATAATGTGTCTCCAGTGCTGATATTTTTGTCTGTCATAGCTGTCTGGGCTCCTCTTCTAGTAAACACAGACTGAGGAAATTGAATTAATGGTCTTTCAGGTGTGTTTCATCACACAAAATGTAAGTAGTACATGCTTTATGATACAGAAATTGTGCTCTGAACTTCCCTACTTAATTTGACAAGCTCTCTTTATTGACTAAAGGGGCTTGGAGTGACACGCTCAAAAGTATTTTGTATTGAGATATTGAATGTCGTCTTCTCATGGTCAGCTGTGAGTTTCAAGTGTATCTTTTGCAATGTCTTTGGACAGGTGACAGCTTTACATGTAGTTGGTACTCGTTTCCTCTTCTTCACAGGGTAGCCCTATGGGCAGAAGTTAGTTTTAGTTCTCCAGACTGTGCCTTATCCAAATAAAATGGGTGGATTAAAGCAATTTTTCATAGTGTCAAAGTTCCACAAGTGACCTTCTGTGTCTAGGAAAGGGGTAACTGATCTCCCTTGTGTTAGCCTTCAAAGCTAAAAAAGAAATGTCAGAATAAAACTAAAAAAGGTTACTGCAAAAATCAGTAAGTTTTTCTGCAGATTCTTCCTCTTTCAATCTAAGTAGTAACAAATCAGAGAGAGGTTGTTTTCCCTTCTAAGCTGTAATATTAACCTACCAACTAAAAAAATCTCTGTCTTGCTATGAGGAGCCTGTGTATCTTCAATAAATCAAGAATCAGGGAAACACAGCAGTTCCCTAAGTCATGTTTGACTGAAATTTATAAGTACAAAACCTCTGTTTTCACCTCTGCCTGTTCTGCAGTCTATTCAGGAACCACTTTTCTGCATTGGAGCACAATATAAGCACTGATGTGGCCAAGATAAGCAAAGCAAGTAGGTAAAAGCTTCTCTTTCTTTACTTCAGTTTTTAGCACTTTCCTGTAAGACAGTTGTGAATAAAATAATCTGAGTTTGGAAAAACAGGTGAGTAGTCATATGTGGATACAAGATTTTTTTTAGAAAATTCATGAAGAAACTATATATTCCCAATTCACTATGTCAGTTGTTTTTGTATTTTGGAGACAAAAATGGCTTTTCCTTTCACTACAAAAATTCTCTGCTAAAGACAACTAAATCTTTCCAGATATCACCTTCTCATCCTCAAATTCTTCTAAGAATTGACCATTGTCAACATTCTTAACCATAAGAACTGACATTCTTATCCAGCACCGTTATTCCTAACTTTCATCTCTTCATCCTCTTGGTTTTGCAGCAGGTTGCATTTGTCAGCTCATAGCATTGCAAAATTCAAATAAAACAGAACTTACTTGAGTGCATAACATGGAATATTTCTTTTAAAGATAATATAATTTCTTTTAAAGATAATATAATTTGTATTATATTTTCCAGTTGGTTTTGTTAATAGAATTTCTCTTTCCAACAACCGAAAGCACTTGAGCTTTATTTTATGATCAAATGACATGGCGACATAGACAGTGGGATTGAGGACACCCTCAGCAATTTTGCTGATGACACCCAGCTTTGTGGTGCAGTTGACACGCTGGAGGGGAGGGATGCCATGTAGAGGGACCTGGACAGGCTTGAGAGGTGGGCCTGTGCCAACTTCATGAGGTTCAACAAGGCCAAGTGCAAGGTCCTGCACCTGGGTCGGGGCAATCCCAAGCACAAATACAGGCTGGGAGGAGAATGGGTTGAGAGCAGCCCTGAGGAGAGGGACTTGGGGGTGTTGGTTGATGAGAAGCTCAACGTGAGCCAGCAATAGCTCCCGTATCCTGGGCTGCATCAAAAGAAGCATGGCCAGCAGATCGAGGGAGGTGATTTTGCCCCTCTAGTACGCCTGGAGTACTGCGGTCTTTTTCTGGGACCCCCAACATAAGAAGGACATGGACCTGTTAGAACGAGTCCAGAGGAGGGCCGTGAAGATGATCAGAGGGCTGGAGTTAAATTTGTCCTATGAAGACAGGCTGAGAGGTGGTTCAGCCTGGAGAAGAGAAGGCTCCAGGGAGACCTTATTGTGGCCTTTCTGTATTTAAAGGGGGCTTCTTTATCAGGGAGTGTAATGATAGGATGAGGGGTAATGGTTTTAGACTGGAAGAGGATAGATTTTGATTAGGAAGAAATTCTTCACTCTGAGGGTGGTGAGGCACTGGAACAGGTTGCCCAGAGAAGTTGTGGATGCCCCATCCCTGGAAGTGCTCAAGGCCAGGTTGGATGGGGCTTTGAGCAACCTGGTCTAGTGGAAGGTGTCCCTGGCCATTACTGGGGGATTGGAACTTGATGACCTTTAAGGTGCCTTCCAACTCTAACCATTCTATGAGGATTCTATCACATAAACCTGTTTTCTTTGTCGTATAAGGTCATCAGCATAGGACCTTCCTTTGACTGAATATTCTCTTACATAAAGAAATCTTGGAAAAAAATGTACTCACTCTTTTTCTCCTCAAAAGGAATCTGGAATGAACTCAAAAAAATCCCTCTTGTTTTTGTAAACAGTAATATGTTTGATTCTCTTACTTAAATTGAGATTTTTCTTTAAATTTCAATCCATTTCAATATCTTTTATGTGCACTTCATAAGCATCAATTACTCTTCTCAGCACTCGAAATGAGCTCTATTACGTTAAAGAACTGGGCACCCTTCTACTAACTCAGCAAAAAGTTCTTTTGTAGAAGACAAAGTATTATATGAGTGTTTGCAAGGCTATATTCTTCAGGTACTCATAGTTTATATTTTGATGAAGGATGCACCAACATAGCTGACTAGCATTCAAAAAACTTCAGTTTTGTGGTTTAAGCAACACTCCTGCAATGAGTACCAGCTGTAGAATCTGAACTGTCAGCACTTTAAAATGCAGGTTCAATAAACAGTGATGTATTGGAGTGAAATCATGAAGACTAGATTTTCACTAAGCCATAAATTGGTCCACAAATACATAACAAGGGATTTGGACTACGTACAAGGGAAATTGAATATAAGGAACAGTTGCTAGTATATGAATGGAAATGTCAAAATGAAGCAACAGGAAATACACAAGAGAAATGAAGATTTACTCAAGGCAGAGAGCAGAAAAAGTCTATGCTGTGGTTACACAGTATTTAAGGAAACAAATCTTAAACATGGCAAAAAGTAACAAAGCAGGCTAGAAATGCAGCTCACAAATCTGTTTTTAGTGTATATTCAAAATGATATCATCTTTATTAAAACAAGTGGTTTTCAATAGTCTTGAATTTGGTACTGCTACAGCTCTAGGAGAATGAGTTAGAGTCTTGTCGGGCTCAGTTGTCATGGAAACAATTATTTACTTCCATCTGGATAATCTTTATCATTATGGACCCAAACCTAGTTGAAAAAGTGAGTGAACTTCTATGATTTCTGTAATTAAAAAAAAGGAATACATTTTTCCTAGTTCCTACTACGCTTACATTAATAGGGCAATTGTGTTTAACACAAGATTTAAAAAAAAAAGTCAGACTGGCCCTTTATTTTCTGAATGTCTTTTCAGGTGCAGATTCTGTTATCATTAATCTAATTGAGGATTACTTTGATTTGATGACAAGACCTACTGTAACAGCAAGGTTATCCCTGCTTTAATGAACCTAGCACTGTATCAGAATCAGAGGTCACCTGAATCCAGACAGTGCATGGATGCATTTGGTTAAGACATGCCACATTTTCTAACCAGCAGCAAAGGAGACAATGGCTGCGAAAATGTATAGCTAGGTCCCGGAGGGAAAGTCTTCACTAGGAGTCAGAAGCAAAGTTCATATTTATGCTCTTGAACCATAAAAAGAAACATTCCTGTATCAGAAAACTCCCACAAGTAGCTGGCCATCTCCAGCAGCAATGTTGCATAAGGTGCCACTGCGTGAGTTGTAATGCATAGCACTTGGACGGGGAAAAGTGATTTAGTTAGTGGTGTAATGAACACACTTAATCTGGAACTCAAAGTCATCGCTTGTTGTCACTTTTGCAAGTTGACTTCTCAGACTAGACCTCCACTTCAGAGAAGCAGCATTTTAAACCCTAAAGTGAAACAAATTATGCTTATCATTATGTAAGATATTTCAAGTGTGTCTGTTACAGGTTCACGTGTAGGGGATTAAGGAAACATGAATCCTGTGTTTATGTCCCTACAGAATGATATTGCAAGAGTCACTTATTGACTGAGCAGTCTTATCGGGAAATAATTTGATTCAGGGAAATGTTCCTATTAATTTCCATTGTAAATCAACCATCTGGATCAATGATTGTCTAATTCAACTCTAGTCCAGTTGAAGTAAGACTGCTAATTCCCTGTGCTAGTGGGTAAATATGGATTGGTATTTTCCAAAACATAAGGCAAACACAATTTTCATTCATTTAAAAAACAAACAAACAAATTGAAAGGCTGGTAACTGAACAGAATGACAAAAAGAATTTGTTCTTTAATTATTTCCTAAGCAAATTGAAGAGTTGCCTGAAGATGCTGAATGCAGATATTCAGTCCAGGCCCTTGCAGTGCTCAGGCTTGGAGGGACTTCAATCCATCTGCTGACTTGGACCTAGAAAGCAGAACACAGGACTGCACTGCTGATTGACCACCAATTCAGGCACAGCATTTTATGCTTTCATTTTACAGACTATTCAGCAGATGCTAAGAGATAAAATATCAGTGAGGTGCTATTCAGGTCCTAAAGACTGAAATTGCATTGCAAAAGCCCCTGAGCTGAAGTGTTCCCTAAAACAAGAGGTGTTGAGATAGACCTGTGTGCTGGAAAACTCTTGATATAAAATGAACCATTCACTGGCGTCATTTGCAACACCAAAAGCCAAGTCAAGGTCTCAGTTATACACTAGGGGCGATCAGGATCATACTTAGAGTATACTAAATCTGCTTCAAGAGGAGTAAAAGCACGTAGACATTTGTGTTTGACGCTGTGTGTAAGGTGGCACACTGATCACTCCAAAATACCTAGAGGCAAAGCGTAGCACAGATGGGTGCTTGGTTGAGTGGCCATCTCCACAACAGTAGGAAGCCAAACTAGTTTAAAATAGCCACCACTTCATGGAAATGTGTTTGGTTCTGGTTCCCTCCCTCCACAAGGGAATGGGCAACCAGAAATAATATAATGCATTTATGACACAGTTTTTCATAAGGAGAGGAACTCTGAGAGTGTTGGGGCTGTTCAGCCTGGAGAAGAGAAAGCTCCAGGGAGACCTTATGGCAGCTTTCCAGTATCTGAAGGGAGCCTGCAGAAAAGGTGGAGAGTGACTTTTTACAAGGCCATGTAGTGATAGGATGAGGGGTAATGGCTTCAAACTGGAATAGGGTAGGTTTAGATTAAATATTAGGAAAAAATTTCACTCTGAGGGTGGTGAGGCACTGGAACAGGTTGCCCAGAGAAGTTGTGGATGCCCCATTGCTGGAGGTGTCCAAGGTCAGGTTGGATGGGGCTTTGAGCAACCTGGTCTAGGGGAAGGTGACCCTGCCCATGGCAGGGGGTTGGAACTAGATGATCTTCAAGGTCACTTCCAACCTAAACCATTCTATGACTCTGTGATTAAAAGCCTGAATTCCAGTACTTCCAGACAGGAATATTATTATGTTCTCCTTATGTATGTGTTCCATTTTTTTTTAATGTGACTTCTTTCACAGCTTCGCTTAGTTTTGAAAGCTAAAAAAGGGGCAAAAATTGTGTTGCAGCATTATGATGCTGATTTCTCTTTCATAATCCCTTTATCTTCCATGAAATCAACACACTGCACAAACTACATTTTCTATAATTCAGTATAGTTATGGGATTACTATGAAGTACTATAGCACTTCACAAGCAAAGATTGTCTCAGGGGAGATTGTCTTCATTGAGGACTATGGTGACCAAAGCATTTGATCCATTAATTTTACAAGACTTTAAGATGACAAAGATATAGTTTTTAAATAGTTTCATACTGTAAGAAAACTTTTGATGTGGGTTTTATTTATTGGTGGGAAGGGAATGAAAAATGCTTTGCCAAACACACTTGACTGTTGAAACAGCACAGTCCATCAAACCCACCTAGAAAAACATTCTCACTATATATGTGATTCTACTTATACTGGCTTTTGCTGTGTTAAAATTAAATGTGCTCAAGAACAAGTCATATATTTTTATGACTTATAACAGAATTCACTTCATATCCTGAGCTGTAAAGCAGAGTTTTGGTTTTGAATGGATGAACAGCTGCAGATTGGATGTAGATGATGTAGACTAGAGTTTAAATGAAAATAGTGGCCTTGACACAGAGTTCATAATGGGAGGTACTGTGGCCCCTGTTAGAGATGCATAACCTTTTAATATTTAAAGTGCAACTTCCTATTTCAGACAATGGGGATATAGGAGAGTTACCATTTGCAAATACGCAAGTGTGTGTGGAAGTGAGCCAGGAGGTCCTGCTGAAGCTGACATTGCTGGATCATCTAAGATCATCATCATCATCTGAATGCAAGTCCGCCTCGGTTTTGTTTCCCAGCAGTGCCCAAGACCCATAGGGAGGTCTTGTTATCTCCTGCTTGGGTGCTACTCCCAGAGTTCTCTGCTGGATTAAAACTGAAAAATCTGGTTGTAACCTCCAGCTCTCAGTTAGAAAGACTTTGGTGTGTGTCTCGTGGCAGTAACAAAATGGGCACTGCTAGACAACCAAAACTCTGTCGTGGTCATAAATGTGGCTTTGCTAAAACAGATTGAACACTTCAGAAACTAAATAGGGGCACTGGGATACTGTACTATCTAAATGACTATAAACTTGGTGTAAAAAATTTGCTTTGCTGAGAATTGTAATGAAAAATCCTACTTATTTCCTAGATCCAGTTTTCAGATTCACTAGACATTACTGGTATTAAAAGTACCAGAAATACCATACTGAATTGCGGTTAGATTGCATTGCTCTGGTATCTTGTTTCCAACTGCAGAAGTTTGAGGAAGGTTATAAGAAACTTGCAGGAGCTGAATGCATGGCATAGTAACCTAGAGATCAGAATACCATTCAAAGATTAGCTCAAGGCTGGAAGCAAGAGATTTACATCCCTCTCAGCCTTTCCTGTAATTGTAATGAATGATGATTTTTATAGCCAGAGTTGTTACCAGTCCTTTTCTAAATCCTCTTCACTACAAGCCTACAATTGCTTCCTAAAGCAAAGGGTTCTAGCAGATAATTACAGTAGGAAAGTGCACTTATTCCCTCTTTGCTATTTTCAGTTCATCACATTTCAACTTCATTTAACATCCTCACATTCATTTGCTATGAAACAGTGGGAACAGAATTTCTTGTCTGACTTTTCCCAGATTATTCAATACATGTCCTTTTTTTCTTATGACTTAATTTACTTAGTTCTCTTCCATACTAAACAGTGTTGTTTTCACTTCTTCTTTAGTTTGATAGTTATTCCAGGTTGTTGGACCCTTGTTGGCACTTCTCAGGTCCTCTAGCTGTGCTACAATACCCTCTTTAAGATGGGATGAGCAACAACATGCTCCAGTCAAGATGAGGTCACTCGTTAGGTAGAGAAGTTATGATATTCTCATTCTCTGTTTTCATTTGTGTCTTTCATTTTGTTTGGATTTTTTTTTTGACCTGAGATTGAAAGTAAAACAAGGATCTCTACTGAATTTTCATGTCAACTTAGTATATAACTAGCTCAATTTTATTCCTATATTATACACTACTTTACATTTATCAACAGTTGGTTGCATTCAGCATTTTCTTGATTGCTAAAGCAGCTTATTTGGATTTTTCTAAAGTTTCAATCATCTCTGGATTTGACTAACCTATCAATTTTGCGTCATCTATGAGGCATTCTGTGTTCTTACTAAATAAGTCTAAATGAAGGGTTTTCGTAACACAATGTAAAGTGGAAGTCCTAAACTTTACATTTGGTTAGATAATCACTACCTTAAAATTAGATTGATCACTTGTGTAATTGCAGTGACACAGTTAGCATTTTACCTAGGATGCGTCTAGCCCAGCTGTAATGTTACAAATGTTTGTACATAAAACTGAAGATACTAGTAACTGACTTGGATTCTGATTCAGGATGCTGTTTGAAGTGAATGGCTTCTGAACATTTTCAACTGTCTTGTGGAAGAAAGACCAAAATATTAAGAATTGCTTGGAGCTGCTTATCCCATGCAGTACTTTCCCGGTCCCAAATACAGACAGCCATGTTCTTTAAACATGAAAAATGGTGCTACTGGGACAGACAGTTACAATTACACACACCAGAAATAAAAGACAACCAACAATTTTTCCTTCACTTTTCGGATGGCAGACAAAAGAGATGTAAGAATTTTAATAAATATTTGAGAGCAAAAACCAAAGCTTCTGTCCTCCACTGAAATCATTGATAGGATTAGTCTTGTGTGTTAATTTTTTGCACTGGTGTACAGTTTCTTAAAAAGATGAGGCAAGTGTACTGGAATTCATGTTTTAGAAAAGAACAGCTCTTAATCTTGGGACTGGGAAGCACTTGGAGATTATTTATTGCAAATCAACATCATAAAACATCAGTACATCACATGGAAATCATATCATTCAACGTAATTGAAAGTGGTCATATGTCAGAATTGGGACACTCAGACTTGCTCAGGAGGGGGTTTTGCTTAGCACTAAGATTTTTTCATCACATGGCAACTAACTCTTTCTTACGGGATTTGCAGACTCTAAGCCTGGAAATCTTTGCAATCGGGTACAAAATCCTCATGACATGGCAGTTACAGTACAAAGGATAGTCCTAAACTTCAGCCCAAAGCCAACACATGTCCTTCTCAGCTTAGCAAAACTTCCGGCTGTCAGATTTCAACACAGACAGCAGAAAGCAGGTGAGGTACGTGTGTTCTGCAAAGAACATTTTGTTTTCAGTGTGCGTCCCCCCCACTTTTCTACAGTTCCTGTTAGTTTTATGTTTCAAAAAATGACAATTTCTCCCTTACTTACAGTTACCTGGGGAATGGCTGCAGCTCTTCATTTCAAGATGCCCAGAGGGAGACAACACAAATGGTAGCTCCCCTACCTCTGTGACTTTCTCAGGGAGCAGATCCAGCTGGTGCTTGGAACATCCCTGCCTCCTCCTAGTCTGTTCCTTCTTAAATGTCCCCTTTTCGCCAAGGCCAAGAGCGCTAGGACAAAATAGGAGGTACCTCTGCTGCAAATATATAAGTGCCACTTCTAGGACTTTTCTGCTTCTTAGATAGAGCAGAGACACCAAAGGCAAAGAACATGGCCCCTCCTAGCAACTGAAGATGCAAGTACCTTGTCATAGTCAAGGTTACAGAACTTCATCCAGTACGTTAGCATAGTTGGGGGCCTAGCCTGGACCTCAGATGTTCATCTAGGGGAGAATGGGAGTTTCACTTCAAGGACAGTGAAGCAAGGACTTCTCTGCAGAGAAGAGCTGGAATCCACCTGACCAAGCTTCACAGCGGGGTGGGACTACTGCCCACAGGTAGGACAAGACACTTATTAAGTCTCTGGGGCAGTAACAGATGGGTAGGATGCTGGTGGAGGAAGACCATCAGCTTATGTGTTTCTCTGACCATAAAGTGCATCTCCCACAACTTGCATTGACTTGGCACAGTCCAGAGGATCCTGTACCCATAGTCCTGTTGTTGGCTGCATAAAAATTAGGGGAACCGTTTCTGGCTACACAAACACATGCTGGGCCTTCCTCTGGCTCCTTTTTTCATTAGCACCTGCCCCAAATGGCTCATCCTATTCTGTTAAGATGTTAGAGGAGAGAGAGCATGCACTTATTTGGACACAGGTCTGGAATTGTTCTCCCTGAATGATAAAGCCCACACAACACTCCCAAGAAAAGTACAAATCTTTTTGCTAGGTAAAATTTTGATATAGGCATTCAACAGCATTGTGAGCCCTAAGCCTCTCTTTGCTGCAGTTTCCTTGGGGCCTTCATCACTCGGTCTCTCTATCTCAGCTTGGACTCTGTAAGCACTAGTAACCCTATTTTAGGAAATCCACTGGCAGGCACAGCTGTTGTGGGGATTAGATGTGTCTGTTGATCTCTGGAAAAAGAACTACAAATGCTTGTATACCATTGCAGTATTACCACTCTGATTTATGCAACTAACCTCTCTATAACACCCAAAATACCAAACAACAAATGCTGCTAACAGAATCAAGGACGTCACTGTTCCTTCTCCCAATCCATCCTGTGTTTAAAGATAAGCTGTTGCAATCTGATACTCCTACAGTCTAAACCACCAGTGACTGAACAAACAAGCAAGGGAAGAAACAATTTAATAAGTGGTCTATACAATGCATAGGTTGCAGGCTGGTGGGATGTGGGTTGATTTTCTTTTGGCATTGACGGCCAATAACATTTACATCTAGATTACTTTTAAAATATGAAATAATAAATAAATCTTAAGGTTTATTCTTCGGGAAGCTGTGATGGGAGTCATCAGATTAAATCTGGATCTCTAACAGTAACATCTAACATCTAAATCAACACAAGCTCCCTTGACAGAAGCGGACATCTATTTGTCCAGCCGTGAAGTGGGATTTGGTCATTTGATTCATATCCGCTGCCAATCTATTGACTATAGGGAGATTCCAGCATCTTAAGCTAGGTGAGGAAAGGCCCACATTGGTATTCTGCACTTGTAACAGAACAGACCCATTTCAGAATTCCTGGAGAACTTGCAGAGGAGATCTTAAATATTCACAACTTTCTATGTATCATTTGGGGTAGCTGCAGCTTCTGTAAAAAAGCATTTAATGCAGTATCAGAAGAAGAATTAGCTAAGCTGGAAAGGGGGAGATCTAAATGTTACGTCTCTTAAGAACTTAAAAGAAGGTGAAAATGAATCACATTGAAGCATCAGGCTACAGGGAGTCTGAACACAGAATCAGCAACACTGTGGAGCACCTCCACATCATCTTCATTTATAATTTAGTAAATAGAAGAAAATAGGTAACAAAATTTGCTGAAGAGGTCAAGCTCAGAGACATTGTCAACAGTTGAGAATTTCACAAAATGAGAGGATCTAGAGTAATAGTGCAACAGAAATTGGATCAAGTTTGATAGTAACAAATGCAAGATCAGGTAATTGAGGACTATTAAGTCTGCAGCTATGAGCTAAACAAGGTTAGCTGAAAATTACCAAGAAAAAAAAAAAAGAAATTCAAATGTATTTTGTAACAGCAGACTAAATATGACAATATTTGACATTTTGTCTAGTATCCGGATCTTCAATATCTGTGTTTCATTATGTGTCACCCATTTTAGAGCATAGAATACTACGAAACCAAGAAAGCCTTCAAGTCTTTTTCTTAGAGTGTTAGAGAGTAGACCTACTAAACATTCGGATCACACTGAGCTAGGTCTATCAGTCAAACAAAAGGGCAGAGAAAGGACATGCTTTAGCTGGAGCTTTATGAAAGACTTACGGCTTTCAGTAAGATTCCCCGAAGTTGTTTTCTGCATCATATTTCAAACATATTCAGAGGTGGATCTGACCTCCACAGGTTGATGATGCTTCCACTTGGCAGCTGATTGGCTTATCATTTTTACTCTCTTGAGCAGAACGGGCAAGACTGTACTGTTGCATAGAAAGGTTTTTAATCAAGAGGTGCCATCATCCATCTTAATCTTTAATATGCTGGATCAGCTCTTGACTTATGAAGAACTGTACTGGCAAAAAAAGTGGTTTCTTCAGAACAGAACAGAGGACACTTCCTTTTGAATCGGGCTGTCTACCAGAAGAAATTCACCTTCAAGCGTGACGGGAAACTTCATGTTCAAAAAATCAGTGGTTTAATTTCTAGCACCAGCTTTCAAACATGTACCAGACAGGCTTTACACTCCTCTTCCAGTGACAGTAATCACACTGACTGCCAGAGCTGCTGTAAGTAATGCAGTTCTTGGCCAATGCCTATGGGCCTTGCCATCCCCCTTCTTATGATGGGGAGGAAGAGCAGGGAGGGAGGGAGGAAGCAGTGATATGCTAAGTAATAAACAGAAGTGTCAGACTGATGAATATAGTCAACTGAAGAGGAGGGATTTTCACAAACAAGATCTAGATCCTAGTTGAGAAAAGTAAGTGGAAAAATCTGTCAGTTGAGACTTTATTTTCAAATATTACCATATTTTGCATAAGTTGCAGAAGTCTGTTCGAACAGGATGAACAAGTTCCCATGAGCATTTTTAAACATCCAGCACGTGAATGCCTTTAGGATCCTATGACACACACAGCTGGAAAGCACTTTCCCTCCTTCTGAAAACATTCATCATTAAATTTAAAGCAAAATTTGCAGCCATGGAGATTTTAAACAGATTTTAAACTTAAGCAAAACACGGTAAAAGTCAGAAATTTTACCATAACCATTTCTCCTGTGATACATAGGCTTTTCAGTATCTGGTAAAGCAGTTGTGGGGGTAGTTTTTCTGAACAAGAGCTGGAGAACGTGTGGAGGGTCGCAGTGGCTGAGGCCTTTTCTGTCCACAGCTCCCACCAGCAGCAGAGAGTGAGCAGAGCAAGGGAGGCATTTTTGAACCAGATTCCATGAAGCCATGTGCCACCACTGGAAGCTGTTGAAGGCAGAAATGCTTTAACACTTTCTTTATGGAATGATAAAGGTAAAGCTGTAAATAACTTCCCGCTGGTATGCCTCTGTAGAATTCATATATTATTGATGGCAGAAAAGATAATTTCTGCATCCTCTTTAGGGACCTATTTAGGATCCTAAATATTTCACAGTAAATTAAATATACTATTTCAGAAGAAATCAGCCTTTTATAGCTATGTTATCTAAAGACAAGCAACTACAGTTGAACAAGCTATGGTACAGAACGGAAAGGCCAGTCTCTGTCAGTCTATTCCAGTTGTTTTCAACCTGCAGCCTTTATTTTCCTGGAAATCCACTGACGGCTTTTGGGAAGTCCACAAAAGATGAAAAAGAAAAACCCTATTTTCAGGCAGTCTATATGAGCCCAGAGCCTCCAGAGATGGAAGTTCCCCAGGCTCTCTGGCCAGCGCTGTTCCAGTGGCTGAGCACTCTTTTTATGAAGATTTTTTTCATTATACTTAATGAAAACAGCAATTTCTGTGCATTGCTTTTTGTGCCTGTCACTGTGCACCTCCAAGAGTGTGGCTCCATCTTCAGTGTAACAACCCGTGAGGTAGCTATAGAAAGAAATAAGGTTTCCTCTCAGTCTCAGTTTATTAATAAAAACAAATAAAATGTATTTGAGTAGATATCAAATCCACGAATTAAGTTTAAAAGTGGATGTGATGACTATTACAATAGCAGAAAACTGTGCTTTATTTACTCACTTATTTAATCCGTAGTCACTACAGCACTGGTTGTGCACACCATACCAACAAAGCCAATTCTCTGCTGCCTCAGGTCCTTGGAATGTCTTACTTCAGCTCTGATACATTTCGTGAAAGTATTCTGCCACCTAAAGGAGATATTTGAGAAAATGCCACCTAAAGGAGATATTTGAGACAATGCCTCCTAAACGCAGTTGTTTTGCCACAGAGGCTGTATGTAGTTTTCCCAATTTTAATTTTATGATTGAAAAGATTTGCTTTTCACAACATGAAACTATTTCTTCCCAGAACAGTTAATCGTTTATAGAATTTCTGTCTTTTCAGTAGACTTCGTGGCCTCAGCCTCTCGGTATTTCATTTCCCCATTTGTTAAATGTACATGTCCTAGAATTAAAAGAGTGCTTTAGATTTTCGTCAAAGATTCCTATGTCTTCAGAAATGACTGTCATTTTTTCAAGGCCTCAGGCTCCCAATAAAATTTAACTTCTTTCATAACATTTAAAACAAACATTTCCATGCCCTTTGGCATGCTGAAGAATTGTCTATTGCTAATTCAAAAATGTAGCATTTCTGAGAGGTTTGCTGAAGGGAAGAGAAAAGGCTAACTTAAAAATACTCTAGACCCTGAACCTAGACGTGCACGTAGATATAGAGATGTACAGATAAAGATACAGAAAACTCTTCAGTTCCCTAACATATGGAGTAGTTCATTAAACCAGATTAACTGATAACAGATCTATTATTCATGCTTTCACCTACTGAGCCAAGTATGCTTTGCATTCATTCTGTTACCTCCCTTGTTCTCAACAGGAAGCAGTGACATCCAAAACAATGTTGGACGTGAATGTTCCTCAAAGCCTGAAGTTCAGATAAGCCCTGAAGTACGCAAGTTTTTACTCACCAGGTGAATCCGAATCGTGTTAAGAGAAAGGACTTGGGAGCAGGAAGAGAAAGGATGGTAATATAAACAGGAAAACATATTAATATTATCTAACAGCTTTTCATAGTCATTTATAATGATTATTATTATTATTTTATCTTCAGACTGGTTGAATTCAACAGGAATTCTTACTGGAATCCAATGATAAGATAAATGTATGTTTGGGTAAACTATGTTACTATTACTATAGGCTCATATTTATCAATATAATGCTCTTTTCTTTTTTGTCAATTTTGTATATATTTGCAAAGTCTCGAGCCTAAGTGATTAAAATATTCTCAGAAAGAACTGTTTTTCATTCAATATGTAACATAATTCAAAAGTAAAATTGCATTTTATTGTTCCCTTTTTTTTAAACACTGGAGTACCTGTTTAGACTTTTGCGCTAGGGCATTAAGCAATTACTTACACTGAGATCTAATTTTCATGCTTGCAAAGAAATAAAATTGAAATCTTCCCTTAGTTTTATGCATATTTCAATAATCAGAGTTCTAATTATATCTGTGAAAAAGCTAAGTGATTGCAAGAATATTCAGCTGCATGTAACTCATGTTCTTTCTTCCAGAATCAGTCATCAGTGGTCACATCATTCTTGTGGTCATAGGAGGCATTGCTTTTGCGGTTTTCAGGTTTTGTCTCTATCGTCTTCAGTGAGGCAAAATGCCTTCAGTGAGGCAAAATTTACCCAAGATACCTGTAAGAAAACCAATTCATTCTTGCTCCAAAATTTAAGAAAAAGAAATCTGAGTGGGTGTTTAATATTCATAGACATTACAGGCACAGGTAGCACACGTAATGCCAGGTTTCTGAGCTTTTATTTCAGCGGATTTCTTAGGTTTTTTTCTTTATTGTCTTGTATATTTTTGTAGTGCAGAGATGAAACTCAGTCTATATTTTCTGATTATCAAAGCTAAGTGTTTACATTAACATTTTGTGCTAGCATCTTTCAAAACCTCATTTTTTGAAAGCTTATCAAGACTTTGTATTAGTAAAACAATTCCATTTCATCTAGACAGGGCAGAGTTTTTCTTAAAACTGTATCAAAGTTACTCATTAATTTATTTAATGATCTATGTTTTGTAGATGCTGGTTTCTGCTTTTCCTTAAAATCAGGGAAACTATACTTTGTACCCGTATCTCCACTCATTTCATTTCTGTAGTGTCATCCACTTAACGTGAGGGGAGTAGCTACTTTTTCCTTTTCTCTTTTTTGGCATAGATGTATTTTTTCAAGGAAAAGAGACCAAACACTGCATAGCTTCTTTTTTTGGCCATCTTCGTGCAGCTGCTTTAAGCTTTTTTGGTTATGAAGAAAAGTCAGGCAGGAACACAAAATAAAGAAATTGAGATCCTCCTAAAACTGTTCGTGTGTCATAGCAAGTCCCACCAAGAAAATCAATGAACCACAACAATTTTTGAGAGAAAGTGAAAGTACTTGGTAGCAATATCATCTCCATGCAAACATCCAAACACTTTTTTTGTTTGTTTGCTTTGCACAAAATTTATATACCATTGAGAAGTGAACATCAATTTCGTTGAGATCAGCTTAATTCTCAGACTTCAGCGTGTGCTGAATGAGATGATAAATACTGGTAATGCCGAACAAACGGGAAGGACCTTGTATAAACCCCTGAGGAAGCGTCAACAAATATGCAATGCAATTATAATTGATAGGCACAGGTTTCTGGGGCAACCTGGATTCTTTCAGAACATCTTTTCGCTAAAGGCTGAAAGTTGAGATACTGCTCTACATCATCACATATGCTTTTAGAAGCAAGCTTTCTACATTTGCTGTTTGCACAGAGAATGGCACGGAGAAGTCCTGACAGGAGCAGGTTCATTAGCAGTTAGGCAGAGTTACAGACTGTGCCAATCAGCTATTCCTTTCTGGCGAGGTCTGAAATCTTTCATAAGAGATTACTTTGAGAAATTATGTTTATCAATATAATTGTTTGAAATAAAAATCTTTCAAGTCCCCTTATTTATATTTGGGATCCCATTTTTATTGTACTATCTTTTAAAACCCCTTTCTATATCTACTCTGGTGGAGAATTTTTTTTACAAAGCTGCATTTGATGAGATGTTAAAGTTGACTGGAAGTGATGTAAGGAAACTGAGTGAAAGAAGAAGGAATCTGACTACCAGGGAACTCTCCCCATCAGAGAGGGTGAGTAGGGAGCTATGGATAAACAATAAGGGAATAGGGGAAGTTTCATCACAAAACCTGGTGAAAAGAAGAATGGATGAAACCATGGAACTGTAGAAAACCACCCTGTATTTTAAGAATGAGGGATCACTTAGCTCTTTTGTTCTTCTACAGGCCAAACACTGATATCTTCTGGAGTAAATGCCATGCTGCTGTCTGTGGGCGTCTTGCTTGTGCAGGGGCTTCTGGGTTTTACCTTACGATTTTACAGACCCTATTCAGCCTGGGCATGAATGAGCATAATTACTGTTGACATCAACGAGGTGAGACCTAACAGTGCATGGCTTGATTGGATGATGGAATTTGCATTTCCCATGTATGCAAGCACTGCTCAGTGGCACACAAGCATGCTTAGAATAATATCAAACATTAACCTTAGGTTTGTGTGTCTAGTGCCTACAGTATCTAGAATAAATGGTTGTACATTCATAACTAAAGTAAAAGCCAGCTTGGATACTGATGCTTGTGTTTTGTTTTGTTTTGTGGTTTGGGTTTTTTTTTCCCAGATTCCTGCAAGGACAGAAAGAACATTCATCTTTTTGGAGTCCTGTACTACAGATAGAACAAGCAGCTCTCCAGTCTATGAATATCCTAAGATATCTAGGAGTATCTTAAAAACTCACAGTCCTCTTCAGTTCTGCCCTGGATATCTCTGATGACTTGAATTCCCTCAAATCACAGTAGGAACGTAGAAGGAAACACAAGAAATTTGCATTGCTCAGCCTTGAAGAGTGCAGCTTAACTAGAAATATTTGCAAGTCATGGTTACCAGCTGCACTGGAAGGCGCAGCTGTCTGCTTACCCCATGACAGTGGAGATTGCAAGACTCTGACTATATACAAAAGACAATGTAAAAATAACTATGTGTCTTCTAGAAAAAAAAAATCACTGTAGCACAAAGAGTACAGCACAGTCAAAGAGAAGGATAATTGGTCAGGTCACTGCTTTTCTGCTTTTCTGCTCATTATAAATCAAAGCCAAAAGAAAGCCTTGTCTGGCCATTCTGTGCAGTCCATGGCTATGTTTGTGAGGCTGTGTGTCTCCTTTGCGTCGCCTCTATTCTTTTGCATGCAATTTGAGTTATAACACAGCACAGTCCAGGAAGTACAAGGGCAACAGCAGAAGAGGTAGGCTCCCAGCTAGGATGAAATCATAAAACATTTCTTTGCAGTTCTCGCTCTGTCTGCCAGCCATTGTGAAGATTGACTGCCCATTCACCTTGTGAGATGCTATTTCACAGCTCGGACAAAGATGTGCACGCTGCTATTACAATACTGCATTTTGTCATATAAATTTGTACGTAAAGAAGGACTGATAGCTGTACAGATAGGTAGATCAGCTGGAAAAAAAGACCAACACAGACCGAGCTCTCATTAGCCAGCAAATAACAGTAGCCTCTGACAACTTCTCTTGAGAGAGGAGATCAGGTAATAGTGGTCCCCTCCACATGTCTTTCCAAGATGACATGAAGAATGAGATCAGGCAGCCCCTGAAAACTGTGTCCCTTCCTGTCAGTGACTGGTGGAAGCTGGAGTTTTCTGTCATGGGCACAGCATTTTGGAGTCATTTGCTCATCACAACTCTTCTGGGTGCTCCCAGGCATGTAGAACTTCTCAGATGCCTCTGAGAAATGTGCACGTATGAAAGCAGGACACTTGTTGAGCAAGAAACAGGAGGAGAAATGCAGATGTTCTCGTCCAGGTCCCTGGGCTCTTCAACTGGGACCTTCACCTGTCTCCTGAGTTTGATGGTGATTGGATTTATGCCAGAGCTCCTCTGAGCTGAGCCTACTACAAACTGCTGGTCAGAGTCCTAGCACAGAGAACCAAGAGAGTCATGAAGTAAGACAATGAAGAGAAGGTTGTGAGTATTTACAAGCATTACAGAGTTAAGTGATTTGCCCACACTCAGATGGAAATTTTGGGGCAGAGCTGGATGAGATCCAGGACCGCTCCATCCTGGTCTGGTGTTTCCCAGTGTGACTGTCCTTTGCTCTACTGAGTGCACCGAGGCAGGATAATAGGTTATCATGACTTCTGGGGCTGTCAATGCTGGATAATAACAGTGATAGCAATAGTTAAAACGTCATTCTTGGGGACGTCTGCTTTACTTGTCCATGCAGGAGCTGGTCAATGAACTGAGGAGATAAAATTCTGGAAAGAGAATTCTGCTAATTGCAGAATCATTGTCCTTTGCTGGAGTTCTGTATGTCGTTGTATGACTGCTAAGCATAAATAAGAGGAAAAAGTGGATCTATGTCCTGGTAATGCAGTCACCCTGAACTGAAAACTCACAAAAACCCATTTAATTTCCAATTTAAATAAGTATTATGAATGCTTTTGTATCTCAGTAGTGCCAGAAGAGATCAGGTACCCTCACAGGCCCTAAGAAACAGCCCCGTTGCACAGGTTGTTGGCAGACTTTTACACTTTTACATTCAGTGCCTATTGATTGCAGTGGTGATTTAGCATTTGAAAGAGTGGTTTATGCGTCCTGGGTGAGGACTACCAGCTCTTGTACTGTAATTTCAGAACAGAGTTAGCTGCCTAAACTCAGTCATCTCATCTGAAACAAAAGCAAACACACAACAATGACAGAAGGAGATGTGAAGGGAGAAACATGGGATCTATTATAATTCTTTTTATGTCTAGGTATCTTTCTCACCCTAGGCTTATTTTTATTTAATAAGGACATGTTCATGCTCCCATAACTTGAATTATGGCAGTGCTGTTAAAACATATCTTTCCTTCTTCATAGAATCGTAAAACAGTTTGGGTTGGAAGGGACCTTTAAAGGCCATCTAGTCCAACCCCCCCTGCAGTGAGCAGGGATATCCTCAACTAGATCAGGTTGCTCAGAACCCTGTCCAGCCTGACCTTGAATATTTCCAGGGATGGGGCATCTACCACCTCTCTGGCCAACCTGGGCCAGTGTCTCACCACCCTCAGTGTAATTTTTTTTTTTTTCTTATATCTATNTCACAGGAGAGGTGCTCCAGCCCTCTGATCATCTTTGTGGCCCTCTTCTGGACCCACTCCAACAGGTCCATGTCTTTCCTGTGCTGAGGGCCCCAGAGCTGGACGCAGTACTCCAGGTGTGGTCTCACCAGAGTGGAGTAGAGGGGCAGAATCTCCTCCCTTGACCTGCTGGCCACACTTCTGATGCAGCCCAGGATATGGTTGGCTTTCTGGGCTGCGAGCACATATTGCCAGCTCACGTCCCACTTTTCATCAACCAACACCCCAAGTCCTTCTCGGCAGGGCTGCTCTGAGTCCCTTCATCCCCCAGCCTACACTGAAAATACGGGTTGCCCCGACCCAGGTGCAGGAGCCTGCACTTGGCCTTGTTGAACTTCATGAGGTACACAGGGGCCCACCTCTCCAGCTTGTCCAGGTCCCTCTGGATGGCATCCTGTCCCTGAGGCATGTCAGCCACACCACTCGGCATGGTGTTGTCTGCAAACTTGCTGAGGGTGCACCCAATTCCACTGTCTATGTCATTGATGAAGATACTGAACAGTACTGGTCCCAGTACAGACCCCTGAGGGACACCGCTTGTCACCTGTCTCCATCTGGACATTAAGCCATTGACCGTTACCCTTTTTATAGCAGTCATATTTGTTGTAATTACCCTTTCTCCTCAAGGATCACAGTTAGATATTTTAATATCCTTGTCATGGTGTTTTCTTAACAAGGTTGCAAATGGACTTCCTGTGGAACATTTCAGAAAGTTTTATTTTCTGTTGCCTTTTCTGTGAAGCCAAAAATTGCCGCAAAACCAAACTTTGACTTGCTCATAAGATTCCAGCATCTCGTTAATGGCCTTCAGATTTTCGAGACCAGTTTTCTGATGATTTCTCTGCTGTAGACCTTCTTTCAGTTCCTGCTTGATGTTGATATAATTGTAGTATAAACTGAGCAATGATTGTAATCAAAGTATCAGTGTTTTCACTAGAATGCAGCAGGCTGCTGTGTGGGTGACAGCAGGGCAAGGAGAGTCTGCAGGAATGGTTTTTTTTGGGGGACCTACTGTTGTCAGCATAGATTTAGCCTGGGGGCTGTATGGACCAAAAAAAAAAAAAAAAGCTGGACACAATAAATTGAATAGCAAACTATATTTTCACAAGTTGCTCTCTGTTGGTCACAGAGAATTTCATGCTAAATATCTGCCCTTAACAGGTCACTGTGCTTGACAGCACCTGTTATTGCTTCTTCTTGTATCCTATTTAAATCTATGGAATACAAAGCTTGTGGGATCCATGGGGGCCATTTAACCCTTTCTGCAGGAGGTCTCCTCTCAACTACAAATTTGTTTGCCCCTACAGTAATAAAGTTGAGTTACATGTGTTTACCGCTTTTGATGTCATTTTAACTCCCACAGACCTGGATGGATATATTATTTTCAAAATTCAGAATTGAGCCATTTGGGATTCAAAAGTCACAGAAGTTACAATATTTTGAACCGACTAAGATTCACTAACAAAATAATACCCAGATGCTTCATTTATTTGATAGCACGCGCAACTCTGCAAGCTTATTTCTTCACCGCTAACCTGCTAGAGTTCTCCCTGCTAGTTTGGACCTAAGTTTTTTAAAATAAATGCAGTACTATGACAGCCTGATACCTTTTAAGCATTCCGTGATGCTAACAGAAATCTCCCAATTCCTACATAATGCCGAGAGTGTGTCCCAGATTTAAAAACAGGGTGTTTACTTTGCCCAATATTGAGGGTGAAGTTCCAGTCTATGAGAGCAATGCCTACATCATACATCAAACATGAAATCAGACCTGCACCTGAGTCCAAGCACGTTCAATGGCCATGTTGCACCCTCTCAAGCTCTGGCTTTCGTGGATCCATCTCCAAGGATGCCTTGGCACAGGCATATACAAATGCTCAGAGTGTTTTGTACTGCAGGAGGCCAACATTACTGCACAAGCTGTATAGGCAGTGATTATACTAGTAAATTAGATAGGGCTGGGGAATTTCTTAGTCATGGAAATGTGACAGACTGTACTGTGAAACTGTTTGAACAGTCCCTGGTGCAATTTTAGCCTGTGTCTATTAGTAGTCTCCCAAAGCTCCAGAGCACTGTCTGCAAGTTAGAACAGTCCAGGGACTATTCACAATATGCAATGTGTATGGAGCCACTCTGCTTTGGAGGCTAAGAGAGTTTATTAAAACTTATGCCAATTGGCTTCAGTGCCTGAGAATTTTCCTAGGCATATTCAGCTTAAGTGAAAACATTGTTAAAGGGTATTCTTAGTAGACACAGATTAACTACCAAGAACATATATCCAGCTCCAGACCTTCTGTGCACTGCTTCAACCTGGGCATCTCATCCAGGGCTCAGAGGGACCAGGCTTTCTGTCTTCCTGCTCTGGCAGGGGGGTTGGACTAGATGATCTCCAGAGGTCCCTTCCAACCCTGACCATTCTGTGATTCTGTGATTCTTTCTAGCCCAGCACCTTAGCGTCAAAGTGGGTGAAGTCTTAGTGTTAGCAAACGCATCTGAAGCCAGAGCAAGAAACCTTGCGGTGACCAGTATCGATGGTCTCAAAGTGAGTTTCTCAGTGCAGAAGAGGACGCATCTGTGCTGTGATAGGAGCGGCAGAGTTCAACAAGTTGCAATGGTTCACGCAAGAGAAAAAAGGTTTCTTAAGGAAACCAGAAGCAGAAAATTCTGATTCATTCTAGCACCTAAATCTAATTTGTGAATCTGTGCTATTATCAATTCTTTTTACAAGCCAGTAGATTTCTCAGTTAAACATAGCATCATTCCCCTCTGCCTTACTTATCTTCTCCCTAATTATTTCTAAAGAAAGAAACTGCAACACGTATCAAAATATAGTTAAAGCATGCATGCAAATGGCCAGACCTAGACTGAGGTTAATCCAGTAAGGTAAAAGTGTGAGAAATTTTTACCACTGCAGGCAGTGGAAGGGGAAAACCAGGTTGCCAACACCAACTGCTTTAACCTAGAGTTAAACTAATAAAATAATAATGGAGAAACTAGGAGATAAAAGGGGTGAAATGAGCATCAGGAACTTCGGTGGGTGAAAAAATACCAAAGCTACTGAAATGATGGTACCATTACCAGTAGGGTAAGATTATCAGTTAAGAGCATTAAATCAGCAAAAACAGGGCCCAAAGGAAAACAGTAATGCAGGAGTGGGAGGGGAAAAATTCATTTGGGAGGGGAAAAATGGGGGGAAAGCAGAATATAAGGTAGAGCAAGCGATGTGGTCATGGCTGTTTGAGGAGTCCCTGCTGAGCAGTGTGGCATCTGCTCTGTGCAGTGGAGAAGGGAAATAAAGCTCTCCTCTGCCCATGCCGTATGTGTCTGCCTTGTTTCCTCAGTCAGGGACACATGGGGTGCTTTACTTAACACGGATAGGGGGATACCACGGAAAGGATGGAGGATGGATCAAACATCCCAACATCCAATGTCTGAGCAATCTGCCGGGTGCAAGGACTGACACAAAGTTACTCAGAAATTCAGGGGAGAACTCAGTGCAATGAGCAGAACTGAACTGTGGTGCCATTTAATTAACATTATCAGGGATCAAATTGGCCTGCTTTTAGCACATTGGGGTTTTTTTAAGAGTTTGATTTTCTGTGGGAACAGAAACATAGACAAGGAAAAGTAAGAGACTGACCATCTAGGCCAAATAAAAGGCAAAGTAAAGCCTAAATGATACATTTTCCCTTCTGTTAAATATGATTTTAGTTACAGAGTACACACTTCTTGATGCATCAAGAGCTGTTCAAGAATAGAAAGTACGCAAGTGCACTGAAGTGACATCTCCAATTTGAGTTGTTTTTCTGCTGCAGGCTATGAGATTTGGAGCTGTGCCATATAATTCAGCACATAAATACTAAACCTGACGTCTTAGCTCGTAGAAACAGAAGCTGGGAAAGACTCAGGCTCTGCAGGTCTATCTCAGAACAAGCCACTACCCATGTCATCCTAGGCAGACAGCTCCACTCCACAAACTACACACGGCACCAAGGAAAACTGTCATGCACGACTCATGCATGTTGAGGAAATTCCTTCCAGCTTTAATTTTTTTTTTCTTTTAACAAGATTAATATTGGACGTTTGTCAATTCCACACTACAACTGAGCCTAAGTCATGATTTTCTGCTCTGTCTGTGGCTGACACAAAGGATAGGATTTGATTTGAGACTTCAGGTATCATCCTGCAGGTATTTATCTGTGTGCTACTTGAGTTTGGTCAGTGGAGATGAAGAGTTCAGTTAAGGTTCCAGAGCATAAAGTTTCAGTGCCCTTGGGGATGCTGCAGGCTGTCCTGGCTGGTGTCCAGCTGTTGCTCCAGAAAAGCACTTATCTCCTATAGATCCAGTGTCATATCTGCCTTCTCCCTATGGATGTGCCTGGCACCCTCAGGCATTCCAGATGTCAGCAGATGCATGCCAAGGGAAGTAGACTCTGCACCAAGTGCCTACCTGAAGGTGACATCTCTCTAGGCTTCGCCACCTGTAAGGACTGGATGTCCACTGGAGCCTAGACCCTAGGTAACAGACAGACAGATACAGCTCATTTTTTGTGCCAAACAATAAACACAAGTGACACTCTCAGATAGCCAAGACATCCACACGGGGCTTAGACCTCCCTTAAGTCCTATAAGTGACTCAAACTTTCTTGCAGCTGGGACAGCCTACAGAATCTCAAAGGACACAAGAAGCTGATATTTAGGCAACTCAGTTGAACCGTTCCATATGATCACCGACAAAGAGATGTTTCAATTAGAACAAAAAAGGACCTATGTTGTTTCCAGAAATCCTGTAAGACTTCAGTCAAATGCTTTTAATTTCTATTTTTTCATTTCCCAGTTAACAAGGGGCAATAGTAATCCTTCTCAAACTTAGATGAAGAAGAGGAGACAGAAGTTAAATCACTAATGTTTAGAAAGTTTTATGAAATTTTCATATATTCCATTGCCAAGGAGGTAGCTGTTAGCCTTGAGGCCTTAAACATATTTAGCTCTTATATATCCAATTTGGAGACTAGTAACAATTCCCACAATTGTCCTCAATTATTGTCCTGATTTGTAGCAATGAAATGTTCTAGCTCTACTGTGGAAAAAAGAAACATATAAGAAAAAAAAAAATGGTGACCACCTCTCATTTATCTCCTGGACAAGGTTGGGTGTTTTTTTGTCATTATAGTGATGCTTACACTCTTTCCCACTATCATTTCACGTATTCCATCCATATCGACCCACTCCATTAAGTGATTAAGCGTTGTGTGAAGACTTCAAGAAATCTCCATGTTTCTCGTTAATCTATCTGTGATTTGGCAGTGGAAACAGAATTAAAGGCACCTGAAAAAATTATTTTTACTAAATTTTTCATATGCCTGATCCAGTGACTTTTGATAGACTATTGCCATTTTTTTAGCCAATATGCTTTATATGTATCTCAATCAGCAAGTAAGGCAAAAAAAGAGCACCAAGACCTTTAGCTGCTGTCTGTGGGTTAGCTACTGTTAGTACCGAAAAAGCACAATGTGTGCAAGGGGCAGGTCACACGTTTATCTCCATAGGCTCATTATGAAGTTTTGCATCTATTTCTAAGGTAGCCATCACACGAAAAAGATATTGTCTGGCCATTTTGAGCCTCAACATGTCTCACTGAAGTAACTTATCTGTATGTGCCATGAAGCTTTGAAATACAGTTTCAAGGCCACCCTGGATCAGACCTCAGGGAAAATGTGGGCCCGCTGTTGAACGAGACAGGTGCCGTGGTGACAGAAGATGCAGAGAAGGCGGAGTTGCTAAATGCCTTCTTTGCTTCTGTCTTCACTGCTCGGGCCAGTCCTCGGGAAACACAGACTTTGCAGGTAACAGAGAAAGTCTGGAGGAAGCAAGACTTTCCCTTGGTTGACGAGGAGCAAGTTAGAGATCAGTTAGACAAACTAGATATCCACAAATCCATGGGGCCTGATGGGATGCACCCTCGAGTGCTGAGGGAGCTGGGGGAAGTCATTGCTGGGCCGCTCTCCATCATCTTTGAAAGGTCCTGGAGGACAGGTGAGGTGCCTGAGGACTGGAGGATAGCCAATATCACTCCAGTCTTCAAAAAGGGTAAGAAGGATGACCCGGGAAACTACAGGCCGGTCAGCCTCACCTCCATCCCTGGAAAGATGATGGAACAGCTTGTGCTGGGTATCATCTCAAAGCACCT